>OV725078.1:146506240-146993710 GCA_928085145.1 Nezara viridula
GATAATTACTTTGAAAAAAAAATATAAAGATACTAACTGCATATATGAAATGGTGTTTATGTGAGTCCTATTAAATGTAATTACACGAACAATAATACTTTAAGAGATAGTTTTTGAAAATATTTTTTTTGGGGGGAGGGACTTCAGCCCTTTTTATTGTAACTGTAAGTCATTCCCTTACATCACATGTCGTCATAGTTTTGTAAATTACGTGAAAACTAATAAACAGAAACTATTGTCAGGATAAGCACGATTTCGAATACGATCGCGTTGAGCAGTATTGTTTGTTGATTATCGATATTGTCGATGTCTTCTGACAAAAAAAAGGATTATCTAAATCGATTGTGGTATCGTTCAATCAGCAAATTGGTCTAAATGTCATAACATCCCAAAGATATTAGGCGACCTCAGTATTATCAATATCTCCAGATAATGTTAATGATACAACAGCGTATTGAAGAGCTGGTAGCTTGATAACCAAGAAAAGGGGTTTGAGAAAAAAAAAAATGTTGATGAAGCCGTACCTATTAGGTTCTGGAGAAGAGGGTTGCTCTTGCATCCTCTCGTAGAGAGATTTCCAGAGCTCGTCCTCCATGGCTGCTTCCTGGCTAGCGACTGGCCCGCTGTCCTCCCCTCCCCTCCTAACCTCCCTTCTCGCCCCGTTTTTGCCTTCATTATTTGCTTAAAAAATAACAATAAGTACACATCCGCTAGAGCTAGCTAATTTGTCACAGCTATTTCTGTCAACGCGATCATGATGTATACCTTCTAGACATGGATGTCACGCGGAGGGAAGAGTAAGGGAAAACCAGCGACATTTTCAAAAATTAAATTTCTTTTTTAATATAATTCGAAAAACTAGATAAACTATATCAAGACCTTTCGGAGCTTCTGAAAATATTTTGAGTTGATATAATATATCGCTACTGTTAGTGCAAAATGTAACAATTTTTCTTGTCTATTCTATTTGTGTTGAAGTTGACATTTTGTAGTCTGCAACAACAATAGGTAGTCTTCCACTACGGAAAACAGCAGAGAGATTTAAAGTATGGCATTATAATAATAAACCATAAAGATATAAAAATTATTTTTGGAAATTTAACTGATTCTTATCTATCAACAAACAAGTAACAATAAACTCTATCACTCCAATTAATAAATTATATTTATAGGATATGTGTGTATATGTGTATATATGTTTGTGTGAGTATGTAAATAATAATAATCTATTTATTGAATAACAATACAATCAACTACTGCTGGAGGGCTATAAGTATTAGTGCTAAAAGTTCTCATTCATACAATATATACAAATAATAGAGAAATATATAAATATAAAAAGTAAATAAATAATACTGATGAAGAAAGTAAATAAAAAGAAAAAAAAGTAAACAAATAAAATAAAATAAAAATTTGTAAACACAATCATACTTATATACATGAGTATGTAAATAGAAATAGAAATAGAAAATAACTTTATTCTTGGACAAAGTCCCTTTAGAATAACAAAATAGTGCGTAATTAGTAATTAAAAGACTACATCTGAAATAAAATAATAATAAAAAAAAGAGAGTAAAGAAAATATTAGTTAAACAAGCTATATACAAAAACTACTTCGAATGCTTTTAATATTCTATTAACAAAAATAGGTGTTTTTAAATTAACTGTTTACAATCACTGCGGTTTAAAAAAAGTTTTTCATAATAAAAAGATTTTTTTTACATTTTAGAAATTATTGGTTAAAATTCATAATTAAATCTTCAAATTTTCCAAGAGCATTTTTAATAAATTAATAAAATTAATAGTTTAAAAAAAATGACATTATGAACCCTTTCACCTCCTCTCAATGCTTCAATTCATTTTTATTTTTATTTATTTTTACAATGTTTCTGGCAAACTTTGCCCATTTTCAAGTCTAACTTTTTATCTAAAATATTAAAATAGATTAAACGTTCTTTAAAGTTTTAAAGAAAAATTATCAACCACCATCAAGAAATTTTACAAAACTTACAATTGAAAACTATTGGATAAAAACAGCAAAAATATATTGCTGCTGTTAGTGCAAAAGGTCTTATATTAAGATTGTTTTTCATTTTTTTTTTTACAGAAGAATAAAAATTATTTTTTCTTTATGGTTTAATAATAATTTATTATTTATTAATTTATTATTTATTATTAATAATTTATTAATTTATTATTTATTAATAATAATTTATTAATTTATTATTTATTAATAATAATTTATTATAATAATTTGAACTGCCGCCAAGATCCGCCCAATGGCAGATAAATAATAACTAACATAATTTTTGTCTGTATGAATGTCCGAGCAATTTCCAGGTATGTTCTAATTCTAATCACTACTAAAACAGTGCACGCTCTCAAATTTAGTCTTAACAATCATGTTGAATAAAAATAAAATAAGTTTCAGTAGTTATTTGTTTCGATTAAGACCTTAAATCTAAAACAAGAAACAAAAAAAATTACATTAAATATTAAATCTTCGTTTTCGTTGTTTTAAAATTACGATTTTGTGTTTACAATTCGAAAGCGAAGAAAGTAACAATAATGATTTTGCTTAAAATTTAATCAGTAAAAGGTCACTATTAATATTATTACTTCATAGTTTACCTATTAGTTCAATATATTTTATATTTTTAGATATTCTGTGCGGCGCATATACAAATCTTAAAGTTTAACAAAACAATTGATTTATTTTTTAAATATGTTTAATAAAATAAGAAGACCTGATCAAAATTTAATTTAAAAAATTATATTAATTTTATATAATGAACTTTGATTAGATAATGTTTTATTTATTAATAATCCGTTATTTTGAAACATTTTGTAGTTGTTCATATAGAAGCCTTTTTTGACTTTTGTCCCGCCAGATTGCAGAAACACTGTGCGTCGTTCAGTCTCAACTTTAAGGAGGGAGAGATCTTAATATACAGTGAGACTTCTTTTATCGAACACTTCTCTATAGCAGATAATATTTATAAACCCCATAAAATAAATTTTAAATAATTTTATAGTATTAAGGTCTTTCGAATACCGGACGTTTTTGTTTTGTTTTTTCTTCACAGAAGTTGAATCTCATCCAAACCAAAAGAATTGATTGCTTTATCCCATTTTTTCAAAGATTTCTTTGAATTTTACTTCATTTCTTATTATTATAAATATTTAGGCAGGAAATACATTTGAAATTGTTAGCACCACTTCAATCAAAACTTTGTTTATCACTTACAATGACAACTACTTGCACAGTCATTTCCAATCCTAGAAGAGCAATACTATTTCTTCAAATAATGAGTAGTTGAAATGAAAACACCATCATTGTTAGAGACTAGGAGAGAAAGTTTTCAAAACTTCTTCATACCGTGAAAGAATTTTTATAAATTACTTCTTCTTCTTCACAAAGAGGCTTTATTCCTTAAATATTATTCTTGGATTATACTTCCCAAATTTATTTTTAAAATTCAAAGCTTGGTTGCAATGCAAACCTAGGCACCACAGCTGCTTCAATCACAATAAAAGAGGTTTTAATATCCTTGTGTTACAGTAAAATATTTCAATTTAAAATGTTGTTAAAATTACGTTTATTTTGAAAAAAATAGTCCAAAAAACCGGGTAGATACGCAAATATCTGATTAAATATCTAGCGACATTAGCGCTTAGGCGGCGCTTTCCGCAAGCTCTGTTCGATGTCTCCTTTGTGTTGAGGGAAAGGCCGCAAACAATGGAAATTATGCGCAAGCCAAGCACAACTGTAATTTTAAAAGGTTGTGCTTGTAATGGTTTCAGTAATTTGTGAACGCGGTTTAACAGGAATAGATGATATACTATGCGCCTATAGTAATAATAGTGAACTTATTTATTCCTGCTCCTATGTTAATACGAATTTACAAGATTTTAAGTTATTTTATGCTCGAATGGAACCGTAAATTTAAAGGAAAATTCAAAATATTGGTGGGGATGAATGGGACCAGTTCAAATTTTGGGGGACGCGTCACAAAAGCTCGCAAAAAAAAAATATAATATATAATATAATTTTTATATATAATTAAAAAATACATACACTTTGAATAAATCTGAATTTTGTTGTTATAAATGTTTGACTATCTTTACACTCTGGGGTATGACATTTAAGTCACTATTATCACCAGAATTATGTTTATTTTCCCAATATCTGCATCCAGATAAGATGAGAAAACGAGCAACAATGAAAGCAAGCATAATACACAATCTCAAGATATTGCCTCATTACACATTTTTAATTTAATTTTTTATTTGGTTTTTAGTCGAATTTTATCTTTGCGGATTTATTTAATTAATAGTATTATACACTTTAACTATATAATAACAATTTATTAACAAACCTAATCAATTAGAACATGGAAGAACATATATTTTTTTTATTTACTCGATTTGTTTTCAGGATTTCCTGATATTATACTTAAATTCAGTTGGCTAATTACTTAACTAATCACTAGAAAAAACAAACAAGAAGATCTAAATTGATAAAAATAATATTTGTTTTATTTGTAATAAGATTTTTTGTATTTATTTATTTTTCTTAGGGGTCTTCAAAAATAAACCCGCCAAGGGGCCCACTTACTATGAGACCGACCTCATACCAGGAGGTTTTCCCTTTTTTTTAGGGGGTCTCAAAATAAATCCCTGTGTACGACTACGATATATCTGGTGTGCTGGCACTTAAGAGTATCAGTGAAGGCGAGTTTATGAAGTCTGAAAGCATTGAGGCACAGTAAGCCAAATCGCAAATTTTGTAAGAAAAAAGTTATAACATGATATTAGTGAAAATTTTCACCGAAGAATGAAGTGAAATAATATAATTAGTAAAAAGATAAATAAATGACTCAAGACTACAAGGGATTGACGCTTTCTGGCCTCTCCCTCAATTTTTTTTATTTTCAATAGTCATATTTCTCTGTTAATGATCCTAGCCAAATACTTAAACAGTCAAGTTATGTTCTCTTCTTAAATCATAACGCAGCTACTTCAGCTACTAAATATAAACACTTTTCAAGAATAAATATAAAAATGTTATCCATAAAAATATTATTGTTAATGTAATTACCGTTGCTAAAAAACCGAAAAGAAAAAAAAAGAGTATTCTAAAATTACATTTTGGATCCGCTACTGCATGATTATATTTATTTTTTAAAAAATAATACACAACGATATGTCAAATTTATTCATAATAACCTCCTCATCACCATAATATAAAAAAGATATGATAATTCATTCAGGCTTAAAGTTTATAAATTTAATAAAAAAGAAATACCTGGTGCGCGCAACACACAACTTTCACTTACCGCTTTACTTTGAATAGAAATTATTTTAATGACAATGTTGGGCTATTATAACATTTTAAACGGAACTAAAGCCTATTGCTAACAAATCATTAAGACCATTAAAATAAGCCCTATATATTAAACCGACGTTAGGCAATAAAAACCTCGTTGCTCCATCTCTTTTTGTAAATTAAATAATTCCAGTCTCTGAGCTATATGTGCCTTTCGGTTGACAGAACGACTAACTCCAATTTCAATATTTTTGACTGATGTCATTTTAGTAATATTTTTAGTGGGAAAATTTATAATAAGTGTACGAACATCGAATAAGTTGATTACATAGTATGTGATTGCAGTGCTGAAATATCGAAGAGTGAATGAATTATAAGCTTTCCAACAATAAATATCACTAAAATTAATAATAAAAAATGTTGAAATCGGAGTCAGTCATTCTGTCAATACATGCCTGGAAATACTCATACATGCCTGAGAGATTTGAAAGTACATCTGTATATTTAATCTATGAATGATTATGGATTGACGACTATTTGTTATTAAATGGTTATTTTCTGTTGTAAAATAAAATTGGGAGATTTTCATTGCCTACCACAGATAGGTGAAAATTTGTCACAATAATTGTTAGTGGATAATGTTATGATTTCACTAATTTAATTTTCTTAAAGGTTACATTATGATTTTTTGGGATAAATGAGCGATAGATATCTAATTATTGAAGTATAATATCTACAATAAATGTATTCAAGGTTATAAACATATATTTTAAACATCCATGAAATATTTTTATATTTTACTTCTTCTTTCACACAAGTGCAATGAAATAGTATTTTAAACAACGTCATTGCCTTGATTCGGTGGATTTTAAATACTTTTTTTTAAAACTTAATAATAATTTTAAAGGTTTACATTTAGTAAGACAATTTCATTTAATATTCTTGGAAACATGTGATTTACGTTAAATAATGTTAGTTTTCAATTATTATTATTTATATTTTTTTCGTCATTCTCCGTTACCTACAACAACTTTATTTATTTGATATTATATTTTCTATAATTCTGAATTTTCCAACGATATATTATACATATACCTTCTGACTATTATTTCCGGAGATTTATTTTCGACCTGGATAAGCATTTTTCTTTTCTTCTCCGTTATTCAATCACCAAATTCTTTCAAAAGTTATATTTAGCATTTATTCGTCCTCCTAACAATGGGAGATAGTTTATAAACCAAATTAAAGGTAGTTTAGAAGAAGGAATGTTGAACCTTGGGCATTTAAGCCTTGTAAAGTGACAGAAATAGGGATAAGACTTAAATGATATTAAAAACCACCTAATTATATAATAATATACTGAGTTTAATCAAAATCGTTAGAGCCGATTTTGAGATAATTGTAAAAATGTGTATCACCGTTGATATAAAATGGCATTTCCGATTAGCCAATTTGAAGGAAAAAGTTGTTTTAACATCCTAGTCATATACCAATCTTAAAAACATTATATCAGTTTCGTATGACTTTTCGTTTTTGAGATAAGACTTCACATACACAAACACGGATACACAGACCATTTTGCGGGGCATGGTTATTTGGACTCAGGGGACCTCAAAACTTGTATTTCCGTTGAAAATTCAGATTTGAAAAATTTCACGATCGCAATACTTCTCTTACTATGTATTGCATATATATTTAAGTAAAAGTAAAAAAATACATGTACATAATATATATATTCAACTTATATTTATTTTAACATACTTTCTAATATATCCGTACGTAATGAAAAAAAGTATATGTAAATAACGTTATATAAATTTATTTTTAGATATGGTGTTATATTCTTGCTTTAACAATAATTATGTTAACTATCTCTCATAATTTTTATACATACTCAAAACTCCAGAGACTTTTTTTGTGGGAGGGCTACATCGCCCCCTTACCCAACCAGAATGGTCGGGTGCATAAATATTGGGTCTATACCAAATAATAAAGCCATGGGCTATTTTTCGTCAACTTTTCCATCTTGGGCCTTATCCATGTTGAATTTATACTAGCAACCAGTTCCACGTTAATAGCTAAAATTATGTTAGCTGTTTAGGCTTATGATACCGTTCTGTAATTACCCAAATCGAAGTCTAGTTATCGATAAGCAGACCCCCTAATTAGATTCCCTTGGTCAGAAGCAGGTGAGGGGGTTTTAAACAAAAAATTATTTCAAATAGCTGAAACGTTTTCACAGTTTGACTTGTTATGTAAAAATTTCAACAAAAACATTCTTTATAATTACTTTTGTTTTGTTTTTTTGCTTTTATTTAACGTCGCTTCGACTTCAGAGGACACTAGCGATGCCTGTTCTTGAATACGATAAGTATTTAAGGGTTGTTTATATGGCCCTTCTTTCTTTATACGTTGCAACGGCTTCAATTTTGGATTTAATTTGTTCTTTTTGATATGTTTTACACAGGAAAAGGTGTTGCACTGTGAGGTTTACATTGTCGTATGTTTGGCATGTTGGTCTGTGCAATACTAGAAGCAGACTTAGTCACAGACGAATCTACAGGGAGGAGGTTTTCGGGCTGAAGCTCCCCCTCCCCTAAAAAAATGGTAAAATATCATAGGAAAAAATTATTGAAAAATTATCTGTAAAAAGTATTAATATTCGTTGATAGGAACTTAAGAATCACTTAAATGCTATTTCATATAGCTAGTCAGTTTCTTACTTTTTCTTCCGAAGTAATTATCATTATGTATATATATATATATACACTAGTTATGAAGTTCCTAATGGAATTGGACGCCGAAGACATACACCAGTTTCGAGGTATACCGCTATCTTTTGACAACAATGGTAAACTAAATTCCCTATATAGTGTCTCAATCTGTTGATTGTGTCCTTAATAATGGCCAGCAATCGTAGGAGTGGACTCCGACGTCCGATACCGTTTAAATGAGGATGTTCTCTTTATTTCAGTAAAAAAGTGTTATTTTGGGATATTTTTTTTATTTTATTTTAATGAGATTTACAACTGTATTACATTAAAAATACAACAAGTAAATGTGACATTGGTAACATGACATGTAAAACATGAAGAGAAACTACCAATTGGTAGAACTCAAAATTTTTTTTTTATTTTTTTAGAGATATAAATCTTAAATATTGAAAATTAAATGAGAAAAAGTTTATTATTTGTTAAATAATTATAATTTCTATAATATTATTTATAGATTATATGTGTAATACTTTGACTATGTCAAGATAAAAATGGAATGTAAACATCGAAGTTACATAATTAATGAGCACCATAATGTGGCAACGCAAGAAAAATATAGGTGTTTGGGTATTCACTATTACATTGGAATTTACTTTTAAAAAAAGGAAAAATTGAAAGTTAAGTATTAAGTTGATAACTACTTGTGATACTGGTTCAAGTGCGGAAAACAGAATCCGGGCATACCTTCACAGACTTCACAAAGACTAATGACTTTCCGTGTTTTTTTTTTATTTGCTATCTTACTTCCTATGGTCTTTCTCAGTTCTCTGTTGCATTCTCTGCACTGATTTTGCTGTTTTCCTCCCTCTCCTGCAGGTTTAATAAAAGAATGGACACGACGCATTAGACGAGGTGACAGCGGTCGACGCTGAGTTGCCAATTCATCAGCGAGAACCGATCGGAACTTTGTAATTGATATGGGTTTTTCATATTAAATATGATCCAAGAATCTACCACAGGCGTTTTAAACATCTAAAATGACCATTTTAGAGACTTCGTAAGATAGGAAAAATTCGAAACAATACCGGCCACTTGGCAGTCGAGACGAATATCGGAACTCCGGGACCGTAACCGCAGCTAACGTGTTAAGTTCCCCTCAAAATTAATTCCTGAATCCGCTAGTGGATGTAAGTGGCGTAGTTTGATATCTCCCATTCTCGGTCTGATAATTATGGAGCATTCCTTGGATGTGAGGTTTTTCGGAGGTATTCTAGCTAGTGTTGCCCAAATGCGAGACCGAGAAGAGTCTTGGTCTTGCAAACTCAGTCTTGGTCATGGTCTTGGTCTTGCCCAAGAGTCTCGCAACAGTCTTGCAGTTACTTATTAGCTTATTACTATAGAGATATTACTGTAATTTTTTAGATAGGAAAAACCTAAGTAAGCCCGAATTAAAAATTAGAGGAGTTGAATGCAAAAGTATATTGGTTATACCAATTATTAACATATAGTAACTAAGATTGTCAAGTATTAGTAACTATTTTGCCTTAATTTTTATTTTAAAAATCGATTTTTTTTACCAGTCCTGGTCTTGGTCTTGCAACAGTTAGGCGGCCTTGGTCTTGGTCTTGCTCTTTGCAATACAGATTCTTGGATCATATTTAATATGAAAAACCCATATCAATTACAAAGTTCCGATCGGTTCTCGCTGATGAATTGGCAACTCAGCGTCGACCGCTGTCACCTCGTCTAATGCGTCGTGTCCATTCTTTTATTAAACCTGCAGGAGAGGGAGGAAAACAGCAAAATCAGTGCAGAGAATGCAACAGAGAACTGAGAAAGACCATAGGAAGTAAGATAGCAAATAAAAAAAGGCGGCCTTGGTCTTGGTCTTGCAAAGAGCAAGACCAAGACCGATTTTGGGCAACACTAATGCTAGCAATATTGATCTCTTTGTGGAGGAGGAGGTAATTGAATATCAATCGTTCCCACTATTCTTTCCAAATTTTATTCAGTTTGCTTGTTATTTCTTGCTCCATTCGTTGAGAAATGTGGATCTTAAATGAGATGAATCAGTGCTTCTCACTGCTTCCTTTGCTCATTCGTCAGCTCTTTCATTGCCACTTATACCTATCTGAGAAGAAACCCGCAGCAAATTTCCTGATCATTTTTATGTATTTTTAAGTTTATGCCTTGTAACATAAACTTTAGTAAGAATATCAGGTGAAAATGGACATGTGCACACAAGTGATGAACGAATCATAAAATAAAAGCTTTGCAATAATTTTTGGCATTTTTTTTTCAAAACACGGATACTTTAAGGTGGCAGAATATCTAAACACCTCATGTTTTAACACATTTTGAGATGAATTTCAAATTGCCCAAATGCGAGACCGAGTTGCAAACTCAGTCTTGGTCTAGGTCTTGGTCTTGCGCAAGAGTCTCGCAGCGGTCTTGCAGTTACCTATTAGCTTAGCACTATAGAGATATTACTGTATTTTTTTAGATAGGGGAAACCTAAATAAGCCCGAATAAAAAAATAGAAGAGTTAAATGAATAACTATATTGGTAATAACAATTTTTTACATTTATAATATCTAAAATTGTTAAGCATTAGTATCTATTTGCCTTAATTTTTATTTAAAAAATCGAATATTATTACCAGTCTTGGTGTTGGTCTTGCAACAGTGAGGCGGTCTTAGTCTTGGTCTTGCAAAGTGCACCGATATTGGGCAACACTAATCTCAACTTATTTCGTAATAAACCCACAACTTAATTAATATCACTTAAAGCTTATCAAACAAGAAAGTTTTTTTTCTCTAAGTGTCTATAGTATAGTTAGATGGTAATAATTTTTAATTACAAAATCGGGAATAATTCATGATTTTTTTAATATCACGACATAGCTTAGTTTATTCGCTCAAAACTCCTATTTAAATGGTTTTAATAATAACAAAATCTACTTTCGTTTGAACCAAATTTTGTCTATTTTACAGTGAAGCAATTGTCAATTAATTATATTAACTAATGTTTTATTTATAGCTTCCTATTCATCAAAAACCATGACTCACTTATAAAGAAATTTCCTACTATTCTGCCGAGAATCGGATTATTGCTTATATGAAGGTTTTAATAGCTCTAGAGGTCTACTATTACCTGTTTAAATATTTCCTCTTCTTACAGGAAACACTTTATATTATTATCTTTGAATGTTTTTTTTTTAATTATCTCTTAATGATATTACAACTGTATTAAAGAAATACATTTAGTAAATTTGAACATATTGATATAATGACGTGAAAACCTTTATTGAGAAACTACCCAATGTAGCATGATATGTCCACATTAGGAGATCACGGGGCCATCTTCTTTTCAGACGCCTCGGAGGGTTATCAGGAATTGAAGAGGAAGCAAGATTAGAAAAGAAACGGTTGGGATGATTCTGAAGTTTATTATGGAAGAATAGGTATTTGGATTGGGCCAGATCTGAAACATAAGATTAATGTCATTATGGACGGTTTTATTTGTAACAAAGTAGGGAGCATTAAGGATTTTACGAAGGATTTTGGATTGTAAGGATTGGATATGAGAGGAATTCGATGGTTTAGTGGAGCCCCATAGCTCAACTCCGTAAGTCCAAATAGTCCTTATTATAGTCATGTATACGAGTCTTTCGTAATTAATTGGAAGTTTGGAACGTTTGTCTAGTAAGTGCTGAAGTAATTAGAAACGTCGAGCGGTTTCTAGTAATTTCAGTCTGGTATGAGGATCTCTGATTATAAATGAAAATTAAAATAGTAGTAACATTTAGGTAGTGATGAAATAGTTACGTACCTACTTTTAAGTCTTAGCTCAGCCAGCTAATCCACTTTTCTCAATCTATTTTAGTTTATATATTTTATTGATACATTCAGCTTATTTAATATTATTATTTAACGTAAAATTATTGGGGAGGCGAGGAGTAAAGCGACAATCTCGCCCCCCCCCCCTCCTCCGAGCTTCATTTACGAAATTATTATGAAATTACACCATCATTTTAATAGTAAGTTTTCTTTTAGTAAAACATTGATCGATGGATTAATATTATTAGAAAAATGGAATACAAGCGGCAATTAGTGAGAGGACAGCTCTCGATAGCTCTGATTCAACCCAGAAAATTTAGTAGCACCGTTTCCTTATTCATAAAACAGAAATGACCTTGGACACTCTGATTACCGTTTGTTCCAGTAGATGGGTCATTTTCTCCGGATCCCAGAAGTTTAGAGGTCAACACAATTGGTGTTAAAGGATACTTCGCTTCCAAAATTCGAAATGGTAATGATAAGAAATCTATAAATACCACCAAGATATACCATTTGTCAGTTTAAATATATGCAAGTATTATACTTATTAATATACAATCAATATATACAAACATAGTGCCCTATTATTCATTATTTATTGTTTTGAACATTTGATCCTTCAATGTTCGTTTGTTGAGATTCGTAGACAGAGATATCTCGATAAATATATCAATGCGGGCACGGATGACTTATCGTTGGAGATAGTTTTAGATATTAAAAGTCTTGAACACTTTAACAATGTGTTCTACTTTATTGTTCGTATTTTTGACTCCCATAGTTTACTTAATAACCCGTTACTTTAAAACTAATGATTATTTGTGTGTAAGTATTTATATCATATAAATATAGCGCATATTTTTTTACCCGTTAAAATAGCAACAAATACATCGCATTATTGCGACCTAAAGAAGTATATTTAAGTTTATGTATCACTGTTTCTTATAAACTTTGTAATTTTTTTTCTGTTTTAATTGAGTTTATTTTGTTAGTGAAACTCAGTTTAATTGATCTGAACAATTTGTTTTATATTAATTTATCTTTTTTCCTTCTCATATTGTCCTCATGTATTATATCATGTTTCATATTGTACCTGTTATTTACAAACTAACTATAACTAACATTGAATGGGCCAGACTCCATGGCTACGCTGTTTATAAGCCAACAAATAAATAAAATAGTTTAAATATATGCAATTATTATATTTATTATCATACAATTAATATATACAAACATAGTGCCCTATTATTAATTATTTAATGTTTTCTCTTATATATTATTCTGCGCTACATTCTGTTCTTAGATATATTTTTTTCTACTAATCAACTATACACACTACATCAATTAAACATGTACACAGTGTATATATTAGTTTATAAATTTATTTCATCTTGTTTTATCTCTGTTACCGACTGTAAACGTTACGTATTATCTTATTCTATGTTATATCCTATTATTACATTTTTGCTTTTACAAATGAATTCTAAAATAGTACTTTATATCTTATTTTATCTCTTTTATTGATTGTAAATATTACAGATCACGGTATAGACCCCTTTTTATTAAATTATTACCACCTGTCTAAAACTTCGTGAATTTTCGGAAATGGAACGAATTCAATCAGGAGATAGGCAAACTTTGTCTATTTATGTATCTATGTCTATTATGAGATATTACAAAGAGATTTGATCACAAAATCGAAAAAAAAAAGTAGCCTACGCAAATATTGGGCCGTTTAGCCTATATTACTCCATTATTTCTACATATTTATTTTTGTATTTTTTTCGATTATGCGATCAGATTATCTTATGATTTATGGAGAAAGCGAATGGTGTTCAAGAGTTTTCCTACCTCAATTAATAGGCAAATTTTGTTGAGATTGAAAATCCAGGTTGAAAGCACCCATTTCCGAGAATTTTTGAGAATAAAAATGTTGAAAGTTGGGATAAGATAAAGCCATTCCCGAAGTTTTAGACGAAACTAATTTAATGAAAAGAATTCTGTATCTCGGACTATTACATTATATCTTATGTTTTATCCTATTTTATTTTTTCTAGCTATTCATAGTACTTTATATCTTATTGTATCTCTTTTATCAACAAATCATATTACGTTAAACTTTATTCTTATATTTTCTTCATCAATACATATTACTTTAGTTCCCATAATACGTGACTGATAAAAATTGTTTAAAAAAAAATTATGCATTTCATTTTTGTAAATCATATTTATTGTTGGCACTGACAGATAGAAGTTCGTAAATAGTCGGAACAAATTGTTGATATTGTTAATGTTATCTCTATTACTTATTACTATAATATTATAAAGGCCTTAAGTAGAAAAAAATATTTAGAAAGTTGATAGCAGACATCAAGATCTACAATAAAGTTTATATACACAATTGCCCAATTTCCAACAGAAAAGTAGGAAATTTAAGATTTGTGTTTTTTCAAGATAGGTATGTTTTTTGTTAAATATAAAGCGATATTTTAAAAAATATTTGGTTTAATTAATTTAACATTGCTTCATAGGAAAATTGACAAAGTTGACTTTAAGCGAAAGTAGAGTTTGTCATTGTTAAAACTGTTGTAAAGTTTTTATTTATTATTGTTCCGTGATATGGGATGCATTGTAATAAACATAATTGCCCCAAAACACATTTTATTTATAAAAATAAAAAATTTAAAGATGGTGATTTTTCAAATACTTTTCACGTTTGGTTACTGTGTCCTCCTCTCCACACCCACAAGCCCACGTCATAGAAATTGATGAGTATCAGCGAAAGACTTCATGTTTCTTACTAAAATTTACGTTTAAAATAAATACAGCTACTGACTGCTTCAATTATTTTCATAAAAACGAAAATATTAGGGCTAGAAAAATATATTTCGTTATTAATAAATACGCATCAATTCCTATGAATGAAATCTGAAAGAAAAAAAACAGTGTTCTCACCATTATACGTGAAAAATACTTGAAAAACCATGATTTTTAAATTATTTAATTTTATGAATAAAATGTGTTTTAGGCAATTATATTTATTGAAATACATGTTTTATTCACTGTTTTTCCGAGTTATGGAATCTATTTCTTCTTGTTCTTTGTCTTCCTCTTTGTGCCATTACTAGCGTCGAGGAGCCTCTATCCAATGCAGCCATGTCTCTTGGTCCCTACTAAGCCGCCTCATTTCCCGGAGGGTTTTGCCTCTCTTCTCTCCAATCCGCTGCATATACTCCTGATAAGAAATTCTGGGCGACTCTAGTCGAATCTATCTTCTCCTCCATTCGACAAACGTGGCCAAACTACTTCAACTGTCGGTTTTCCAATGTGTCCTCATCTCCGGTACCTCCAGATCCTCTCAAATGCGTTCATTCCTGACGCGGTCCCTCCTGTTCTTTCAAGCAGCTCTCCGCAAGAACTTCGTCTCGGCTGCTGTCACACGCCTAACTTGCTTGTCCAGCATAATCCAGCTTTCGATTCTATACGTGAGGGTTGGGAGGTATACCGACTTGTATATGTGCCTTTTTGATTCCTTGCCAACTTCCCTTTCCCTAACTATGCTGTTGCATATAGGGTAATAGACCTGGTTGGCTTTGGATATCCTATTCGCTACTTCTGGGCCAATCTTTCCCGTGTTGCTAATAATTGTCCCCAAATAAATTCCCATTCACTTATTTTGCTGCTAGGAATGGCACGAAGAGGAAGAAGAAATACATTCCATAACATGGAAAAACAGTGAATTACCTTTGCAACAGTTAATCGTTGTCATTTTTGCCGAAAACAAGGGTACTTTTAGGTGACTGAATAGAAAGTCATATAATTTCTTTACACAACTTGAAGTGAATCTCAATCTTATTCAAATAATCCTCAATTTAATTAATATGAACATAAAGATTATTAAACCAGGAAGTTTTTCTAAAATTGGGGTGTGTTGTAAAGTTAACGTACTGTCCGCTAAATAGTTCTCTTTAAATAGTTTTAAGAATGACAAACTCTACTTTCGTTTAAAGTAAATATTGTCTAGTTTACTATGGAGCAATGTTTAATTACTTAAACCAAATATTTTTTAAGCAATCACTTCCTATTCAACAAAAAACGTGAACTCGTTTAATAAAACACAACTCATAAATTCCCTACTTTTCTGCTGCAAAATTGGGTAATTGTGAATATATACATTATTGTCGATCTCGATGTCTGCTATCAACTCTAATTTTTTTTATTCTAGTTAAGGCCTGTATAACGTTATAGTAATAAGTAATAGAGATAACATTAACAATATCAACAATTTGGTCCGACTATGCCCGAACTTCTATCTGTCGGTGCCAATAATAAATATGACTTACAAAAATTAAATGGATAGATTTTTTTTAAACAGTTTTTATCAGTCACGATTGTAGTGGCTTAAGTGATATATATATAGATGAAGAAAACATAAGAATAAGGTTTAACGTGACATGCTTTGTCGATAATAGAGATACAATAAGATATAAAGTACTATGTTTATTTAGAAAAAATAAAATACATATACATATATAAAATACATAAATAAAAACGTGACTCGTTTAATAAAACACTAATCATAAATTTCCTACTTTTCTACTGAAAATTGTGAAATTCAATCACCGTACATGTTTATCTAAACTTTTTTGTATATCTCGATGTCTACTTTTAACCTTTTAAATATTTCTCTCTACTTACCGGACACCCTGTAAAGTATAATATAATTCCTTTTACTCACTCTCCCTTTATACTCACAACTCTAATTCACAGTGTTAACGTTGACTAACACCCGTATATCAAATTGATAATCTATTCAAAGAAATATTTTAAAGTATAATACCTCTGATGCCACAATCAGAAAACAAATAATAAACTTTAATGAAAAATGTGAAAAACCCAAGTAAACATCATTCCTGTACCTTAGTCACTTATTAAAAAATTCTTTGTTAAATGCAGATGCGCAATGGCAGGGGACCCATTGTTGGGTGGACAAGCATACACTGTTGGATGCTTCACTCTGAAGTTCTAAGCCGATTTTTCGGTTACTAGGAATTTTTGAAGAGAATCAAAACGGACCTATTTTTGTGAGTTAAGAGCCTTTTTAACATCTAAGTATTGCCATCACCACGAAATGTTTACATATTGTAGGCTCTGAGTTTTCTTTTTTTTTTTTCTTCTTAGTAAAATATATTACATCATTGATCGTAGATAGCGTTTGTTGTGCCACTATCATAGTGGAATAACTTAATTTCGATATAAAAATGATATAACAAAAATTCCTGAAATGTGATTACATTAATATATACTAAATAATCCTATCCCATTATTACATATATTCCGAAGGTAAAGCTCACAAAGGCTATTATGAATTACACATTCTACTTCCCAACTAATAATTTTAACAATTTCAAGTCAAAAACTCTAAAGGAGTTGCTTCTTTTTCCAGATAAAATGGATCACGTCTCAATGAAAGTGCATCTAAGATTTCAAGTAACTTGAAGAAGGAAAATGGAAAAGAAAGTACAAAATGTTTATGGGCACGAAATGAACTCAAGGAGCAGTTACAGCACCTTCAGGTAAGTGTTTAAAGAATTGTAATCTCCTATACAGTAGTCCTATCAAGGTTACCAGGGAAGGGTGCTAAGAATTCTAACACGATAGAAAACAATGATACTGGGTACGTATATGCAAAGTCACATATTAGTCAAACAAGAATGCCACCAATAATGACCAACTTGACCAAGAATAGCAGTTGTAATTATAAAATCATATATTAATTTAAATAAATGTTTATACAGCTGATATCCCGACCCATCCTTCTACCGTCCTTACCACCTATGCTGATGACACATGTGTGTTATCTTCCAATAATGAACCGACTGCAGTCACATGTTTCAGCCATTGAAGAAATGTGTCATAACTGGAGAATCAAACAAATCCCAACAAATTACTTTTACCCTCCATCGTAAACCTACTACATCCTGTCCTACAGTATCCTTTAACAATATTCCACTGATCCCTGTCGAACAGATCCGTTACCTAGGACTCCTTCTTGACAAACGTCTTACTTGGAATCCTCATACTACATTGAAAAGACAAGAAACTGTTAGCAGATTCCGACTACTACATCACTAACTTGACAATGCCACAAACGCTCAAAGCTTCTAATATTTTACAAAAACATATACACTTCCATTATCAGACCCATTTAGACATATGGAATAGAGCTTTGGGGCTACACAAAACCATCAAATTCTTCCCGTATCCAATCCTTACAATCCAAAATCCTCCAAAAAATCCTTAATGGTCCTTATTATGTCACAAATAAAATTATTCATAAAGACCTCAACATTCCCTTTGTTGATGAAGACTTGGCCCGACTAAGATACTCCTCTTTTAATTCCAAACTCTTTGGTCACCCTAACCCTCTAGTTCATAACCTATCATCCAAAACAATTCCTGACAACCCTCCGAGGCGTCTGAAAAGAAGAAGGCCAAGGGACCTTCTAAATTAATTAATTATGAAAGTGCTACCAATGGGTAGTTTCTTTATCACGTTTTATTTATCATTTTAGCAGATTTACTTATTGTATATGTATACAGTTGTAAATATCGATAAAAAAAATGAATGAAAATTAATTAATACTACCGAACCAGAAGTATAAATGTATTTTTAGACTAAAGTATTTATATATAATATTTAATTTTAAAAATAACCAAATCGAAAGAGCCGAAACGTTGCAATATATGTTATAACTACAATGTTATGAGAGGGAGGAGGTAAACGGTGGTTCTTTAAATTAATAACTCATTATTTATAATTATTACATTTAATATCCATTCTGAGATGTATGGCACGGTGAAATGTACTTAAAATGTGAATTTAATTCCTTAAATATAATAATGATTATTATTCAAAATATTTAATTTTAATTATGAAAAGCCTATGACTTCCTGTTATCTTTAACAATACCCCACTCCCTGTTAGACTTATCCGATATTGAATAAATTCGATATTTAGGACTCCACCTGAACAAATTCTAACTTATCCTTATACCAACTCAACATTTCCAACTACCTCAGCACTTGCCATACAAACGCTCTAAGCTTTCAATTGATTACAAAAGACTCATATACATAACTATAATTACGTCTATTTGGAGAAATGGAGTTGAGCTATGGAGCTCCACTAAACCATCGAATTCCTCTAGCAGCCAATCATTAAAATCGAAATTTCTTCGTAAAATCCTCAATTTTTCTTATAAATAAATCATCCATAACGACTTTAATGTATCTTATGTTTCAGATTTGCCCCAATCTCGATACCTACCCAACCACAAAAACCTTCAGAACACCTCGTTTCTAACCTTGCTTCCTCTTCCATTCCTGATAATCCATCTTCCGAAAAGAAGATGCCCCGTGATTTCCTAATGTAGACATATTATTAGAGTGCTACCAGTGGTTAGTTTCTCATGATATCATATTCATTTGTTCACATTTGCTAGATATATTTTTATTTTTTAACACAGTTTTAAATATCATGAATAAAACTAAAAAATAACGCGTTTGATAAAATTTCTTCTTTTTGTACATCTGAGAGTGGATCTACTAAGCGCCCCTCACCTGTGGCTGGAATTAGAAATGGATTGGGTATGACATTCGACGTTGGTGAGGTCAGTAGGTGAATGTTTAGAAAGAGCCAGGACAGATGCCAAAACCAAATTTAGATCCAAAATAAACTAATGGAGGTCTAGGGCTGGAGTCATTCACAATTCCTTTTGCCTTACCCCCTCTATATAAATGCTACTGCAAAGAACTCGAGCAAATGCATTAAAATCGTTTCAAAAAGCAAACTGTGCTAACTGATCAATAGAAAGCTTTCTGTTAGTGTTGTCCAAATGCAAGACCAAGACGCTTCGTCTCAGTTTTGGTTTTGGTCTTGATCTGAGAAAAACGCTACCGAATCATTACAGATATTGTATTGCCATAAACATAGTAAAGTCCAACCAAATTAAAAAAATTAATTACACAATACATTAAAGGCATTGTAAAGAAAGAAAGTGATAGGTCCCCATCTTGGAATGGAAAAGTTGTAGAACCAAGAAAATCTAAACAATGCCGCCAATTTTTTAAATAAAAAATTTAGTGTGACTTTCCTACCGATTTTTAACAATTATAAATATGTTCATTAAAAAAACACAAACAGAGAAATCATTAGAGTTCGATGAACTAAAGTAACGTAAACGGGCAAGTGAACAATTATTAAAATTAGTGTATAAAAGTCTATATACTGCAACGTTGATAAAACTGGTCCGATTTAATGTAATGTTACCACTATACAATATAAATATATTACAGTAATTTTTCATAATGGGGAAATCGAACTAAACCCCGAATAAAAAATTGGAAGAGTTAAATGGAAAAGTGTATTGGTTCTACCAATCCTTTACATATAGTAACTAAAATTAACTAGTATTAGAATAGAATAGAATAGAAAATATTTTTATTCTGGGACGAAGTCCCTTCAGAATAACAAAAAAGTACAAAATTAAAATGTTATGTCTGGCCAAATAAAAACAAACATAAAAAGTAAAGATAAAGATAAATCGGTAAAAAAAATATTAGTTAAAAAGTATTAGTAATTATTTAGCCTTAATGTTTATTCATTTTTATTTTTTTCCCCTTTTAGGCAGTCTAAGTCTTGGTGTTTGGGGCATCAGGCCTTCCCTAATCCCGAAGTAGGTGGAATCAAACCTGGATGCTAATTACTTGATCAGAAGGGGGTGTTCATGCTGAATGTGAAATGAGAAAATGAGGTTTAACATAAATAAATATATTGAAAAATAACAAATTGAAATAAACAGAGGTTGATGGGGTTTAAGATGTACATCTGGGTTATTGGGTTAGTAACTATTGGGTAATATGGGCTGACCAGATAAATGCAGATGCTGGCTGGTTGATGATGAATTCTCCATTGAGAGACTGGTTTTTGTGCCATCTGAGTGGGTACCGTGTTCTGGCACCTTCTATGTCTTGTCACGTGCTGGCATCCATGCTGCCTCTTCCTTCTGCTGGTCTAGCTAGACATGTAATTCAGACTTAATATACTTGGTCATGGAGACCATTTTGCTGGCAGTTTCAGACTCGAACTGGCATTGTTGGCACTGTTGTACTTTGGCCCTTCTGGTCTCAGGTCACCAGGTAGGGCTAGTACTCCTGTATACCAATAGATGGCGCTCTTCTGGAGACCAATAGATGGCGCCACTGATGTGAGCTAGTTGATGCATTTAAATTATTAATTACAGTGAGTGGCCTTAACACTTGGTCAAGACCGATTATAGGCAACATTACATCCTGTACATTTTTATATCTCACCACGTTTCAAAACATTCAGTTAAGAAATAAAAATAACTAATCTATGAATTTGTTTTGAACCCACCTTATTCTCCGGAATTGTCTTGAACATATTTTAACACGTTGAAGAATTTATATACTTTTATTCGAAGACAAATTTTGAATACGATTTACAAATTAAACAAAATTTTTCTAAATTCTTCCCAGAAATATGATTTTATCAGCTGCCAAATTTAAAATAAAAATTAATCAATCATCAAGAAAAGTATAGCCAAAAACAAGGAAATTATTTTGAATTCATTAGGTGTTTTATCAAGTAACATTTAAAGTTAAAACGGGAATTTCATAAGAAATAACCCAATTGTAGCTATAAAATACATTCTTAAAGATATATTTCAGCCCTGACGATGGGACTATATTCCTGAAACCTAGGCAAATGAGGGAAAAGCACTGAAAGAAACAGTTTATAAAATTTAGATTAGGGTGAACGTACCAATTAGGGGGTCCAGTGATGGACAGGTTGGACTTTAAATGTAAATAATAAGCTTCCTTGTCGATTTAAAGATTCCATTTGTTACTTGATTAAAGAAAAATTCCCTCTATTGACGACTTTATGAACAAAGTTCCCTCCCATAAAAAAATTTAAAATAACTATTATTGTTGTTTCAGTAGTGTTCTTGAGAACAGTTTGTTTCATATCTTCTTGATAACTGTTTTGCTAATAGTAAGTTGAACATTTATGTTATCTTATCTTTATCGTTCCCTTTATAGTTAAATAAAGGTTTTAGAATTTTTCTAAAGTATGTCTATTACAAGAAAAATTGAATATCGGGGTGTCCATCACAAATGCAAAAAGGTGTTGTTTTTTTTAATGTAGATTATAACTGCATAAAACAATATTTTTTTTAATTTTAAAGTACTAAATAAAAAAATGAGACCGTAGAAATTCTAAATGTATAACCGAGAACTTTATAATAATTACGGCGGCATAAGCCAAAAACGACAAAAATTTCATTAGCTATGTCCATCATTGGTGCGATTACCCTAATATTCATTCTATTCTTTTCAATTGGCACTTCACTATTTGACAATACGAAATATAATTTACTAATTTTTATATATACTTACACACAATACCCACAATTTTCGTAATGTTTCTTAAACACAGCAAGTCTAGGCTTGTTGTTTCATTGAAAAATCCAGAAATGCTGTAATGATTGACGTATATCAAAAAAGAAAGATTGAGTAAGTTCCAAATAAATCAAACTATATATTTTCAACAATGTACAACATCACGTGTTTTTAAAATTAGTTCTAACTAATTCAATAATAATCCATATTACATAAAAATGTTTTTATTTCAGAATAAGCTAATTGAGTATTTTTTGTAGGATGGAAATAATCCACCACTAGTTTATATAACTCTGCTCCCACGCATTTTAACAATACATTTCGTCGTGACTTCTCTATGATTTCGTCGTTGCCATTTATATTTTTAATTCCTAATTCTAGTTCAAAACGGTCTATATAATATTCCTATTTTGGAATTATTATAAGGAGGAAACTGAAATGAACTAACTCGTTTTTCTATTTCATATTTACTTCTGGTTAACCTGTTTTCCTTGGTATTCCTGGATGAGCCAATGGACTCAGAAAAATTAACTTCCTCAGCTAACCCCTTGTCTGTTTTAGAGTTTCTTTTTTTCTGCCTTTTCACCATCATCGACACAGATGGATCAACGGGGATGAGGGATGGGAGGGGGTTTTCGGGCTGAAACCTCCCCCAAAATGGTAAAATGTCACCATATCTTATGAAAACAATATCAAAAAATTATCTCTAAAAGTATTATTACTCCTGGAATTAGATTTAATAGGACTTCAAGAATCACTAATACACCATTTCATAAAGTTTCTTTCTTTTTCTTCCAAAGTAACTATCGTTATATGTATATAAACAAATTTCGGGCTGAAGCCCTCTCCCCCAAAATTAAATCCTTGATCCATTAGTGATCATCGCCACATTTAATGATTGTGTTTAGACAAGAAGAAAGGTTGAGTAAGTTCCAAATAAATCAAACAATATACATGACGTGTTTTTATAAATTAATTCCAACTACATCAAATTTAATAACAATCCATATTACATTATCCCCCCTTCTTTTCGATCGCTTCCTTAAGCGATCAGCGTGGCATCGCATTAGTTTCCAACTAGTTTCTATCATAAGAAAGAGAGGACCCTTTTTTTTTAATCACGGGGCCTTTTAGTCATCATTCTGTATCTTTACTATCCAACTTTTATGTGGTTTCAATTTGAAAGAGCATTCAATTGATTTAAAGTTCTTTAAATTCTACTTTTTAGGAAAAGAAGAACAATGTTATTTTTTTGGGGGGAGGAGGGGGGGGGTGTGCGATCGATCTGGGGGGAGATCGGTACCCATTGAAAAACTTTTTCATTCTATATAATTCGCTGGCTCTTTCAGAATTATTTATATTTATTTCTCTGAAAGTTTCTTTATTTTTATTTATGTGTGACATACGCGCGTACTTCATCCTTTATTAGAGGGTGCATGAACCATAGTACCTGGAAACCATTCCATACTCCTCAGCCGGAAGGAAATTCCTGGACACTCCTCCAAAAAATTTTTAAAGAGTATGCTGTCTAAAACGAATTTTAAACAAGTTTTGATTTAAAATTAAATAAAGGCTGCCAAATTTATTAGTTGGAGTTTTTGATCTTCATTTCTAAGCAACTTTAACTTTGCTTCTATCTAATGCTTTATGAGAAAAAAATAAATAAAATTTCATAATATCGAGGGAAAAAAAAAAGTATTTTAATCCTTATACATTTACTCAATGCATTAATTCATTCCAACTTCTTGACTACGTTTCGGGAAATTTCGCCCTTTTTCAAGTCGAAAAATTATATCTATAATATAAACCGCAATAATTATAAATATATATGTAAAAAAAAACATAACAGCACATAAAAACAATAAACGGAAATCTAAAATATCAAATCAATGAATGATATCTCTACTTAAAGCATTATTATATAATCCATTTAATCATAATTTTATATAATTATTGTAAACAGTTATTTCATCAAAATCAATCCTTCATATTACACAATTCATAAATTATTTATGAACTGTCAAATCTGTGGATAGCCAAAAATAAAAATTATATGAAAAAATACTCTAATGTTAAACCTTTTCGTCTTATTTAACAACAAACAGGATTATAAATAAATAGCCTGACATTAGGCTTTTGTTTTTAATAGGACGAAAATGTTTAACATTGGAATATTTTTTCATATAATTTCTATTTTTGACTGTCCACAGATATGGCTGTTCATAAATAATTTATGAATTGTGCAACATTAAGGATTGATTTTGAGGAAATAATTTTTTACAATAATATATAAAATTTTGGTTAGATGGATTATATAATAATGCTGTAATTAGAAGTATCATTCATGGATTAGATATTTCAGATTTCTGTTTATTGTGATTATGTGCTGTTATATTTTTTTACATGTATATTTATAATTATTGCTATTTATATTACAGATATATATCTTTTATTTATTTATTTATATATACATTATATCATGTCATAATGATAAATTACGTATTTGTGGTTGCAGTAACCTTATACATGACATACTAGTGGTATAAATGCTGTTTTGAAGTTTGAAATCGATTTTATACAGTAGGGAAAACCTC
The DNA here is from genome assembly GCA_928085145.1 of Nezara viridula. Lineage (NCBI taxonomy): Eukaryota > Metazoa > Arthropoda > Insecta > Hemiptera > Pentatomidae > Nezara > Nezara viridula. The sequence goes on from OV725078.1 coordinate 146,531,199, forward strand.
ATAAAAAACCTACATAAGATAAAAATGAAAAACTAGATTATAATTCTTAAAATTACAAGAAAAACTAAATATAATTTATATACATAAGAAAACTATATATATAATTATACATATATATATATATATATATATATATATATATACACACACACACATATATACATACACACCCACACATACTGATATAATTTTTCCAGTTGAAAATGGGCCAAATTGCCATAAACGTCTTCAAGAAGTTGGAATAAATTAAAGCATTGTAGTAAATGTATAAGGGTTAAAATAAATTGCTTTTTTCCTCGATATTATGAAATTTTATTTATTAATGTGTACCCTTAGAAAAATTTGAAGATTTTTCAAGAAAAATATTTCTAAATATACGTAAATTATTTAATATAAAGAAATTTTATAATTTTACTATGAGCAGTTGCACTTAGGTAGCACGTCTATGATCTGAGATGCGTTTCATCATTCCTAGTCGTGAAACAATCTACAGATTTTGACGTTTGTTCGTTGCTGGTTTTATAGATGGGCGTAGTTACTATTCCACGTTCGTTTTATTATCACGGCAGCCGTGATATTTCAATATGCCAGAGACGCGTCTCTGTTTTTCGAAGTCGTGCGCTATTCCCCCTCCTGTTCCCCTCACATTAACTGACAGCGAAATTAAAGTAATAAAGAAGAGTAGAGATAGCAATCAAGAATACAAAATTAAAAAAAAAATAAATCATAACATCAAACTGAAATTATAAAAGAATTAAGAATCAAAGAAAGCAAACAAATAGAAGTGCGACCTACCATTGAAAGAGAAGGCTCTTGAATACAAAGCGTGGGTAAAACTTTTTATTTAAATTTAAAATAATATTTAATTAATAACTCCAATTAATGAAGGTTTATATGTTGCGATGGTATGCGTCAAAATTATGAAGGGATAAGATTTCATTTTCATTTTCATTTCATTTATATTTATAGAAAAAAAAATTATACTAAAACTAGAAAATATTTATTTTCAATTATATATATTTTTTATTTTTGTCTAGATTTTTTGCATGAGCATATCACTAATGCTGACTTTTTTCTTAAACATTTCTAGTTTTAATGTTAATTCAATTTTAAATCAAATCAATAATATTTTAATAATTATTTTATTACTTAATGATAGTGTGAGGTTACAAAACAGTTCAAATGTTTCAAAACGTTCCATTTTACCTGTTTTAGAAGACATTTTTTAAAAATAATTTTGATATTTTGTATAAAAAGTTTTGGTAAACTTTCTACATAGCGTTATACGAGTCTTGGTCTTGCGCATTCCGTCTTCTTCTTGGTCTCGGTCCTGCGCAAGAGTCTCACAAGAGTCTTGCAGTTACCTATTAGCTTATTACTATAGAGATATTACCGTATTTTTTTATATAGGAGGAACCTAACTAAGAACGAATGAAAAATTAGAAGAATTAAATGCAAAATTAATTGGTTATACCAATTCTTTACATATAGTAACTAAAATTGTCAAATATTAGTAACTATTTTGCCTTAATTTTTATTCAAAAAATCGATTTTTATTTACCATTCTTGGTCTTGGTCTTGCAACAGTTAGGCGGAAGTGGTCGTGCAAAGTGCAAGAATAACACTAATTACGGGTAACACTTTATTTTTACACTGATACATTTGCCTAATGGTTAGAATAAATGGATCAAATGAGTCATTGATTGCAATTTTTTGAACGTGTCAGGGAATCTTCGTCCTCCTCTTCAGCGATATTTGATTCTCCCAAGAAATTGGAATCAATGTCGTTTTTTCATGACAAAGATTTACTTTACTGTAAACGTGTTTGGTTTTTTGTAATTTATTTTACATTACAATTTGTTTAATACAATTAGCAACACGTTTTTCTCATTTTCCACAAAAAAACAAATCGAAAGACATGTCATTGTTATATATAATAACTTATAAATCCATGCAGAGCAAAGTCAGAAAATAATTATAACAAAATTTTATAACTTTTCTTATTTATCGACACCTGGGAAGGCATTCACAAGAACCCTCGGACATAGGTCAAAGATTTTTTGACCTACTATCACCAAAAAAGTTCCATTGAAATCGGTGACACCACGTCCGTAACCACCCCTTGTAAGCCAAATACGTAAACAGTTAAAATATATTATTTTTTTAAAGCACGTACTTCAGGTACTAAATTTTCACACCTGTCAAGAAAAAATGCCAAAACTATATCCCTAGAAGCAAATTGCTTGATAATTACTATGATAAAAAAATAATAATAAAAATATAAATAGTAAGCAACCCCGTACTTAAATTTTTTTTTTTTTTTTTATTGAAAAATATTACAATCTGTCTCTAGGACATTTATAATAGTGTTCACAGATCACATTCACACTCTATGTACAGTAAATAAAATAAATTATACAGAAAAATAATATATATACAATAAATAAGAATAAAATAACCTAAAAATAAATAAATAAAAAGAACACATACACACCTATATACAATGTCTACAATTTGGCGAGAGAACTCCAAACCAGACTTGTCCCTCCAACTGTGGAGGGAAAAGTATGACTCCAACTTAAAATTAAATCCTGAAACGACTATTACATAGTAAGAACATACTATTTATTTTTCAATTATGATTATGAAAAATAAAAATTCGCCTTAAAGTAATCCAGAAAGGCACAAATACTATAGTAATCATTAATGATGTTGCTAAGATCAAACTTCATTGTTATACCCCAAACCTGAGGGGCGTACGGGGGGGGGGGAGGGGATTTCGAGCTGAAGCCCTCCCCCTTAAAATGAAAAAATGATCTATAAAATCTGTTTCTGTAAGATAAAAAAAATTCAAATTGTCAGTTTCTCTTCACCTTTTTTTTTTGGGATGCTGAATCTGAATTTGAAGTTAAACAACGAAATTTAGCTTTACGTTCAGAGATATATGCAAAAAATAGTGGAATTTACGCTAGGAAGGTTTTCGAGTTGAAGACCCCTCCCCCTAATATTTTTTCCATTGAAAAATATATATATTTTTATTGGTCTATAAAATTTGTTTCAGTGCGTGACCAGAGCTAAATACTTAGTCAACCAAAATATATACATGTTTTAAAATCATAAAGCATGTACTTCAGCTACTAAATGTAAAGCAAGTGCCAAGAAAAAATATAAATAATTTATTCCGAAAATTATTACTGCTTCTGTTAACATGATTTTTCTAGATTATTATAATCTAAAAAAAAATTACATCTTAAATCCCCTACTGACCTTCATTAATATATATCATATACACATTAATACAAATATATATACTATGGGGTAACTTTGGAGCAGCGGGTAAAATTTATTTTCTTATGATTCCGTGGTGGATGCATTGTGTTAGTTCAGTCTGCAAAAACGTGCTTTGTGTAGACATGTACTGCGTTACTACCTTGCGGCAGTTTGAGAACCCTAGCTCACTACACTCGTGCAATTAGGTTTTGTTTATTTCCATTGCTTTTTTCAAAATTTCGCTTGTGCCTCAAGAGTAATGTGCCGCAAGATAGTAAACATGACTACACAAAGCACGTTTTTACAAACTGAAAAAACAGTTTATCCACCACGGAATCACAACAAACTAAATTTTATCCTTTGTTCCAAAGTTACCCACCTAGTCCCAAATAGATATTTCTTGTGAAATAAGCAAACAATTCATATGCTCTAATTCTTCACTTGGTTCTGCATCAAAAAACTATTTATAAAATGGATAGTAGATAGTAGATTTTGTCTTCTTTAAATTTGTTAAGAATAATAATTTCGATAATACGCATAGTTTCGGAGTCATGTCCAAAAAATCTAGAAAAAAGTGCGAAAATTCCGCTATTTTTTGCCTATATCTCTGAACCCAAAGCAAAATTTCGTTTGGGAACTTCAAATTCAGATTCAGCATCACAAACAACAATAAAAAAAAAAACGATATTTGAATTTTTTTCGCTCCCAGAAACAAATCTTATAGACCATTTTTTTTATTTTAAGGGGGAGGACTTCAGCTCGAAATCCCCTCCTCTCCCCCGAAGATTCGCCAGTGCTGGGGAATAACAAGGCAGTTTGACCATAGCAGTATTATTAATGGTTACTATGGTATTTGTGGCTCTCTGGATTACTTTAAGATGAATTTTCATTTTTCAAAATCATAATTGAAAAATAAATTGTATGTTCTTACTATGCAATAGCCGATTCAGGATTAAATTTTATAGATGGGGGAGGGAGGGGAGCTTACTATTTATTTATATATATATATATATATATATATATATATATATATATATATATTTTTTTTTAATCGTAGTAATTATCGGAACCAATTTGCTTCTAGAGATATCGTTTTTATAATTTTTCTAGACACGTGCGAAAATTTAGTACCTGAAGTACGTGCTTTAAAAAGAGAATATATTTTAATTGTTTAATTATTTGGCTTACAATGGATGGTTACGGACGTGGGGTCACCAATTTCAATGAAACTTTTTTGGTGAAATAGGTCGAAAAATCTTTGACTTATGTCCGAGAGTTCTTGCGAATGCGTCCCAGGTGCCGATAAATAAGAAAAGTTATAAAAATATGTTATTACTATTTTCTGACTTTGCTCTGCGTGGATTTATAAGTTATTATATGTAATAATGATATGTCATTCGATTTTTTTTTTTTTTTTTTTTTTTTGTTAAATAAGGAAAACATGTTGCTAATTGTAATCAACGAATTGTAAGTTATAATAAATAACAAAAATCCAAACACGCTTCCAGTAAAGCAAAGTAAATTTTTGTCATGAAAAAACGATATATAGATTCCAATTTCTTGGGAGAATAAATTTTTGCTTAAGAGGAGGACGAAGATTCCCTGAAACGCTCAATAAATTGCAATCAAAAGACTCATTTGATTAATTTATTCTGACGATTAGGCAAATTTATCAGTGTAAAAATAAAATTATTATAATCACATTTTATTTTAAAATAATTAACATTTGTCATTCGAATAAAATCTATCATGGCAGGCTTACACTAATTTAAACATTATTAAAAATTAAATTCTGTCTCTGGAAGACCTCTTGCAAAGCACGTTTTTGCTGACTGAACCAACACACTGTATGCACCGTGGGAATCAAGACAAACTAAATTTTACCCGCTGTACCAAAGTTATCCCATCTTACGGTATTTTATAAACTATTATAATTTTTTTACTTTCGTTGAGGATAATATATAATTTCCCTCCAATGTTTCCAGTTAATTTTGAAAAACTCGTTTTTCTTTTATCTGCATCTATTTATTTTGTAATTTAAACTTCTCGGCTGTGATATATCCGCCTGCAGAGATTTAATGGTTTGTTTTTTAAAAAGTTGTGAGATGTCCGGCCAGGGTCAAAAGTCTGGCAGGTGTGTTTTTATCGTGTGCTCACTGTAGCGCATCAATGAGTCATAGTGGAGAGAGAGGTACGCTGACTCGATGAATCCAGAAGAAACATTCGGAATAAACAAAAATACAACTTTGTAATAGCGGTCAAGATAATTACTTTATAAGTTAAATAGTCGAATCATCTAAGCAATTGAAAATGTTTCTTAAAAATAAAACAAATGTCAAGAAGATATTTGAAAATCTGAAGTTTTACTGAGCTCAAAAACAATAATAAAACGATCATTATAACTCGTTATTTATAAAAGAAATATTGCACCCATTTAAATTCACAGGATTGAAATAATTATATATTTTCCGGTACATTGATTGTATATTTAATTAAATACGATCACTTATTTCGGTAGAGCAGGCACTAACAAAAGATATTTAAATCGTTGGCATCCAAATAGACTTAAGACTTATAATATTATAAGGAAGGATATTTTTCTAAAACGCTCAGACCTTTAAGCATAATTGGCACGTTAATGAAATATAGTCATAATTTCTTGAAACGTAAAACATCATGAATACATTATTTTCGGTACTATTATTTTTAGGATTAATGTATCTTAAAAAAAAATTATAGTTTGAATAATTTATATTAAAAAAAAAAGAGACAATGATTTGTTTCAATAGCTCAGTACAAATATACAGGAATCCCCAGAAGAGGTTGGTATGGGACAAATTGCGCCGGTAAAATTTTAAAGGGTCAAATTTTTACGAAATTAAGAATTTTCGGAAGCAATCATATATTTTGTGGGGTTTCGATTAGGATGAACATTTAAACTACGAAAAAAAGGAAAGAATCGAAGTGTAATTTTTATAATTCTATTTTGGTTATGAATAGTGCTGCCCAAAATCGGTCTTGGTCTTGCACTTTTAAACACAGAGACTAACTGTTGCAACACCAAGACCAGGACTGGTAAAAAAAATCGATTTTTTAAATAAAAATTAAGGCAAAATAGTTACTAATACTTGACAATCTTAATTACTATATGTTAATATTTTGTATAATCAATATACTTTTGTAGTTAAATGCTCTAACTTTTCATTCGGGGTTAGTTAGGTTTCTCCTAACTAAAAAATTACAGTAATATCTCTATAGCAACAATCTAATAAGTAACTGCGAGACTCTTGCGCGAGACCAAGACCATGACCAAGACTGAGCTTGCAAGACCAATACTCGTCTCGGTCTCTTATTTGGGCAATACTAGTTATGAACCACAGCCTTTAGAGAGGATGGGCACACTGGCAAATATATAAGAAGAGGAGAACAATGTTAATGGATTACAATACTGTGATACTTAGGTTGTTGGTGAGAAAATGAGCATAAATCTTATTTGTTTAAATGTTTAAATTCTTCGATTTCAGCTACATTTAGATTGATAGATTGATGTAGAGAATTAAATTACAAAAAAAAAAATCTACAATGCGCCTTAAAGATAAGGGAATAAAGATTCATAGATAGATCACATAAAAATTCTATTTAATTAAAGATGAATTTGAAGATTGGTGTAGATTAAGAGGATGATGAGAGCTTACCGAAGGAGTTGCTTGACGCGTCGCCAGGCAGTCAACAACCGCCGGCGGCACATAGTGGACTGCCACTGCCACTAATCACAATCAGGCTTTGCCCCACTCCAGGGGCACAATGGCTTTTCAACACCAGCGACCATCGTATCAAATAAAATAAAATAAAATAAAAAATAAATTATAAGTATAATTATATATGAGTGGCTTCGTATCAAAGGCATGCCTCTATTATTTTCAATAAGCGGAGAAAAATTCAATTTTGCTTTATAGGTTAAATTCAGACTGTTTCTGAAGATTTTTTAAAGAAAATTCAAGTTTGACCATAACAAAAAAAAAAAAAAAAAACACTAGAATTGGTTTGAATTGAAGCTATGTTACAGAAAAAAAAATTCTGTTTTTTTTTAAAATAACAATTGTCCGTCTTTGATATGAGGCAACTCATATACTTTAAACTGGGATCACTTTGGGACTATTAGTATAGGCGGTAACTATGGACAACGGTTTATTTTGAATTTTAAATCACCCGAAAGACTAGAAAATTTATACATCAAGACTACAGGAAAACATTCTGAATATAAACATGTTTTAACTCACCTTATAATTTCATATTCAAAATTAACTCTGGTACATATTTATTAAATATATATACACATTTATTATATATTACTTGTATTACTCTTGCCACCTTTAGTTCAAAAGTAACCTCGGTATAAGGTATACAGGTTGTTCCGTAAGTAAAGGGGAGTGTCTGCTATCGACTGCTACAAAAACGTTTATACAAACAATGGTCCAATGTTCCGCCAAAGTACCGATAAAAAAATAGGAAATTTAAGCTTTTTTTTTTTTTTTGTCACGTTTTTCTTGAATGGTAGCAATAACACGAAAAAAAATTTTACCACATCAACTTTCTTTTTCAATTCGTATTTGTTCTATATGACACTTGTAAGTAGGTGTTTCGGGGAATATTTTTTCCTATCATCAGAACTATTATTTCATATTCATAAATTATACCCGCTTCATATTTTAGTTCTTGTTTTCATAAAATATAAATTATTTAATCTCAACTTTGTTCCACGTTCAGAAGCTATTGAAAACAGATTTTATATTTCTGCCATTGGATATAGTGCAGTAAATCCGGAGAAAAAAAAGAATCAAACTCCAAACATTAAAAAAAAAAAGGTGAAATTTATCAGAAATTGTTCATTATCCTTTCCATAATAAGTGGTAAAAGATCCGATGTTTCCTGTTTGGACGACTAAACGATCCACATGCTCTAATTCCTCACTTGTTGGTTTTACATCAATAAGCTACTTATAAAATTAATAGTAGATTTTCTTTTCTATAAATTTGTTTCGACAAAGTTTCACAAATGCATAGTTTCGAAGTCATGTCCAAAAAAACGAAAAAAATGAAGCGAAAATTTCGTCATTTTATGCACACATCTCGGAACGCAGTGGAAAATTTTGTAGGGGAACCTCAAATTCAGACCCAGCATCTCGGAAAAACATAAAAAAACGAAGAGAGACCGATTATTTGAATTTTTTCTTCATCCAACTATCATTCGACTTGACTAATTTGATGACTGACACCAACCTTTACTACTACAACCCGCGAAGGGTCTAGAGTTCAGTACTATTTAAGGAAGCACTGTTTCTTAGTCAACGGATGTGCAAGTAGGTGATTCGACCGAGAACAACCTCAACAGACAGGTTTGCGTCATTAATTCAGAGTACCCACTTTATAGAAGCTCTATGTGCCCCAGGAGGGTCTTCCGACCCCATAGTCGTTTCCGGCCGATGAAGATGAATAAATAATTACATGTCTCGGCCGGATTCGAACCAGTAAGCTTGAGCTTTGGAAGTCACCAACTCTTTTAAAACAAAATAAAATAAGCCCCTCCTAAATTAAATCCTGAATCCGCTCGCAACGAGGCGAAGTTAAAATTATTGGATATCTATCTCTCCCTCTTCGTTGATAATACCTGCTTGTCTCTCTTTTTTTTATCATTCATTCTTCCTTTGACCTCCACCTCCACCTTAGTTCACACTGTGCACCACCGTTAAACGAAGTTTCCTTCCCTTTCTTATCAACTTCCGGCATTCCCTCGCAACGGCAATACGCTATTCTCACATTTTTAAATCCCGTTTTTGCTTTACTTGAGTAATATTCAGCTAGGTAAGCTCGTAGAACAAAGTAATGTTTATTTATTTCTTGCCTCTTTTTTTTAGTTTATGGGCTTTTATCTATTAATTTTTTTTAATACTACTTTTAAGAAAATAAATTAACGTGTATTATGTTTTTTTATGAGATGATATCAATGAGAAACAATTTCAAACAGTTTATGTTTAATATCTGTCTGCATAAAGGTGTAAATGTGTCGCAAATTATTCTGTTATTACTAAAGTATTTTTCTTTTCATTATTTTTGTTTTTTTATTTATTTTTTGTTAATTTAGTTTGAATATATATGGTATGAATGTATACATAGAACCATAATATCTATTGCCCTTAATTGTGCTAGATTATATTATTATTCATTAAAAAGTATACATATATATTTAAATTAGGGATATGCCTTCGATGTTATAGCAACTTGGTCTAACAGTGGCTCTTTTTATCATTGATATCACACTATTTTTGAAATTTGCTCTATTGGTTTTGATTACCCTGGTTATATAAATGTATAGTTAAAAAGTCTTTAATATAAGCTAGATCTTATCCTCATCAAAATAGTTTGAGAGTGCTTAAATGCCTAATTTTCAAAATGGCTTACTCTAAATTAGGCACTTTTAGTGTTTTTAACCACCTCTCATTGTTAGTAGTGATAAAAAACAATGAAATAATATATATATATATATATATATATATATAATAATATATAAAATAATAATATAAAAAATAATATATATATATATATATATATATATATATATATATATATATATATATATATATAAAAACTATGAGGGAATTTGGTAACTAACTACAGAAGAAATATTTTTCAAGGTCTAAAAAAATCTGTAATAAGTGTAGGAGGGCCTCAGTCTCCCAAATTAGCCTATTTTTATTTATTCGAGTTATAGTTATTGAACTTAGATATACTCTTGCACTTCCACCCATGAACGATAAATTTCTATCCAATAAGTTGTAATTATTTTAATAAAATCAAGTGTAACCGTAGTTAAAACCAATATTTCTGCTTGGAAACTTGTCATGTATGAATGTATAAACGAAGATAAAAAGGAATGAATCAGAATGGATTGCTGATAGAAACAACAATGTTTTCAGGAGTATTATATATCCTTTATACTTTTTCCCTGAACGTGCGTACCCTTGGCCGCAGGGGGCTCATTCGCTCCATCCACGACACGGCTTTGAATTTTAGAAATTGTTATCTACGTTGCTATTTTGTATCTATATGTAAAAAATTGTGCAAGACCTCCTAATATTTGAGAGAGAAATTCTTCGAAGAATATTTGGAGGAGTACAGATCGATGGAAATTGGAGAAGACGGACAAATGCCGAAATTTACTCAACTTTTAACGATCAAGATGTCGTTCTGAGGAAGAAGCTTGGAAGATTGAGATGGGCTGGCCATGTGACAAGGATGGAGAATGGAGCAATCCCTAGTATGATCCTGACAGAACCTCTCTACGGCACAAGAAGAAGAGAGAGACCAAAACTAATACGGTCAGACGGTGTGGTAAGAGATTCAAGGGATATCCTGGAAGTCAGGAGATGGATGATGGCCGCAAAGAACAGAGATGACTGGAGGAAGCTGGTGGAGGAGGTCAAGACTCCTCACCGAGTTGTAGCGCCATGATAAAAAAAAAAATGTAAAATATATGAAAGCTAAATATTTTAGAAAAATTAACTGAGAAGTGTTAATGGTAATGGAGAAGTAATAATTTGTATTTTTATATTATATATTTGGCTTACATTACGGAATACAATCCAGGAAAATTCAATCGTAATATATGGTTAAATAATAATTCGATTAAATGTTTAAGTACAATAATTAAATTTGAAAGATTCAGTTGTCATATTAAAACCAACTGATGTTACCGAGCCGGAACTAGGGGGGGGGGGGGGGAGTGCACTTGCACTGGGCGCCAAATTTTAAAGGTTGGAAAATTTGTGAACGTTTTATTTTAAGTAAAATCTTTATAGGATAGAAATAATTAAGCTCCTATTAGAAAATAAACATTGTGAACAGTTTCAGAGACCTATATTGATTATGAAATACACTTTAATTTACTTATAAAATAATATTAAACTAATAGTTATTTCAACTATTTACTGAGCGACAAACAAATTTTACGTTTATTCGGTCTTTAGACATGTTGGGGTATATTTTGTTCGGCAGTGAACAATGAACTTAAACATTCTCTTTCCATACCCTACTTTAATTAAACCTCTCTCACCAGGAGTGCACAATAAGTGGTTTTAAAGCGCAAGTCGGACCATCGAAATTTTTGAAGGGAGCACATTTTGATGGGGTTTTAAATTTTTGAGGGGGCGCGTTTCGAAGGGGTTATGAATTTACGTAATAATAAATTTCAGACCAGGTGACAGGAGGAAAACATGGAACAGACAGAAGCAAGTGTAATTGTATATGATCAACCATTTTTTAAATTTAATATCGCTTGTACTATTTTTAAGAAGGGATAAGCAATAAAATATCTCAGGAGGAGGCGAGAAGGTTCTGTAGTAAAATTCGGACCTTGGGAGGGATGTGCACCCCCTGTCTCAATGAATGGCCAACGGTCGAAAATATAAAAGCGTACAAGAGCAAACAGAACTTTATTTTTCCTTTTAAAGGTATCGAAATCCCGAAAAATATGAAATTAAGGGTGTACAGTGCTATGATAAAGCATTTTAAAACTATACCTTCGCATACTCTGTTTTCAAGAATAGGGGAGCAATAAAATATCTTGGAAGAGGGGTAAGGTTCGTACACTGTTGTCCTTGAAGATGGTGGGCAACCGTGCCTCTAACAATGCTTCTCTGAGATTATTGGGTCTACGGAAACCATTTTTTATCAGGTGGTAGAAAATTTGATCTAGTTTAAAAATAAATACTGAATCTTTGGCGAAATATTGTTCTTGATTAAGCAATGAAAAAGAAAAAGATTTTCGTGACATTAAGACTTCTTAACAATGATCTGGAGTAGTGTTGCCCAAAATCGGTCTTGGTTTTGCACTTTGCAAGACCAAGACCAAGGCTAACTGTTGCAAGACCAAGACCAGAACTGGTAAAAAAAATCGATTTTGTAAAATAAAAATTGAGATAAAATAGTTACTAATACTCGACAATCTTAGTTACTATACGTTAATAATTGGCATAACCAATATACTTTTGCATTTAACTCCTCTAATTTTTCATTCTGGCATAGTTAAGTTTCTCCTATCTAAAAAATTACAGTAATATTTCTATAGTAATAAGCTAATAAGTAACTGCGAGACTCGTTCGCAAGACCAAGACCATGGCCAAGACTGAGTTTGCAAGACCAAGACTCGTCCCGGTCTTGCATTTGGGCAACAATAACCTGGAGGGCCACTGAAAATTTCAATCCCATCACATACAAGATAAATAAAATAAAACTACTGACCTATCTGAGGAAAGGTATAGCTTACTAAACGTCTGAGCAATAAAAACTTAACTCAATGTTTTATCAGAATCACTTTAACTACCTGACAATGTTGTTAACTATCAATTTTAATGTAATTTATAATAAAAATGATTCGGTATTATGTTACAAAACTGCATTTAAAATAAAATGTCAAAGATGATCAAAACTTCACTTTCTAACAGTTTTAAATTTACCCACTTAGTTACACTATTTATATAATTTTAATATAATACGTACTAAATGTGTCTTATTTGGAATAATTAATTATTTCTGTTGTTTGTAGATTTCTACACGAGACTGAGAGGAACCCGTTTCAGGCCCAAATACATTGCTTCAGTTGCTGCAATAAGGAAAAAATGAATAAATAAATCTGAGATTTATTCACGTTTTCTCCCGTATCACAACAGTTTTGAGAAATAGGTAAACATTAAAGAACCAAAAAAAAATAACTACTAATCAGCTAATTAAATTAGCGGTGCAATTTTTTATTTACATGTCATCATTGTATACAAATTAACACAGAATACGCCTTGCGGTGATAAAGGCAGGGCTTTGTAAAACAAGAAGTGAGTAAAATCAAAGATATGGAATGCAGATTATCATTGGAGCAGAATTACAATTTATCTACCAAAGCAACAGTTCTCAAACTTCTATATTGGGTTGAAAGGTTATCGAGGCAAAGAAGTTTCGTAGCATTCTTGTCGGACTAAAAAAAATCTTGGCATAATTATACTTAAAACGATGATATGATTGAGTCTTTACTCATTTTTTAGTGGATTATATATAAAATAAAGGAAATGGGATAGCTCAGAAGTAGGGCGCTGACTTCCAATGCTCAAAGTTCCTGGTTCAAATCCGGCAGATGGCAAATAAATTATTTATTCTATTTCATCACCCTAGGGTCGAGAGACCCTCCCAGGAGAAGAAAAATTGTGTTCTCTTCTCTAAAAGAAAAAAAAAAACAAGATTCTTGATTCAGAGCTATTCACTGAGCCAATTATGAAGTAAATAAAGTTTTAGCCGAATTTTTATTTACCAGTTTGATAGTGAATTTGTCATTTCTGAGGATAGTAATAAGTGAGATCACTAGCGGATCCAGGATTTAATTTTTTTGGGGGGGGAGGCTTCAGCCCGAAAGCTTTTTTTTTCATAAAAATAACGATAATTACTTTGGAAAAAAAGAAAGAAACTAACAATCTATATGAAATGGTGTTTAAGTGATTCCTTAAGTCCTTTTAAATGTAATTACACGAACAATAATACTTTAAGAGATAATGTTTTAATATTTTTTCCATAAAACATGGTTATATTTTACCATTTTGGGGGAGAGCTTTAGCCCGAAAGCCCCTCCGTAGATCCGTCCTTGAGTGAGATGGCAATACTATTTTAACAATTAAAAGGCAATGATCAAAATTATCCTCAGACAGCATTTTTTTTACTATTGAGCTGAGCAATATAAATTTTTAAAAAATACCCTTAACTAGAAAGAGTCCGATCTGTTGGATCTGTGGAAATATAACAAATAGAAATATTATTTTTCTCCCAAAAAATAGAAAATGACATAAAAAATATTTCAACGACTTAAAACCAAATATTAAATCAATAATAAATGTATCCCAAAATTATAAAATACATTATGAAAATTACAGCATTATATATCTTAAGACTGAGTAATGAGATTATCGGTCAGAGGCAGTGCGGGCCTTAGAGTGGGGCAACTGCCCAAGGGCGCCGACCAGGAGGGTCGATCTTCAAGGGCATGGACCTTCCCCCACCCTTTCCAAGATATTTTATTGCTCTCCTCTTCTTAAAACAGTGCAAAAAAAAGTAGAATTTAAAAATTCGAAGATTATATACACTTATATACAGTCTGCTTTATGCTTCCATTTGTCTTTTGATTTAAAACTTTTCATTTAGAAAATTTATTGCCTCACCGAAGTGCGTCCCTCTCAAAAATTCAAAACCCCTTCAAAATGTGCCTCCCTCAAAAATGTTGATGGCTCAACTTGCGCCATGAAATCTTGCTCTCCCTGAAATTTGAAACTGAAATCTCCCTGCTAGCGACTTGTTAGAATTTAAAAAAATAAAAAACGAACTAAAATAATTAATTCTAGACTATCAATAAATCAACTGTATTAGAGAAATGTTGAATGAAATAAAATTCAAATATTACATAATACAAAACAGCTTAACAAATTTTTTAGAGGAGAATATGACATCATTGCCCAGGGGCGCCGGATGCCTGAGGCCGGCACGTTGCCACACGGTCGAGAAAAAAACTTGAAAAATTCGGGAAAATAATTATTGAAAAAATTTAATGTTTTTATTTATGCGAATTATTTGTTTAATGTTTTTAAAAAACTATTTTCTAAAAATGATTTTTTTTCTTTGTAGTTCAATAGAATAGAACAGAAAAGGCAACATTATTAAAGTATAAAATCCCTTCAGAAAAGCTAAGGTGTAAAGAAAAATAATTAATTTTTTATCATAGGATATTGTACCAGAGTAGTTGCTTGTTAATACAAAAGGCAGGGGGTGAAACATGAAGTAACATTGGGAGTAGAAAAAGAACTTGTTGTGCTTGATTGTAAAAGTTGTGTATCACTGAAAATATGTATTATAAAAGTATTCTAGTTTGTTCTATTGGATTAGTTCATATACAATAAAACATATTGCAGTAAATTAATTAAAAAAAAAAAACTCTACATATAATAGTAGTAACCAAAATATATATATAAAAAAATAAATGGTAAAACAATATATTCTCTAATGAATTTTGAAATATAAATGTTTACAAGTACTCACACTTTCATGAAAATAACCATCAAATATTTAACTTGATGTTACTTTTTTAAAATATAATTTATGTTTGGCAATTATTGAAAATTGCACTCCAATCTCCACTTTCAAACTCTTAACTAACTAATTAATCTGTTACTTTATTCCCTTTTTTGTTTTACTTGGTTTCATGAAAAAAAAAAAAAGATTGCAATGGATTTTCTCATTACATTTAACTAGTTTTGATACTGAATATTTATATTATTATTATTTATATATATATATATATATATATATATATATATATATATATATATATATATATATATATATTTATTTATATATATTAAGCAGTAAAAATAAAGAAGACTATAATGACTGAATGAAAATAATAAGTTTTGCAATAGGTCTAGGTATGGAAAAAGTGGAAGCCCTTAGCTTTAGCTCCTTTGATGTGACATCAAGATTGGGAGTCAGGTCTCACCTTTAGCCAGCCTTGGCTTAAAACCTTTCTGCTCTACAACTAAATATTTAAAAGGTGAGTTATCCAATAAGTTACTAATCTATTCTAGCTTGAGGGCAAAGGTTCAAAATTGATTTTTTTTAATAGATATATTTTATTGAACAATAATACAATCTGCCACACCCAAGGACAATAAGTATTGGGGCTATATGTGTTAATTCGTACTATACACTAAAGAAAATAAATATAAATAATTAAAATGCACCTCACAAATAAAAGTATATAGATGGATAAATTTTATTAGCAAAATAAGTAGGCAACAGATTAAGGAAATTGAAGTTGGATATAAATAAAATAAATACACTTATACCTGTTTACAATATTTACATTTTCCCAGCGAACTCTCAGAGGACATGTGGAAGGCAAAGTAGAACTTGAGGAGATCCCAGCCGCATCACTGGTATAAGAAAAAATCTGGATACTAAGAAAAGGCACTATTAGAACCTCAGGATTCTGTAAATAGAACCTTAACAGGCCGGAAAGTGCATTGATTTTACTAAGTTATGAAAATTGCTGACGAATCATAAATGATCAATGTCCAAATTAATTGGCAAGTAAAGCATTATTTATTTTAAACAAACAATAGTTATTTAATTATACATATGTATACAATTTTATATGGCTCAAAGATATTAGATGGAAAATCATAGGTTCAAATGGAAAAAAAACAGGTTGTCACTTGTTTTTTAAATATACTAGTACTGTTACTCGTGAAGGAATACTCTTTGCCAATTCCTGATGGCTACCAAGAGGTTGCTGCCACATACTTACCAGGATGGGTGTGTCAAGATTCTTCTCCTGGGGCTGCTGAGAATTAAATATTAACCAACCCAGGGTGTCATGTGTTGAAACTTTTTGTTGGAACATAGTTAGGTGAAAATTCATGTAATATTACTAAACATAATATAGTTAGTCTGAAAGATTGGCATTCAAAAAGTTTTTGGAGATCTAGATAGTAAAAGATCTTTTAAAAATAGACTAAGCTGAAATATGTACCAAAGAAATTAGGCTCCAATTGTTTTTAAAAATAATACTTTTTCTTTTTTTTTTGTAAACCTATAAGAAGAAATAGTACAATCACAAAGCTGCAGTTATATGACAATTATTCTTCAATGGGAAATGCTTTCTGTGGATCATATTCATAAATGAAGTTTTTTTATATTAATGTAACTGCACGGTCATACCCAACTGCAACTGTAGGAGCTACCTGGAACAGCAAGCACTCTAAAAGATAAACTAATGAAACTCTGCAGGCTTTAGCAACTGCAATGGATAATATATCTTGTTATTTATTTAATTTAAATTGATCAACTATATTTCAAGAATGTAAATAGCAAAATAATGTGAACACACACTAAATAAACAGATATTTTGTGGACTGGAAAATTATTAGCACATGAAGCTCTGATAGACCAGGTATTTTCAAGTTCTATCTTGTTCTCTCCTAGGCTATATTCTGGAGAAAACTTTCTCCGATGCTCTTCCAGGATGTTTCAGCCAGGCTTTTCAAGAATATCTGGATTTGTAGTATCTCATTAATTTCCAATTTTTTGGTATGCAAAATTACTGAGGACTGGTTTCTCAGCTTATCACCGGGTCAGGAGGCTAGTTCCCCTAGCCAGCACAATACTTTGTCATATGCAACTTTCTGAAGGCGTTTCTTTAGCCTATATACCCCATAAATACCTAGTTCTGCCTAAATATTGTTATAAAAGTTGGACTTTGTTTGTATCCTTGGGTATTATTTAGATAATTCTTACCTCTATTTTTAGGTTATTTTCTTTAGATGTCAGGATAATAATCCCAATTAGTTTGTATTTTTCTCTTGCTTAGTTAACATGGAGTGGAATGATAACAAAAACCGAATAGCTGTTATCGCATTACACAAAGTTGGAAAACGTAGGTCAGAGATTTTTAATACTTTGAAACCTTTGGGTATCAGCCATATGTTTGTGTACCGCACTATAAATAGATATAATGAGACCCTATCTGTATGTGAAAGACCTCGACCTATATCCGCACTGTGAGAACGACAAATCTAGTAAGAGCAATGGCTGATCAAATCAGAAGAAATCCCATTCGAAAACAACAAATCATGTATCGGGAAATGGAATCTCTGTCAGATCAATGTCTCACATAATAAAAATTGACCGTAGGATGGGTGCATTTCGAAGAATGACAGGACAAATGCTAACCACTTCCAAAAAAAAAAATTAGAGTGTATAGAAGTGCTCCTTGGCCGTACCACTGGTCTTCATCAAAAAACTTTGTTAAGTTAAAAAAAAATTTTACAATTGAAGAAAAATTTAATCGCCAAAATGATTGTGTGCACGAGCACAGCTCTAAAGAAGTTCAGGAAATCATTGGAAGAGTGGAAAGAGGTCATCACCCATCCTCAGTGATGGTTTGGTGGGGAGTTTGCTTCGATGGCACTACAAAACTCCATTTTTGTGAAAAAGAGGTTAAAACAGCCGCTAAAAACTATCAGGACGATATTTTGGAACCTGTTCTCAAGCCTCTAAATGATACTATGTTTGCTGGAAGTCATATGGTTTTTCGGCAGGATTCCACTCCAGCTCACAATGCCAGGTCAACTCAGCAGTGGCTGCAAAAGAACATTCCAGAGTTCATCTCTGCCTCGGATGGGCACTCAGGAAGCCCTAATCTCAACCCACTAGTTTATCGGCTTTGGTCTGAACTGGAGAGAATGGCATGCCACAGAGCACACCCTAACTGGGAAAGCTTGAAACAATCTCTGGTCCAATCAGTTGAGCACTTTCCTCAAGAAGTGATGTGTGCTGCTATTGATGACTGGCCATGGAGATTAAATGCCTGTCTCAAAGCAAAAGGGAGACATTTTGAGTAATTTCTTTTTTGTTTTACTCTCTATAGAAATATATTTTATTTTCTAATAACACAGAACAGGACTAGGTATCATCATACAGAGAACACTTATTGACGAGGCCTTCTGATATCTAAATCCTACTTCTGAACACTAATTAATTTGCAAACTACTGACGGCTATCTAGAGGTTGCCAGCATGTACTAACATGAATGGGAGTTATCTATTACTTTTATTTTAACAACATTAATTATGTTTTGTGTTCTTATGCATTGTTAAATACTGATCAAAATATAAAAAATTCTAATTGTATAAAGAATTCAACTACTGATTTGTATTCCTTTGTGGAGTAAGTACAATGGTATATGAGGAGGAACAGAGTAATTAACTTATTTTATTATGGACATAGTAATAAAATTTGTCCTTCACAAAATGCAATACATATATGATACTAACTTGAGGACGTTAGTATTTATGTAATAGGAAAGTACCAGAACAGCAAATTAAGTATATTAATTGCATTAAATTTAGCCACAAATCATAATAAAAATAAACTTAAAGCCCAAAGAACCTAATAAACTTTTCAAAATTTCTAATACCAGAATAATTCCTTATAATTAAAGTGAAATGTTGTATCTTTCTATTAAAAAAAAAAAAAGTTTACTTTTCATTAATATATTAACAATTACAAAAATATAATTTCACTTATAAAAAAAATAATAAACATATTATAACTTTCAATACTATCAGGAAGATATTTCTCTGTGTGGTTGAGAAGTTGAATGATAATTATTGACAACTGAGACCTTAAAAGCTTAGATGAGTATTCAAAATGTGGCCCTCTTATTTAATGCACTCACTTCCTTCAGAAACTGGTCATTATTTGTTCTACATGGGATGTTTCACAGGAGTAATAATACAATAAATAGTTGATCTGGAAGAAAAAAAAATACATACATAATTAAATAAAGGGGACAAATACTTCTTTTTTTTCCCATAGCATTCTTTTTTCAGAAATATTAATTCATAAGAAAAAAAAAAGAAAATGAAATCTAATTTAGGAGTTCAAAACAATGCTTCAAGTCTGAAAAAATAATAATTTCTTTCACTATATGTTGAGCTATTTTGGAATGATGTATCTGGTTAATTGTTTTAAGATAATTGAAGTAATATGTGCTAACACTGGTCTTAATTAATGTTATTTTGTGATTTTCAGTGCTAAAGAAGCCTGGAGGCTAAGAGTGATCCCAAGGGAAGGCCAGGTTGTAATCGAGATAGGACAGGAATCAGGTTCTCATGAGCTGAACAGTGAGAAACATAAGATTGTGCACAATTCTGAAGTAGTTTTGATGAGTAAGAAAAAAGATAAATAAGCCAGAAATCAATGATGAAGAATATTAGGAAATTTATTAAAATTAAAGGCAAAAACTGTTTTCTAAAAGAAATGGAAACTGAGTGAGAAAAAAAAAAGGAGAGAGAGACTTTATTCTAAAAGGAATGGAAAACAGACTCTGTAAAGATAAACTGTAAATATGTAGCATAAACAATAACAGACCCACAAACATTTGTGTAAGATTCGAGAAGGAATATCAGAAGATTATAAGGAGAATGAAGAATGGAAGTGGGTTAAGATTAGATATTAGTTCTCTTTCAGGAAAAGAGGATGAAGTAAAATTACTCTATATTTTGTACAATGCACAATGTTAATATTTTTCCTTAACAATCTCTGAATTAAAAGGATAAGCATAAACTTCAACATGGTTGTTTAACATTTCATTGTTTGAATAACAATTTCATTTGTCTTTTATATAAAAAAGTATATCATAAATACTGTTAATCTCACTTCAAAGCATAAGGGATGTAAATATTTCAGCTTAGTCTATTAGACTTAGTATAATTAAGTTCTATTTTTTAATTATTTTTTTTATGGTACAGTCAGATATCTCAAGTTAATAAATCACAAGTTTGATTTCAATAAAATAAAAATATTAAATATTGAGGAAAATAGAAAAATTAGGAATATGTAAAATCAATATATATTACAAAAAATGGTCTAAATTTTAAAACTGTAATTAAATAAATGTGTAGGGCAGACATACTTAATAAAATAAATTTTTAACGAGTAAGAAGTATAAATTAAATAAAAATAAGAGATTAACAACATGCAGGATAAGAGGGATTGGAGAAATCCTTAGTAACAAAAGCATTGAGTACAACGGAGACTTCGTTGAGTTTAATTTAATGTATACAATTATATTTAACATTTTGCCATAAAAGATAATTGGGTAAGATAGTTTAAAGTAATTACTTCATTTTGTTTTTTTTTTTGGTTAATATTTATGTGATATATATTTTTATAATAAAAATATTATGGACAGATAGAAGCACGAACTTATGCAATATAAACAGACAAATACAAAAAAAAAAATTGTATCGTATGAAAATGATTGACCATAATTCTAATTTAAGGAGAAGTTAGTAGAGACTGTGGTCAACAGTCATACAAATAATATATTGCTGTAATATTAATTAGATAATCAAACAATCCAATAAATAAAATGGATAGCCTATAATAAAATAAAAACTACACCAACATATTATCGTGTTACTTTTGACCACACCCTCAGTTACTTCTCTTTAAAAATATATATATATTTTGAAGCACGATTTGTATTTAGTATAAACATTAAAAAAAAAATCAAAAGAGTTAAATTGTTTTTTCCTGACATTGTTTTACAACAATAAATTATTTTAAAAATCCACTTTATATAAGATAGAAAAAAATTTGTATCAATATAAAAAAATTGTAATTAAAAAAAAAACGAACATTTAAGTTAGTTTTGGTTTTAAAATTTAAACAAAATTAGGTTCAAAGATACATATCTCAGTATTCTAAATTGATGTTATTTCCCATTATTCCTCCAAAATGTACGAAGCTTACACAACTCTTTTGTTTCTTAATTTCATTTGTTTTTCTATGAATATGAAAGCAGAATAGTTCAGTATGTAAAGTACTCTATGCTGCAATTCTTCCAATCCCAGGTTCGATTCCGTTTGTAGTAAGTAATTATCAATTCTGTTACAACAACGGTGGATTATTCCTAGAGTATACCCAGTCTGTATAATTAATTAAGGTGAAACAAATTTTGTGGTTGAGCACAATCATAATTAAATTTCTCATCATTTCTCATCACATAAGAATGTGTGGATCTTCAAGATCAAACTTATACTCATTACTATTACATAAATATATATGAAGTCCTCCAATAGGTTTTATACTGTTTTATATAGGTGTTATGTTTTATACAGGTTTTATATAGATTTTATAATAAGCCAATATTTTGCACACCAGTCCTAGGAATATAAGATTAAGATTTTAAATATTTAGTAAAATGAAAACAATTTTTGTTTGAATACTGGAACATTGAAAGATTCCACAATCAATAGGCTAGCAAAAAAAATAAATTACCAAATAGAGTAGGTTAACTGCATTATATGATCGCCTATCAGGAAGTATTTTGTATTTAAAATATTATGTATTTAAGACATCTTTTCTACAAGCAATTTAAATATTTTTAAATTAAAATACAATGTATTTGAAAAACACAAAATACTAAGTATTTTAAAGTTATAATTACAATACTTTTTGCCCAAGATTGATGTGGACTTTAGTTTATTCTAGAAGTATTTATTTAACAGGTATTTCTAGTTTTAAAAATAAAGTTTTTTAGCCAAAAAGGATAATTGATTTTATCATCTTTAATATATATATATATATATATATATATATATATATATATATATATATATATATATATATATATATATATATTCATTTGCAAATTAAGTGAGTACAGAATAAAACAATATGAACATATTTTTATAATTACTAAAAATAACTACCTATGATATATACCTATATGAACTATACCTGTAAGTAAATCTCTGATATTATTATTATTACTAAACCCCAGATTAGAAATAATAATGACAATGTAGAAATATGCATAACATGATCGTCAGATCTTGGGTAATATAAATATTAAATGTAACAGAATATAATTCCAATTATCAGTACCCCAGTAATTATCATGGATGCATGTTTTTTTTAAATTCTCCCTCTAATTCGAATAAAAACAATGTCATATTTGGTCTCCTCTATAATTCGTATTTCTTTCCATCTTCATAGGATTATAAACATCTTATATTTTGAATGTAAACAAAAAAAAATCTGGTTTTTCTTAATCCTTTAAGAGAAGGCGAATGAGTGAAAGATTACCGTTTCAATGAATTTCCATTTGTTTACCATCTTTTTTTTTATTCTAGTGCTCTCTTTTCATCTAATGTGGTGTTATGTTTTAGTTTGATTTGAAAAATGTCACTAAAAAGATCTAAACAATCTCTTTCCAACAAGGAAAAACAAGACATCATTAGAGCCTTGGCCGGTGGTGAAAAACATATTGTTGTGTCAAAACATTTTAAATGTTTTACCGTCAGTAATAACGTACATTTTAAGAAACTAAAAATAAATAAAATAAAATTGAAGATAATATTGCCTCTTAGACAAAGAATTGGATCATTTAAATCATAGATAACATCAACATTAACATACATTTAAAACTAGGGTTGATACAAAAATGTAATTCTAACTTGCCAATTTTAAAAGAAAAAGCTAAAGTTTTTGGAGAAAAATGGGAATTAGGAAAAGATTTTTAAGCAAGTGAAGGATGGTTTGAGGGTTTCAAAAAAAATTAATTTTAGCTCCATCTGAGGATCTTAATAAGGAAGCTGAAGAAGTTTTTGTCTAACAGCCAATTCCGCATGTAGTGTTTGCTATAAAACAGAAACTCTTACAGCTTGATTGGGACTTCCTACCTTATCCTCCATACTCTCCACACCTTGCCCCATCAAATTATTACTAGTTTCTTCATTAAAAAATTCTCTCCATAAAAACGCATCTCCATGAATTGCAAGTAAGTCTCAAAAATTTTGAAGAATGGGTATAACAGGCTTTCCGACAGATAGAAGAAGGTAATAGGGCAGAACGGTTCATATATAATTCACTAAATCAACCTTACACAACAAAATAAAGAAAAGGGAAAAAAGATATGGGACAACCTTATAGCATCATTGTGGAAGTAACCACTATAACTAACACCACCCCACTTTTAGAAAAACTTCCTCATTTAATTAGGTTTAAGTCCATATTAATTAGGAGGAGGTTATTTAGGGAAAAAATTGAGATACACCTCAAGTTGTGTAACAAAATGATATGAATTTTTATCCTGTCTCCTAAAAGTACCCGTGATTTCAGCAAAAGGACTACAATTAATTGTTGCAAAGATTTTTTTTTCATGTTTTTCTATGTTATTGGATGCATTATAATAAACACAATTGCCAAAATACACTTCTTACTTATTAAAAAAAAATATTTAATTTATGATTTTTCAGATAAATCGGTTATGGAACTGTGTTTTTCACCCAGATCTCTATTATATGAATTGTTCCATATTTATAAGTCAAAACTTAGTAAGTTTCAGCAATTTTGAAAAAAGGGTATAAGAGGATTCCTGAGAGATGGAAGAAGGTAACTGGGCAGAACTGTTAATTAAAAGTTATGTTATCATGAAAATGATTGAAGCAATCAACAGGTTAATTTATTTTAAACATAATTTTTAGGACTAGAAACATTAAGTTTCTCACTGAATAACACAGTTTCATAACCAATTTATCTGAAAAATCATTAATTTAATTCTTTTTTATAAGTAAAAAGTGTATTTAGACAATTATGTTTATTCATACAAGAGCAGAGAAAAACATGAAATAAAAGCTTTAAAACAATTAATTGCAGTCCTTTTCTTTGTTGAAAACACGCAGGTACTTTTAGGAGAGAGAATAAAAAAATCCTCATTTTGTTACACAACTTGAGTGAGGTGTATCTCAATGTTTTCCTTAATTAATGTGGACTTAAAGTTAATTAAACAAGGAAGTTTTTCTAAAAGTGGGGTATCTGTAGTATACTATGATCAGCCACTTCATAAGCAAGAAAGGTAGTGGGTTCTTAACATGAAAATCTTATTACGTTTTATTTATTAGTTTTATTCCAAATACTCCATATTGTCGCACAATGGGCCCTGTCTATCTGGTGGGACGAAAGTCAAAACATCGATAGTGAATTTTTTTTATGGAAAATGAAATTAAACGTGTGTTTATACATCAGTGTAATTGGGGGTGGGATGGCCAAATGGGCTGAAGCGTGTGCACAGCACTCCATAGAAATCAGTTACATTATATTTTTCATTTTAATTCACTCCATAGAAATCAGTTACATTATATTTTTCATTTTAATTGTATAAGATGTGATTAAAATAAAAGGCCTGTGTATTTGTTTAATGAAACAAAAAGTAATTAATTGGACGATCCATAAATACTGTGTTATCTTCTCTGAATATGTTTGAAATAAATTCAACCTTCAGAACCTTTTTAGAAGATGTCTCATATACTATGAACTGGGAACAATTTGTTTTTTTAAAACAGATATTTAATACGAAGCAAAATTTTATTTTGTAAGTGATTATTCATATCATAAAAGAAATAAATAAAATCGAAATTGCAAATCATAATATTTATTCCACAAAAAGTGACAGGCAGTAGGGAAAAAATGGGAATCTTTACCAGAGGAGACGATGAAACAAACAAAAAAAAGTAAAGAATCGGTGGTGAATTTCCGCATGGCGGCAGGACCTGATTACATGCAAAGGCATTTAAATAGGATTGGAGTGATGGAAAGCCCTCTTTGCCAACAGGACGAGATGTACGACCTGCACCTCTCAGTTTGCCCTGCTCTGTTAGATGTCCGCAGTAATTCTGATGGGATCGGCACAAATTCAAGCAAAGGAATCATGGCGGAATTGTATTGGGCTGCCAGGAGCTCAATGGCCTAATAGCCAACGACAAAGAGGCGATTAATAAAAAAAAAAAAAAAAATTAATCCACAAAACCATAATAAAAAAAATAAAACTTTATAACCATAATTTAAAAAATTATTTCCTAAATTAAAAATAAAATAAAAACAACAGATATTTAACACAAATTTAATACATTAAAAAGTTTTTAAATATGGATCAAAATTCCATGTTGTAACTGATTATAAAAGAAAAGAACTAAATAAAACAAAAATTGAACACCATAACTAAATGCATAGAATTATTTTCAAAATGTCCAATAAATCCAATTTTATTATCATGCTTTTGATAAATTATTTCCTATTAAATATAATAATGCTAATAACTGCAAATAAACAGATACAGGAGGATTTCCAAGAAAGGAGACAATATGTCAAAACTATAGAGGCATAACCCTGCTAAATGTTATTTACAAAATCCTGGCTAATATTTTAACTAGAAGACTAAAAATTTAGTCGGAACAGATTCTCATGGATTACTAATGTGGTTTCAGGCCTAACAGGGGTACTACTGATCAAATCTTTGTCTTGCGTCAAGTGCTCGAAAAATGTTATGAGCTTAATACAGATGTCCACATGCTATTTATTGATTTTAAGCAAGCTTTTGATTGCGTAGTTAGTGTTAAACTGTTGAATGCCCTAAAAGAATTTAAAGTTCAGTTCAAATTAATAAATTTAATAAAAATGATAATGTCCCAGACACAGGCTAGTGTAATCATTGGCAATAGTTTGCTGAAAAATTCATTTTGTCTCTGGTGTAAGGCAGGGAGACTCCCTCTCTGCTGTTTTGTTTAACCTTGTGCTACATAAAGCACTACAAAATATCGTGTCTGTTGGAAGTCTAGCATCTCGCTTATGTCAAATACTTGGATACGCAGATGAAATTGTGGTTCTGGCAAGAAATGAGAAGGAATTGAAGGAAATTCTGGCAAAGATTGTGCAAGAAAGTAAAATCGTGGGTCTTGAGATAAATCAATCTAAAACCAAATACATGGCAGCATCAAGTTCTGAAGTAAGAAGAAGAAAGCAAGATTTTAGATATGATGCCTATATATTCGAATCTGTTGATTGCTTCACGTACCCTGGCACTGAAATAAACAGTATGGTTACAGTGAGTGATGAGATTATGAGAAGAATAATGTGTGGCAATAAAGCTTAATACGGTCTCTCTAGGTTGATTAAATCTGCCCTACTATCAAAACGCACAAAGCTCAAATTATATAAGATCCTTATCAGGTCCGTTGTGTGCTATGGCGCGGGGACATGGATGCTTAAAGTAGCCAACCAGCAAGCCCTTAGAATATTCGAAAGGAAAATTATGAGACGTATTGTTGATCTAATACATGAACAAGGCACATGGCACATTAGGTGTAACCAAGAATTGGATGACCTGATACAGCCTGAAGATATTGTAAGGTTCATTAAAGCTAGAAGAATTAGTTGGCTGGGTCATACCGAGCGAATGCCAGATGAAAGAATGCCCAAAAAAGTTCTGCGTGAAACATTCCCAGGAAAAAGAAAGAGGGAACGCCCACATAGATGGTGTATTAAGGATGTAGAAGAGGACCTTAATAAAATTGGAGTGAACAACTGGAAGAGATGGGCCATGGACAGAGAAGGAAGGCGAAACAATGTTGGAGAGACCAAAGTTCACCTTGGACTGTAGAGCAGGAGAAGAATTCATAAAAAAAATATATATTAATAACAATAATTTTCAAAAATTTATTTAAATTTGAAAAACAATCATTTATATTAATGACTAATAACTGTCTAGTGATAACATATATTAATAGATCAACTAATTATTGAATCACATATAATTTGTAATTAATAAATAGTTGGTTAATTTTTGTCACCTAATTTCTATAAGTGGTATTTCATTCATTACAATATATTTGATGAAAATTATATAACTATTTAGGTATTAAAAATCATATGTGATTCAACAATTAATTGATCTGAAAATACATGTTATCACATGACATTCAAAAAGGGTCAGGAACTAGAGGGCACACCCATACCTTAACTGTCTAAGGCACCTGAAAGAAGAGAGTCTTCAACTGGAACAATCCTAGACGATCATCTAGAACCAGAAAAGCTCCTGCTTATCTTGCATAGTATATAAAAAATAATAATTGGAAAAACTTTCATGTAATAAGATAAATTTCAAAATAGCTAATTAATTTTTGTCAAATAATTTCCATTAGAGTAATTTCTCTCATTACAATAACAAAAACTAAACTGTGAACCATAACCAGACACAGACAAGAAAGAGAAAAACTTTTCACACATAATTGATACATGCGCTGAAAATACTAGATTGTTACACAGATCCTTGTGCATGAACACAATTCTTAGTTTCAACTCCCAAAAATAATCCTATAAGAATGTTTTTGTTCCTACTATTTATCCCAATGTTTATTTTGACTAATTCTGTAAATCTGTGTGACTTAAGTTGGCTTTATGGAGTCATTTACATTTTTCAAATGCACGTGCAATGTCAAGAAAATACGGTGACTAGCGATATTTTGAGGCTTTACTGGAAAAAAAGGTCTGAGCACAAAGGCAGCCGCTGAAGAAATTTGTGCCATAAAAGAAGAGTCAGTTATCTATCGAAATACTGCTGCACTTTGGTTCAGGCGTTTCAACAATGGGAATATGAGCCTTGCAGATGAACCCAGATCAGGTTGCCCATTGGTCGTTGAGGATGACGTTCTTTTTGAATGTGTGATCCTCGTTCTGATACCACAGTGTCTTGTCATCTTAAAAACCTAGGGATACAGAATTTAAGGCCAAGATCCAACCAAACATAACTTGAAAGTGGTCCCAGCCCAGTACCAAGTTGATAATTGCAAAATTTAGTTTCAAAATGCAAAAGAGGACAGATTCTGGAAAAAATTATCACAAGTGACAACAAGTGGATATTTTTTTAAAAATCATAGGCAGTGGGTACAGCCAAGTGAAGCTGCACTACCAGAGGTTTGCCAAGATCAGTGGGGGAAAAAAGGGATGCTTTGTGTTTGGTGGAACTTCAAAGGCTTTTTGCATTTCGATCTTGATCCTAAAGGTCGGTAAGTGGACTCAAACCTGCATTGTGAACAGAGTTTATATTAATAGAAATAATTAACAGCTAGAAAGAGTTTATGTAGTTTTGAGTGCACAGTACTCCCACTTTGGACAACAGGGACCAAGCCATTTTGCAACAAGATAATAGCGCTACACATTGTTCTCGTTTGACCAAGGAAAAATTATCAGAAGTAGCAGGAAACGTTTTGTCTTATCCTGTGTATCGCTCAGATATTGCACCATCAGGTCTTTGATAATTGCAAGGACATAAAAATTGGATGTGAAGAGTTCTTTGCCTCAAAACCAAAGTAGTGGTACAGACATAAAATCCAATTATTAACAAAAATATGGGTGAAACCAATTAAAAACAATAGACTTTACTTTGAAGAACAGTAGTTGATAATGTTTAAAATGTGTAATATGAAATAAACCTATATTTATACACTAGGACTTTTATAATCCAGTATATAAACAAATAATCATGAATTATGAAAATAAGAAATTTTATAACAAAATGAATAATTGGATGGTAGATAGTCAGGATGCAGTCAGTTTTTTCTGTCTTTTGTTCTGGTCATCATCAGGGCATGGGTCAACATCAGGAATGATAATGACCCGCAAACATGGGTTTTAAAGTTTCCAATAAAAATCTTACAAAACTGACTGTCGATCATCCATGATATGTAGAACAGTTGACTAACTTACTTTAATAAAATTAATAATTTCATTAAAACATAATGAGTAAAGGAATTAACAATAAAGAGAGATCAAAACTTTAAGCCTCAAAGTCTATAATCAAGCTATAGGTAGAGCGACTACTCAAAATAATAGATCTAATCAGTAATATGGTTAATAAATGTTTAACATTGAATTAAAGTAAAAACAAAATATCAAATACTTAATCATTGAATAAATAGAAACGAACAATTTCAGAAGATAAGTACAATGAACCTAAAACAAAAAAGAAAAGTTATTTGCTTCAACATTGGAATTATAACAAATCATGAAATAAGTTTAACGACCAGTGATTATGAACATCACAAACAGTATCAGTTAAAACCTATCAGGATCTTGAATAAGTTCTAGCTGTTTCTAATAGATGGAAGCACCTATGTGGGTTTCATTTTAGATTCATACAATTTTTCAAGAACTACTGTCACTTAGCTTAGACTTCAGTATATATAGTTCACCTCAGAGTAAACAATGTTCTTTTTAGTAGCTCTAAAAATGTTTAATTTTATGCCAAGTAAAGAGAACTTCCTGGAAATTTTATTGTACTATTTTATTCAAACGAAATCTTGTAAGAGAGATGACTTGTAGAGACTGGTTTCATTGCTTCATAAATGATGATTTTAATCTTGTAGATAAACAATACTCTGAGGAACTGAAAAAGTTTGAAAACGAGGAATTGGAGTGACACTATCCATGCCCATGCAAGAGGCTGAGCTTGGAAAATCATTACTAGTAAATGACACGGTTTCAAAACATTTAAAATGATCCAGAAGCCAGGACATCAAACATTTTCTCACATGTGAACTGCTGTTTCATCAGCAGAAAAAGAAAAGTTGTTTGCATTCTCGTGACTGGCAATGAAAAATGGATACAGTATGATAATCCTAAGCTTAAAAGATTGTAAGGTAAGGCTAGCCACTTCTTAAGCTTCTCTTCTGAATTTGGTGGAATTAGCACAGTGTAATTTATTGAGAGCTACCCAAACCGAACAAAACAATTGCGGGAGATAGTTATCGACTATAATTGATGCATTTGAGCTGAGCCCCAAAGAAAGAACGGCTGCTATATAAGGTGATTTTATAGCATGACAAAGCTCGGCCAAAACCCCTAAAAATACCTGGAAATGCTTAAATAGGAAGTCCTGCCCTACCAACTGTATTCACCAGATACAGCCCCGTCCGATTATGACTTATTTTGTTCAATGGTACATCGATCCTGTTAAAAACTGGCAAAATGGTGTGACTGAGCAGCACTTACATTCTTATAAAGATACCAAAAAATGGGTAGATTCTTGGATAGTCTTGAAAGTCAGTTTTCCGATGTGGAATTCATATGTTGCCAGAAAAATGGAAGAAAGTGGTGGTAGTGATGGGTAATACTTTGAGTGTTAATTATCACTTACTTTAAATAAAGAATCAATTTTTACAAAAAAAAGAAAAAAAAGCGAAAACTTATTCAAGGTTCTAATATGGTATATAAGTTGTAACATAATATATACAATACCAAAAAAACTATGAAGATGTGGATTGCGACATAAAAAGTTGACAACTAAATGAAATGCCAAAAGTAGCCAACTTTGTCCCAAATCACAGTTTGCCTGCCCTTTAATACAGCATGATAAGGTTATAATGCTTACAGGTACGCTCCTGCTTGGATGAGGCCTTAACTTCAACTGAAGATGACCTGGTCAGAGTTTGTTTATTTTTTAAACCACCAGAAGTCCAACAATCGAAATTTAATTAAAGCAATAATAAGTTTGATAAAAATTAATAATCTCAATTAACTAGGCACGGAATCTCAATTAATCAATGGTATATCACAATTCCAATTATTCAGTATTTTTTTTCTTTTCTTGTTCTTTCCCATCTTTCCCAACTCGCCTTTTAGGCTATACGGGATTTTCCCGGGCCGGAGGGTGAGGGTGGGGAATTTAAAATTCCCTCTGGTACCGGGATGCGAACTTGTACTTTTTTCTTAATCTCATAACTTTGGTTATCTGGTTACCAGGCAAGTCACGGTGCTGTGCACATGTGTTAGCCTATTCGGCCACCCCGTCCCCTTATTAATCAGTATTGGCCAACCTAGTCTACTTTTGGGCACACTTGGCTATTTTCAGAATTCCCTATATAGATAGATAGATAGATAGAAAAAAAAACTTTATTCTGGGACTAAGTCCCTTTAGAATAACAATATTGCGCAAAAGAATAGAATATTACTGGCCTAAAAGTTTGAAACAATAAATAAAATTGATAAAATAAAATAAAAAGTAAAGAAAACCTTAGGTGCACAAGCAGTATACAATACAGATAAAACTATGTACAGAGCATTTAAAACTATGAACAAAACAATTAAAACTATAAACGAATCACTTGAACTATGAACAAAACTATATATAAGGGTTGAACAACATAAACATACACTTTGAGAAATGAAGAACGAAAAAGAGATAGAATGAGTTCATTTCATAAAAAAAACTTTACTTGAATATATATATATATATATATATATATATATATATATATATATATATATATATATATATAAACAGTTAATTATAATTGAATAAAAAAAAATGTATGTAATGAAATTCCTACGTCGATAGTAGGAAATGCATGTACTATCTCATACCAAGTATTATGATCATATGATTGCTACACAATACATACATTGTATTAATAGTTAGCTGGTATCTGACTGTTTTTGGAACAGGAATTGGAATAG
Organism: Nezara viridula; assembly: GCA_928085145.1. Lineage (NCBI taxonomy): Eukaryota > Metazoa > Arthropoda > Insecta > Hemiptera > Pentatomidae > Nezara > Nezara viridula. Next base: position 146,563,412 of record OV725078.1, read on the forward strand.
GAGGTTTTTGAATGTGTATAGGGAAGGGGCATGTCGAATTTTGATCGGGAGGGAATTCCAAAAGTTGACAGAGAGGGCTATAAAGGAGTTTTGGAATGAGGCAGATCTATGAGAAGGGATGTATAGGTCAGAGGGTCAAGATCTTGTAGTGAGGGAATGGATTGAGGACTTAAATTGGAGAAGGTTGTAGGCATAAGAAAGACGATGATCGGCAATGATTTGATAAAGGAAAGTTCCAAGAAAATATTGTCTTCTTAAGGAGGGGAAGAGCCACCCTAACTCAGTGTAGTGGTGGGAGACACTGGAGCGTCTTGGGGTCCCAATTACAAATCTTACAAAGCTATTCATAAGTTTTTTGAGTCTATCAGGAGTTCCACCGAGAGGCCATCGTACACCACACAACTGTAGTCAAAGTGGGGAAAGATGAGAGAGGAAACTAGGAGTCTACGGGTATTTTGGGGTAGAAGATGGTATGATTCATGTGATCTTGGGTCCCCTACCAAGCACAAATGATACTTAGGAAGAATCACTGAAAAAAGTACATAATTAAATAATAATCTGTTGCTACTTATGGCACCCCTTACAACCTCTAGGCAGTTTCACAATGATCTGCAGCCCTACAAAGACTAATGGGAGATAACTGAAACTTTTCTGCAATAAAACTGCAAGGTATTAAAGCTGAGACTTTAATGCAGCCAAAACTTTTATATTTTCGAGGAAAACAAAATAACATAAGATAATTTACAAAAACATTAATGAAGTCTTGAATTAAAATGTTAACAACTTTGAAGTTGATTCAGACAACATTGGAATTCAAGCCGGTGACTCCATAGTAAATAATAGTCAGCCAAAAGCTTGCATGAATGTTCCTATTAACTACTAAAACTTGTGACTTAAGTAATGTAGTTTAAAACAAATAAAATTAAATTCAGATACCTTCCCAACAAATTCTGTTTCAGTAATAAGAGCGGTTAATAACCCTAATGCAATTGCAACGAACACAAATAACAAATTAGCTGATTTGCACTGTCAACATCCCAAGCAGATAATATAAAATGACTGGTAAACAGGTAAATTCTAGAATTCAAATAAAAAATTCTTGGAGGAATATCAAGAAAATTGTTATAAATTATTAACAAAATAACCAAGAAACAGAACATAAATGTGAGGTAATTAATGGAAAAATTCCAAACCACACAACCTTATGTCTCCAAAATGCAGGCAAAGAAAAAACCTGTCAATGTTACGCCAATTCAGGCATCATTAGGACAGAAAAGAACAGTTAATGGAACATCACTCTATGAAATCAAATCGCATACTCACCACATTTTAGTATGCAATTGGATTTTATGGAGTGATGTTAGATTAGCTGTTCCTTTCTGTCTTGATAATGTCTAAATTGGCGAAACGTTGACATAAGGCTGTGTGGTTTGGAATTTTTCCAATAATAACCCAACATTCAAGAAAATCTTTGTAAAAAGATATATACTGCTACCACCTACATATAAATGATTATTAATGACTAGACCTAAATAAGATCGTTTTTACCTGTGATGCTTGTAGAATGTCACAGATAGGCACCATAATATATAACCAAAATGGTTATGTTCCCAGAAAGTTAAAACACAGACACAGTAAACAAAATACAACTTTTATTTAACTTCAACATGAAAACTAATTAAAAAAATTGGTGTTGATATTAATATCAATCTTCTTTCTTTGGTTTTTGGTTCTGAGAATTAGATGAGTTACTTTTATCAGGTTCATCAAGCCTATTACTTTTGATTGTAGCACTTAATATAAATGATAACATCAACAAAAAGACCACTACAAGCAAAGCATTGTCTCTCTTACGATGTGAAGAAGCCTCATTATGTTCTTTATACTCCTGTTTGGCAGAACTTCGCCTAGCAAAAGACTTGCCATAATGTGCTCGAGCCCACTCATCAAAATCGTACAGTGGAGTACGGCCAGTAGTTGGAGGCTTCTGTTTTTGATAAGCAGATGCACGCGGAGTGGAATGAGGTTTCTCGGTATTCTTATCAACTAGCAATCCTTTATCATATAGCCTCCTTCTATGAAAATTTCCCAATACCTCATATGCCTTGCTTATGGATTGAAACTTCTCTGCTGCCTCTTTTGAACCTTGATTTTTGTCAGGGTGATAAATCATTGACAACTTGTAGTAAGCTGTTTTTATCTCGGCTTGAGTAGCTTTAGTAGGTATTCCCAATACATCATAGTAACTTTTTAACAATCTGCAATGGAGAGTGAAGGATCTAACACTAGTTAGGAGGGGTGAATAAGACATTTTTTACACCCGTAGAATTAATTTATCACAGATAAGTAATAAGACTAGAAATCACTGCTAGCAGCACGATCTACAACATAAACAATATAATAATATATAAATCATTGAAGAAACAAATGTAACTCACATTCAAACTTGGTGAAAATTTTATTTTTAAATTAATATCGATAGCTGCTGACCAGTAAATATAATTTCTCATGTTTGACCTACTTAGGATAAATGTTATGGAGGGTACGTCACAAGAAGTCTTGTCTAGTTGTTTTAACAGTAAAATTATTTATTCAATTTTGCCGCCTTAACAAGTCTGTCCTATCTCTGCCTGTTTTGCCCTATTTCTTTCCATTTATCTGCACTCCGCTATATTACATCTTTGTTAATTCTATCTATCCATCTGCTTTTTGGCCTTTCACGTGGTCTTTTGCCTTCTATTGAGGCACTCACTGTTACTTAGAGGCTTCCATATGGATTGCTACGAGCCACATACTCCGCCCATTTTAAATTCCATGCCTTCATATCATGGAATGCTAATTGACCAGTGTCAATGTCCTCTTGTTTACTTCCATGGAGAGCTATATCATCTGCGTATCCAAGGATTTTATGATTGATTTCAACGTGGACACCTCCATTATCTCCTGTCCACAGAATCGTAGGCTTTCTAATATTAACTTATTATTAGTTAATATTTTATATTTCGTTATAGTAAACTAGGATATTTTTATGGCATTTTGTTTTTATACATATTTTTAAACCTTTTTTTCCTCAAGAGAAATACATTTATAAATTTTATTTCTCTTATTTATCCCGAAGAGAGAGAGATAAACAAAACATGAACGAATTGTTGTTCGATATATATATATATATATATATATATATATATATATATATATATATATATATATATATATATATATATCGAACAACAATTAGAAAATCTTTGTAAAAAGATATATACTGCTACCACCTACATATAAATGATTATTAATGACTAGACCTAAATAAGATCGTTTTTACCTGTGATGCTTGTAGAATGTCACAGATAGGCACCATAATATATAACCAAAATGGTTATGTTCCCAGAAAGCTAAAACACAGACACAGTAAACAAAATACAACTTTTATTTAACTTCAACATGAAAACTAATTAAAAAAATTGGTGTTGATATTAATATCAATCTTCTTTCTTTGGTTTTTGGTTCTGAGAATTAGATGAGTTCCTTTTATCAGGTTCATCAAGCCTATTACTTTTGATTGTAGCACTTAATATTAATGATAACATCAACAAAAAGACCACTACAAGCAAAGCATTGTCTCTCTTACGATGTGAAGAAGCCTCATTATGTTCTTTATACTCCTGTTTGGCAGAACTTCGCCTAGCAAAAGACTTGCCATAATGTGCTCGAGCCCACTCATCAAAATCGTGATATATATATATATAAGATAAAGACCGGAGACTGACGATATCAGCCTTAATACCTTCCTGGAGTGTAAACAACTTGATAAATGTATATAAGCAGGATTATTGGACGAATAAAGCAGTATTGATTCAGAAGCCGTGAGTGTTGTATCTCAAACGTTTTCTTTTTTTTTTTATTGTTTAAGTTCACCGACGCTTAACTGGTGCCGAAACCCGGGAAAACGTCAGGAGACCATAATTGGTGAATTTTTTTTTTTTTTTATTACTTTCATTGTTTCTATCTCCTAGTCGTAAGGAAAAACTGAGATGCCGACAGAAGGCTTAATCCGACCAGGAGTGTTAAGCGCACCGGAAATTCCTCAACCTCAGGAAATTCCTCAGATCCCTCAGATCCCTCAAATCCCTCAGGTACCTCAGATCCAGGAGATCCCTCCCTTACCGAGGGACACATTGGCAGAAGCGCACGCTAATGAGCTAGAATGGATGAAGATAAGAGCAGCGACCACGCAGGACTTACGGAGGGCAATCGCGGACCTGGAACGCTTCGGGGGCGAGGTAGGAGAACTCAACCATTTCTTGAAAGGTGGAGACCGCCTCATTTCAAGAATCGAGGTAAAGGTGGCAAGGATCTTGTGAACCTAGGGGACGCGGAAACGCTGAAAGCAGCTCTTGTATGTAGAGTGAGGAGAAACATCCTGAACCAAATTCAGGCGGACGAGGAGACACCATGGCCGGTGATCAAGGAGAGATTGAAGAAGGCTTTCGGAGGAGGCAGATGGACGCCGGAGGAAGATATCTTTCAAATGTTTAGGGAGCGCCGGTCCCAACGACAGACGAGGAGACAGTACGCTGGGGTACTAGTGGCGAAATACAACCGCATGACCGAGAAAATGCGTGAGACAATGAGTGCGGGAGAGGTTGGAGCCAGGATGGAGTTCCTTTCGACGATACTCAAAGTCCAGTTAGCAAAAGAGACTGGGAAGTGGGACGGACTGCCCAAAGAGCGATCGTTCCTCGAATGTGCTCAAGAAATGATCGATCTGAGTGCAAGAGAGGAAGAGACTCGGATGGATATAGAAGAACCAGGGTGGATCCGAGTGAATGACAGACGACCCAGGACAGCCCCGATAGTCTGGAAAAAGAGAGAAACAAGACAGCCGAATGCAGAAACGGCCATGACGGGCGAAAGAAGATCGGGACAGTCTAGGCCGAGGAATGGACCCCGGAGAGAGGATAGAAAATGTCATGGGTGTGGAAAGCCAGGACATTTGGTAGCACAATGTCCTCGCACTAGATGTTTCGAATGCGGGACCGAAGGACATATTGCAAGACAGTGCCCATACATGTTTCGTAGGAGAGAGAGACCTTAGGAGGAGCCGATGGAGGTGAACGTGCTGAAGATGAGATGACGAGCTAAGATGCAGCAGAGGGACGGATCTTCGGAGGAGGCAACTGATGCGTCGGGAACTTCGGAAACGGAGACGGATGAACCAGGCAGCAATGGAGGTGAAGGAGGAAGGAGCAGCCAACGGAGCAAGCAGCGACGAGCGACGGCAGTAAGGAGGAAGAAGCGCGGCATCTAAGGAGTGTGTCCGTAGAGAGGCGACCGCATAGCAACATGCAACAATGTCTGAGGTAAGCCATGCTGGTTGCCAATCATTGAAGTAAAAGGGGGAGTAAAGTGCCTTGTGGACACAGGAAGCTCGAGTACTATTATGACCCGAGGGGTGCTAGGGAAAGTGGGCGGTAGCGAGAGGGCACTCCGGATACAAAAATGTGATTGCCAGTTAATCACTCTGGATGGTCCCTGTAGCGTAGAGGGGGAAGCGACAATCAGGCTTGATCGGTGGGCAGAGAATGAGGGTGAGCTAAAGGTGCACGTGGTAGGAAACATGACACGAGAATATCAAGTCATAGTAGGTTGTGATCTGTTAGGGCAGGTAAGGGCGAGCATTAAAAACAGTAGAGGGGCCTGGAGTATTAGGCTGGGGAAAAGGAAGTTTGAATGTAAAGGGGTCGCGAGGGAAAGAATGGTGCGGATAGGAGCGGTGAACAGGGTTGAGGACTGGAGGAAGTCGCTACAAGCGGAATTTGAAGATATTTTCGTCAAGGAGGGCGAGGTATTGGGAGTAACAGGGAGAACGGTGCATGAAATCCCACTAAAGCAGGATAGGGTAACCTACGTGAAGGAAAGGAGATACCCTCAGGCGCTGAGGCAGCATATTCGGGAGGAATTAGACAGTTTGAAGGAGCAAAGGATCATAGTCGACAGCACCTCACCATTCAATAGTCCCCTGTGGGCGGTGTAAAAGAAGGGAGCGCCGGGGGATAATACGGAAAAATACAGGGTGGTAGTAGACTATCGTAAACTGAACGACAATATATTAGATGAGAAGTATCCGATCCCCAGATTTGAGGACATACTCGATAGGTTCAGTGGGGCCGTGGTATTCAGCACGTTGGACCTCAAGGCGGGATATCACCAGATACGGATGCACCCAAAGGATCAATACAAAACGGCGTTTACGTTCGAAAGGGGGCATTATGAATTCACCAGAATGCCGTTTGGACTGAAGAATGCGCCCATAACGTTTCAACGTCTGATGGACGAATTTTTGGGGGCTATCGATGACTCGGTATGCCAAGTATATATGGATGACCTGCAGATTTTTAGCAAAACGGAGACCGAGCACGTGGGGCATTTGAGATCGGTATTCGAGAGGCTGCTCCAATTCGGGCTGAAATTGTCAAGCGAGAAATCTCTACTGGGACAAACGCGGATCATTTTTTTAGGCCACACTATTTCTAGCGAGGGGGTCAGACCTGATGCGGCGAAGGTGGAGGCAATCACACGGATGGCGGTACCACGGGACGTTAGAGGGATCCGTAGGCTTCTCGGGACGCTTATCTACTTCCGGAGATTCATACATGAGATGGCAGAATATTTGGTCCCCATCAACAATTTGCTGAAGAAAGGCGCTAAGATTGCGGTGACACTAGAAATGGAGAACAATATCCGGAAATGCCTGAATAAATTACAAGCAGAACCCGTGTTGGTGTTCCCGGATTTTGAGAAGCAATTTAATATCACCACCGATGCGAGCGAATATGCGTTAGGGGCCGTTTTATCCCAGGACGGAATTGAGGGTGAACGTCCGATAGCATACGCAAACCGACGGCTTACGAGTGCGGAATCGCGATACAGCGCCTTGGAAAGGGAGCTACTTGCGATAGTGTGGGCTGTCGACCATTTCGGGCCATATATATTATGGAGGAAGTTTCGAGTCCACACCGACCACAAACCCCTTCAGTGGGTAGGGAAATTAAAGGAAACCTCGGCTAGGGTCACAAGATGGAAGGAATTCCTTAGTCAGTATAACATAGAGGTGGTGTATAAGCCGGGAAAGGAAAACGTGGTGTCGGATTGACTCTCTAGGGCCATCATGATCAACGCAGTAGAAGAGGACAGGGGAGGACCATCGCGGGATGTGCGCCAATTTTTGAGTGAATGGACTCCTGATGGCGAAGGGGCAGTCGGTATAGAGGGCGGGGAGGAGTCCCCAGAAGAAGAGAGTTCAGCAGAGGAAAGGGCAGCGGAGATGGATGAGATAGACGAGATCATTAACAACAAGCATCGCCAGGTGATCTGAAAAACGAGAACCGCGGGGACCATGAAAATAGATTTCAGGAAATATGGGCAAAGTAGGATTCACGTCATCTGGTCGCAACCCGGGGTAAGTGAAGAGCAAATCCGTAGGGCACTGAAGGACGCCACGGAAGCGGGAATTGCACTCATCGTGGAAAATTAAACGGGATTTCGATCAGGATTCTGGTGATAAGGGTGTTAAGGGGTTTTATAGTATCTTGTAAATCTGATAGGTCGGATGAAAGGATAATAGTAATGTCTGTTGGATGTTGGTTTAAAGTGGATTTGAATTAGGATGTTGTGGTGGGTGATCAATAGGGTTGGGAGTGTTAGCGGAAGGGTGGATCCGTCGTTGTGTACGAGGTAGGTCTGCATTCGAAGCTATTTGTAGTGGGGATTTTGTTTCGACCTTAGGATGGGATGGATGAGGGTGCTGTGGCGGAAGTTGGACCCGTAGGGGTAGATGATGGAGAGGAATTTTCTGATGTTGAGGGAGGTTGAGACTGATAATTGGAAGCATGGATGGGTTTAGACTTGGAGGTCTGGGTCGTCTGTTGAGGTCGTTGCTGCTGATTCTTTCTCTTGGTACTTCAATACGGTTTTCTGGAGTCCTGATGATCGACAACTGCTAACATAGAAGGTTGTCGTTTAGTTTCGGGTAATTCCGGGAATTGTGTCGTATTTTAAATTTCAGGTGCTTGAGTAGAACTTTTCTGACTCAGATTTATCGAAATTTAAATAAAGAAAATGAACTAAGTCTTTTTTCATGTTCATTATTATATAACACACTAATTTGCAGTGTTATGAGCAGTTAAGATAATGAACAGTTTAGATCAATTTTAATGAGTTTTAAAATATAATTATATAAATATAAAATTATAATCTTTGATATAATAATCTTATAAATCATAATATATTATTAGAAGTTTCTATAACCTCACTGGTGACAGTTGGCATTATACACTAAACAGATTTTAAGTTAGTTTGCCGGTGTTATCAGGGACTTGTGTTTGTTGTTCTAGTACCTATCATTTCTTCAGAATGGGTTTGTTTATAATCTCATCTGCTTCATATTATTTATTTATGTTTAATGTAATGAAATTTTTCCCGGATTAGTTATGAATCGTTTTTATTATGTCTAGTTTTTCTCCCACAGTATTTTTTGAATTATATCATACACTTAATCCATAAATTTTTTTTCAAAATATAATAATCTTTGCTATTTATTCATTAACATTTGGGGAAAGTAATATTTTTTCAATCATCTAAACTTAATACAGAATTTCAGTTAGGGGATTTTGTCCTTTCTGGTTTGATCTGCTGTAATTTGTGTTAAGCTTACTCACCATACATAGTTAATGTTTTTTATAAAAAAATTATTTATTTCATAAATATCTCATATTTACAAAATTCCTTACAGTGAATTTTTAACAGTAGTAGTATGAATGACATATATTCTTTGAGATTTTTCTTTTCCCTCATTCTGTTTTCTCTTATTAAACATCCAAAATTCACTTTTTTCATATAACAATTGATAATTTCTGTTGATTAATGATCCATGTATTTTTTTTAATTTACTGAAAAATCATTTAAAATTAAACTCTACAGCCTATTTTGCTTGAATGTAAGATAGAATATTAATTCTATAGTCTCATATGTGATAACATTATTATGACATGTTAGGAATGTGTAATGAAAGTTATGTAAATTTTAATTCAGTCAAAAAATCATTTTCAAAAAATTTTCATATTCACCATTATTAATCTTCCTTGCAATATTTTTGTATAAAAGCTTCATTTTAACAGTGTTAAATTTTGCGAATAGTATTAATTTCATGGTACTGCTGTACAAATGTCATTCCACTTTCATGTGTGGCATAATATTTCACGATCACACCATACAATTGCCCAGTGTGTCTGAAAGTAGACAGAAGTGACTGAACTGTCTTCTAAGGCCATGGCATTAATGGAAAACGATCCATTGGGGGTTTGTTTATCCATTTTGAACAAGCATAGTGAGTTGAAGTCAAAAGCAGCAATTTAGTTGAAGCTAATGAACAGTCCTATTTTAACTAAAAAGAACTACTAGGGAATTTATCCTAAGCATAAATCAAAATCTTAATGTTCGACTTGAGAAATGAATGTGGTAGACCACCTAAAAAGTTTGAAGGTGGCGAATCGCAAGCATTGTTGGATGAAGATGACACTCAAGCATAACTCTTGAAAACCATGAGAAACATCCAGCAAATGTAAAAATGTGCCCATATGAATTGAATGAAAGTCGATTAGAAAATTGGAAAACCACCTCTGAAATGCTGGTCGTCAAGTTCCAAAGAAATTCATTTCTCCATAAAATTGTGACAGGTGATGAAAAGTGGATTTATTTTGGGAATCCAAAGTGTTCAAGATCATGTATATTAATAAAGCTTCATGATATGTATGTGAAGCATTCAGGGTAAACCGTCAATATTGATTGCAGGGCCAGGTTGCTATGGAAAGAAGACAATTCTCTTTGGTGGTATCAAAAATATGTGATCTATTATAAGCTCCTAGAAACTGGTTAAACCGTGAATACTGAATGCTATTGATTAAAAATTATAGATTTGAATTTAGTATTGTTTGAAAAACGAGTAGACATTGAAAAAAGACAAAACCAAGTGATTTTGCTTCATGATAATGCACCATCTCACACATTAGAACCAATAAGGAAATGATGAGGAATTCTCAATTGGGTATATTAGCGCCTGCCTCTTACGCACCAGACATGGCTCTTTCGATTACTATTTATTTGCATCGATGGAGCTGATTCTTGCTTAGCAGATTTAGTTCACTTCTTATGAATATGTTCAAACATGGGTTGATCATTGATTAGTCACAAAAGAGCAACAGTTTTTGTGGCATGGCATTCATAAATTACTAGAGAGATGAGAACAATGTATTGCTAGCGATGGGTTATATTTCAAAATGCTTTTTTACATTTTCGTGCAATTAAAACAATAAAAAATCTTCCCAAGGTCAAATACAATCTTATTTGTATTTTATAATAAAATAAAATAAAAATTCTGTTGAAAATAAATCATATTTAATTAACAATATTCCTATTTAGTTTTGAACAATATATATAACTTTTTTTAATTTTCCTATAAACTAATTGTTTCGAAAAATTCTGATATGTTAATTTTTTTTTTTTTTCAGGTGCAGCATCAACTAGTTCATCATTTATTTGTTCGTCTGTATCTACTGTAATACTTTTTTGCATAATGCAAATGCAAAAATCATGGTTATCTTCCTCACAGATGCATACAATACTTGGAGGCTATCTTGGTTCCTTACTGTTTATCGTTTTGTTAACTGTATCCTTTGGTGCTTGTGAATATCTTTTTTGAAGTGTTTTAACTACTTGATCTTATTGATAATTCAATTTTTTTATGTATACTAATGAATTGGTTTTCAGTGATACTCAATGAATCATTACCAATGTGTGTTGGCATGTGTGTTTTTGCAATTAAAATTGAGTCAAGCCCACTAAGTATTAATATGCACAATAGTGCCTATGTTCCCTCCCTATGGTTACCTACCCATCATATATAAACTTTTCTCTTGCTTCCTTACCATGTATTGACAGTACTTTTCTTTCATGCCAAGCAGTAATTGGCTTGGAGCGTTTCTCTTTTCTCTTCATTTTTTTTTATTATTATATTGTTAGATGGGATTCTGTGTATTAGTGTATGGCGGATCCTTATTCACTTTTAAATGGGTGTGTTTGTGGTGTACGGATTCAATAACTGAAAATGTAGATGAAATAAGAGTTGTTTCGATTGTTTTCCTGATGATCTAGAATTGAAAGAACATATTTATTTGACCTAACACGAGGGAAAATTATTATTATTATTTTATTTTATTTTTTCTGTTCTTCCCTACCTTGCCTTTTAGGCTATACAGGATTTTTCTGGGCCGGAGGGTGAGGGCGGGGAATATAAAATCCCCTCTGGCACCGGGATGCGAATTCATACTTTTTAAATCTTCTCAAATCTCTTATCCGGTCGCCAGTCAACTCGCGGTGCAGTGCACACGCTTTAGCCCATTCGGCCACCCCGCCCCCTCCAGGGGAGGGGGAAATTATTTAAAGATTAGTAAAATATTTTACCCAAAGTTACCCATTTCTATTGGGTTTTAAAATGTTTGAGCTTGTTGAAACCCTTCTACACTCCCACTAATCATATCCCTGATCGCAATTGGATTTTCAGTAACCAATTCAAAGAAGATGATTACTATAACTCATCTTTATTTTAAAGATATTTTATAAAACTGCTATTCTATTGATATGTGTGCCATATCCACCACTTCTGGTGCCATTTAATAAATTCAATTTTTAGATTAAACTTATAAAGAGAGACATGAAAAATCTATTATTCACCACTAGATTATTATATTCTATCATTTACTTTCTAAAGGTATTCATTTAGTAGGAACAGGCAGGCTATTTTGGTTTTTAATCACATTATAAAAAAAATTAAACAAAAGAACTAGAAAGAGAAATACAACATTGCATGGCTGCTCATTTATGTTGAGTTGCTAAATAACACAACATACTCATCAATCAATTGATAATACTGTAAAAAAATATAGGAGAGAGTTAGGTCGGACCATTGGAATACGTATCAGATATACCAAGAACGGTTTATAGAATCAAATAAGCGGAGGCCTATATGTGATGATGGAGGATTCTCAATGAATCTAAGATTATAGAATCTGTCATGGTCTGCATCTACTCTCTTCCAACTGAGCCTCGACAAGAAATTATTTGTATTAAGAGGGATCCTTACTCTGCTTCTGAACCATAGCTCTTTAACTGAGAATTCTCTTGCCAAAATCATCTCATTCGGGTAAGGTATGCATTTCGTATTAATTTCTATAGTAGTCTTTCTCCGCTTGAGAAGACCTTTTTAATTTTATATAGACAAATGACTTCGTTGTGTAACATCTGGTGAACGAACCTTTGTTGTTTCACTCAGGTTAACCGTAATCCCTCTCATCGCTATGTTATTTGACAACTGTGCTTGGTTAAACCTAGTCTCGAGTGCATTTATTTAGGATTTAAAAGTCGTATTCTCCGTTAGCATATTTTCAATAATTTTTTGTTGTTGCCAGTTCCTCTATCTTTCTAAGTCTCTAGCCGTTTTCAAATGCTGGGTTACTCTGTTTTCCAAACAATAACTTCAGCTCTTTTATATCCCCAGCGAGCACTTTTACGCCATTATAGAGGTATTGCTCTCTTCTGATATCCCATCTGCCATTGTAGGTTGATGCTTACTGAGGAGATTTATACAGGTGTGGCAGAACCAATTGTTGTTTTTTAATTGTTGCGTTATGCCAGTCTCCAAGATATTACAAAATTTTTAGTTTGCATGTAGAACAAACTAACATATATCTATTGTCTCAGCCGATCATGTTGAAGCAGCTGATGAACTGAGCAATAAAGTATTAGATACTTATGAAGATGGTGGGGAGTAAGAGATGTAGTGGGGTTAATATTGATCCTTATCTCTCGATCAACCATCTCAATAAATTTTAAATTTATTGCTTACCTTTTTGTTTATTTGATAATAATAACCCAAAATCACCAAATCAATCAATAATTAGAGCACTTTTAATCTTTAATAAGTGTACTGATAGAACAATTATAACTTTGCTAATGAGACATAAAACATCAATTGATCCTAACTGTATAAAGGCAAGGGCCAGACTGATTATTGTAATGGGGAAATCTTTGTTAAACTTAAATGACATTTTTGAATTCACGACATTTTCAGTCTTACTTTTGTGAAATTCAATTTTCAGGAAGGGTTCTGGTACTGCTACAGGTAGGGAGACTGAATCCGGCAAAAATACCTTTATCTAAGCCATGTGAATCAGTCACATTCTGTTATATAGTGTTCTGTTATATAGTGTCATATTCTGTTTCCGGTGCTTGTCTGCACAGATGGTCTTTTAAATCTGCAGTGTCTGTTAGTATCCCCATTATTAGTCAGATTTATTTTTCACTAAGCCTAGCAGCCACTTAATTCTAGTGGAGGTAGGGTTTTAATTAAGTGTTTGGTTTGTCTGAGCCCAGCCCCAATCATGCCCTCCATTCCCTACCTGCTTCCGTATCCAATCAAGGATGTATTTTCGCTTTCAAAAAGGGTAACTAACTAACAAGGGAAAAATACTATGTAATTAAAAAAAAGTTCAATTGCTTATAAGATGGGATAATAAGATACATTATAAAATGTTATAGCCCGTGTTAGAGACCCCTTTTTATCAAATTATTAACATCGATCTGAAACTTTGTGAATAGCTTCATCTTATCGTAACCTACAACTATTTTATTTTTGAAAACTTGGAATTGGGGCATTTTCAATCTGGAGATCAGCAAACTTTGTCTATTTTTTAATTAAGTACTAAAATCTCATAACTACCCATTTGCTTTCCACTTGGATAGTAAGATAATTTGATAAAAAAAATTGAAAAAAAGTGGCCTAAAAAATATTAGGCTGTTTGGCCTATATAACTTCGTTATTTTTATGTTTTGGGGTTGTAGATCACACCAAACTGCTCGATATTTTTGAAGGCTATCTTTATTTATTGATTTTGTGCTCGAATTATCTTAAGATTCAGGTGCAAATGGGTATTTATGAGTGTTTAGTACCTAATTATATAGACAAAGTTTGCTGATCTCCAGATTGAAAACGCCCAGAATTTTCATAAATAAAATAGTTTTAGGATACGATAAGATGAAGCTGTTTACTAAATTTCCGGGTTATGTTAATAATTTGATAAAAGGGGGTCTGTACCTTGGGCTATTTATTAGGGAATGTAATACTTGAGTCTTAGCCTTAGTGATTAAAAGTAATTTTTATTTATTAATTTAAAAATTCAATCATCTGCTGTTTAAATTGTTTCTTCTCATATATTTTTCTAAATACTTTTGGCTAACCAACTACAAAATAAAATTATCATATATAATAATTTACTGGTTTCTTAATATATGTATAGTTTCCAGATATTGAAAGTACAAAATAACCAATAATATATTTATTCACTGTTAATCGAATAACTAGTTAATTCATTGTAGTCTCCGTTATTTTTACTTTCCTATCTGCTGTTATTTCCGCAAATGTAGTGTATCTTAAAACACTAAAACACTATCGTCTTTTATAAATGATCGATTGCTGGTTCTAACAAACAGCTTGAAAAGAAATTTATTAATCCGAATATGATAATAGTTGTGTGAGCTTCATCTGAGTTTGAAACATGAATGTTTATCAGGACAGACAATTTAAGAAGTAATGTTAAAGTTCCATGTGATTAATTCAACATGAAATATTTGTTGTATTTTGTTTAGGGATCGACCCACATCTAAATTTTGGCTGATACCGATATTTCAAAGGCTGATATATCGGATTTTTTTCCCTTTTCGTCAAAGTTTCTATAGTTTCACAGGGAATATCCTACTTGTTGCTAAATAAAAGAATAAATATACCATCTACGCATCAGCCTATACACAAATTTTGACCGATAAACCTATATTTCAGCATATCGGCCATTCATTTCTATATGTATAGTTCAGTACAATGTAGTATTTGTTGTAATTGATGAATGAAAGTGTCAATCAATCACCAAGAAATATCGCCCTGTTGATTTCATTTTATCGTGGTTAGAATTTTTATTATTATTATTGTATATTTTATTCTATTTTTTTTCATCCTCCACTCCCCAAAATTTGAGCAGATATTGATATTCTTATCACCGATATATCGGCTTTACGATCTTATTTTATCATGATTCATAGAGTTTCACTTCATTTATTATAAAATAAATATGATTTGTATTATTAATAAATGTGGCAATCAGTCGCCAAGGAATTGACTTAAATATAAATTTGAGTGAAGACCGATAAATCGCTCTGATGAATTTATTTTTTTCGAGATTGGTAGAATTTGATAATTTTTTATTTATTTATATATTTATTTATTTTAAATATTTTTTTATTAGACCAATATAACGCCCTTATGATTTAATTTTATCGAGCTTGGTAGAGTTTGATAATTTGTTTTATTTTGTGCTTATCTTCTTCCAAATTTTATTTGGTCCATCCCATAGACCGATATATTCTCCTTTTGACCTTATTTTATCATGACAATCTGAAATATTGGTATTTGCCCAAATTAGGGGAAGGGGAGGGCTAGAAAAAAATTAAATAAAAATTGGTCAAACTCTATTAATCTGAATAAAATAAGATCATAAGGCCGATATTTTGGTCTTTGCTCAAATTTATGTTTATGTTGATCCCTTGACGAATGATTGATACATTTATTAGCTATAAAAATAATATTAAATGTGAAAGAGGCCGATATGTTGGTTCAAGGGGATGAACACAAAATTTGGAAGATGTTCAAAAAAAAAAAGAACAATAGTAAGGCTCTAATAAGGTCGTGAGGCCGATATATCGGTCTTTGGAATATCGGAATCTGCTGAAATCAGAGTAAGGAGAGGATTAGAAAAAAAAAATTTGTCATACTCTACCAATCTCATTGAAATATGGTCATAAGGCTGAGCAGTCTTTTGGGTATCTCTATCTGATAAAAATCTGTGGAAAGGATAAGCAAAAAAACACAACAAATAGTCAAACTCTACTTATGTAAAAAAAAAAAGTTGTGAGGCCGATATGTATATCGGCCTTTGCTCAAATTTATGTTTACACAGATCTGTTGATGATCAATTGACTCGGTTATTAGCAATAAAAATAATATTCATAGTGAAATTCTTAGAATATCGATAAAATAAGGTCATAAGGACCAATATATTGGTCATTGGAATATCGGCATCTGTCCAAATTAGGGAAGGGGAGGACAAGAAAAAAATTAAATAACAATTTTTCAAACTCTACCAATCTCAATAAAATAAGGTTATAAAATAACAGAAATAGAATCAAATAGATTTAAAAATAATGTAAGAGTCATGTACAAAGGTGTAAATTAATTTTGTAAATGTTTGGGACACGTAACTAGTGGAATTAGGGTTGAAAATAACAATATGCTGACTGATGCGGTAAACATATTAAGTAAATTTAAGAAATATTTTGACAATATTTTAGATATGGAAAGTGATGATCTGTGTCCTCCTTTTGAGTAACAGAGTGCTGAACCGTTAACAGAAGAACTGAGTAAAGAGCAAGTTGAAATAGCTATCAGAAAATTATAATTTTATAAATCAGCAGGAACTCATAATCGTAGTGAACTGATCAAGGCATGTGGAGAAGCTGGAGTTTCTGAAATACATCTATTGGTTAAAAATATTTGGGGGAATGAGAAATTGTCTGAAGAATGGGAAGAATCTATTCTTATTCTAATTAACAAAAAGAGCCCAAAGATGGAGTGTAATAACTATCGAGGAATTTCACTTCTTCTGGTATGCTGTAAAATATTCACATTAATTCTATCTAGTTGAATCATGGAATAAGCTTAGGAAATTATCAGAAACTACGAATGTGGATTAAGACGGGACTGTTCAACTATTGGTTACATATTTTCTTTATGGCAAATATTAGAGAAAATATTATAGTGCAATGGTGTTGTTACATAACTTATTGTTATAAGGTGTTGATGTATACATGTAACTTATATGGTTACACAACTCTGAATTGTAAGAACTGTACTTGGCTGATATAATTAAGGTAATTACACAAAGGTGGATAAAATGGGCATGTTCAATTGTTGGGCTTAGTAACAAAAAAGTACATAGAAAATTAATATGTGCTTTGCTGACCGGTAAGCATCTATGGGATAGACCAAAGCAGAGGTAGGATGCTTGTATTCGTATTAAGGCTGGTCTGGGTTTCGACAGCATTTGGTGGATGGATCTGAAAAGGGCGATCGGGGAATCAAGGTGATCGAGTGGGCTAACCCGTGTGTACAGCACCGCGTTATCTTGCAACCTGATGGAATATAACTTGGATAAAATAATTACGAGTTCGCATCCTGGTGCCGGATAAAAAAAAAAAAAAGATCGTTGTTATCAACATCAAAGATTTTTTATTATTAGTCCAATCTGCCTTGTATTAAAAGTTAAATGTATAACATACATAATGTCATCTATTGAACGACAGATTACCTTTATAATGAATTTTATAGAAGAATATTGTTAGAAGTCTGCTGCATCTGTTTGTACTACTGACTAATAAATAAATGATTTCCTTAATTTTTATGATTAGGCTGTTGGAAATATGGAAACTTTGGTTTTCGGAGCTCGTTTCCATACTAGACTATTTCCAGAAGGTATTAATGATTCATATTTTATATCAAAAACATTCTTTCTGATGGAAAACTAATAAAAGTATTTTTGTTTTCTAATTTTTTATTTATTTATGTAGTGGTCTTGTGCTTGGTTGCATCTATGGTGGCATCTGGTTTGGTGCACCGTGTTTGCTCCACAACTTGGTGTGTATATATATATATTTTTTTTTAATTGAAATAATAAATTATGATGTATCATTACTCAATTTAATTAAGAATTGTGACTATTCTTTAATGAGTATTCCTCAACTAATGTTTTATTGTGCAATATAAATCAATCACTCTCAGTAATATATTTGCAATATCTTTTTATGAAATTAATACACGGTGGGCCAGACCCCCCTACCGTGCACTCCCCTTCCCCCTCAACATCCCTATAAATTGCATATCCTTGTGTTCCTTGTAATTATTTATTTTAAAAAAGTCAGTGTTCTCACAATTGGTCTTTTGATTTTTTTTTTCTGTGATGGGATGCATTGTAATAAATTAATTACTAAAAAACTAACTTTTACCGAATTGAGAATGGTTCTAAATGTCCCAAAGGTTGTGCAAAAATACATGAAAATAAAATGTTTTTGTTGATTCTTCTTCTTCTTCCTGTACCACTATAATCCATGAAGGATCTTGGGTTCACTACTATTTAGGAAAAGAACCAAGACCAACTTTTGTGCAGGGAGTAGATCGGGCCAGGATCACGCTCAACCGCCAGGTTTTCCCCCTTAATCAATTATTTAATTAAGGGTGCCCACTTTGTAGAGGCTGGATGTGCCCAGGAAGATTTCACTACCCCAGGGTTGCTCCACAGCCAATGAAACAGAATAAATAATTTTTCTGCCATTAGCCGGGATTCGAATCTGGGATTGGAAGCTTAGTGGCCTACCACTGAGCTACCCCGCTCCCATTTTGATGATTATTTTTTTTTTTTTTTTAAATCTTTTTATTGAGAAATAATACATTTTGCCACATTTAAGGGCACTGAGTACTAAAGCTGAGTGAGGCTCATTCATACTATATATACAATGCAATAAAAAAAAAAAAAAAAAAATATATATATATCTATATAACAAAGGTAAAAACTATAAAACTAAAGAAATGTAACTTGAATTCAAATTAAAAAAAAAAATAATAATAATAATAAGTAAAACAAATAGATATATAAAAAAGAAAAACATTCATACTTAATATATAAAAAAGAAAAACATTCATACTTAATATATAAAAAAGAAAAACATTCATACTTAATATATAAAAAAGAAAAACATTCATACTTTATTTACAATCAGCCAAGGGAGCTCCGAGTCCAGCCCTTTCCTCCATGTGTGAAGGACAGAGCGAGACTCTAAGAGATCCCAGCGCTTCTCTCTCAGCTGCGTCACCGGCAGGAGTCCAGTGGAAACTGAGAGAGGGCACTAAAGCAACAGACGCTCATGACGTGAGTGGAGAGGCTGGCCATTGCCAGAACTCCAGTGACAGTCTTTTCAAAAGGTCTCGAGGCCACTGCCGTTTCAACCTTCGAGGAGGGTTGTAGGGGTGACTGGAGCTGGATAAGGATTGTGCTAAGGAGTTAGGATGGTGGATTAGGTTCAGATGAAAATTTGAGAATCGAGATGGAATAACGCCAAGGGCATAAGGGATGTAAAGGTCATGATGTAGGGTTTTGTTTGTAACATAATAAGGAGCATTGACTATTATACGGAGGACTTTAGACTGAAAGGATTGGATGTGTTCGATGTTCGAAAATTTAGTTGTCCCCCACAGTTCAAGTCCGTAGGTCCAGATGGGTTTGTGTATGGTCTTGTATATTAATAGTTTGTTTTCTATTGAGAGATTGGATTTTCTGTTAAGTAGTCTGTATAGCTGGCCAAATCGTCGGTTAAGTTCTTGTCTGGTATGTGGGTTCCAAGTTAGTCTTTTGTCTAAAAGGAATCCAAGATACCGAACTATGTCTGAGACGGGGAGAGGTACAGAGTTGAAAAGGATATGTGGACAGGATCTGCGTCGGAGGGTAAAGGTGACATGCTTGCATTTGGATTCATTTATCTTAATGCGCCAATTGTTGCACCATTGCTCAATCAGGGAGATGTGTCTTTGTAGGTTTAAGGATGCTGTTTCAGGATCTGAGTAGGATGACAGGATGGCGGTATCGTCAGCGGAGGTTGCTAGAAGGGTATCGGGGTTGGTTGGAATGTCAGCGGTGAAGAGGATGAAGAGAACTGGGCCCAAGACACTGCCTTGTGGAACACCAGCTTCAATTGGATAATAGTTGGAGAATTCAGTGCCGCAGCGGACTTGAAAGGAACGATTTGAGAGGTAGGATTTGAGGACTGGGTACAAAGATTGGGGTAAGTGAGTTTTGAGCTAGAAAAGCAAGCCATCATGCCACACCCGGTCGAAAGCTTGCGCTATGTTCAGAAAGGCACTGGTGCAATATTGCTTGTTTTCAAGCGCAGAGGATATATGATCAACAACGCGAAGGCCTTGTTGAACAGTGGAATGTCTTGAGCGGAATCCAAACTGATGGGATGGGATATTGTGGGTTTCGAGTATGGGTAGGATGCGTTTGAGAAGGATTTTTTCAAAGATTTTGGAGAGGATTGGGAGCAAGCTTATTGGTCTATAGGATGAGGTATTATTGACAGATTTACCTGGTTTTGGGAAGAGGATGATTATGGAGTGTTTCCATGTCAGAGGAAGTGAGTTGTGCGGAGAATACAGTTGTATAGGTATGTGAGGAATATAATTGCTTTTTTGGGAAGTTGTCTAAGGATCTGGGAAGTAAGGAGATCGTGTCCATGGGATTTTCGAGGTTTTAGGTTGCTTATAAGGAATTTGACCTCAGAGGGGTTGACAGCTATAGGAGGCAAGGAGAGAGGAATAGGAGAAGAGAGGAATTTTTTAACTTCAACAGTGAGGGTGGAATGGAGTTCGGGGTGGGGAGTAAATGTTTTGGATAGGTGTTTGGCAAATTCTTCAGCTCTAGTCTCATCTGACGAAGCCCAGGTTCCATCATCGCATCGGAGGAGATGGGAAACAGAATGGTATTTAAGTATTTTTCTGGTCAACTTCCAGAGGGAATTGTCATCGGTAGATAGGGAAGAGAGGTAGGGATTATATGATTGGGATCTAAAGGAAGCTAGTTCTTTTCTTACCTGTTTGGTATAATAATTGTACAGTTTCCAATCATCAGGATGCCTGGTTCTTTGCCAGATGGCCCTAGATTGGCGTTTGGATTTAATGAGGTTGGTAAGGATTTGAGGCAGAGGAATCTTTTTAAGGTATTTTTTGGAGGGGATTGGTTTGATGATTATTAGTCATTACTAATAGTCTGTGGGCCAAACCCCCTTACCGTGCACCCCTCCCCCCACATCCCTATAAATTGCATATCATTGTGTTTTTATTTATTTATTTATTAAAAAAAATCCAATGTTCCCACAAAAAAAAGTGAACGCATTGCCCCAAAATGGCGTCCAAACATGACTGACGACTTAGACTTAAGTTAATTTTTTGGTCACTGAGAATCAGCATTTGTTTTGTATATTTACTGATTCTTAGAGGTAATTTCAATTGCATATACTTCCCCAGAAATGAGTCATATTAATGACTATGAGTTTTATAAACCAAAATAATATATACCTAATCTGAACTACATATAATGAATAGTTGCCGGATCGTTAAGTAAAACTCAAATATCACTAAAAAAAATTTTTTATTTCCTTTATTTTTTTCGGAAGTTGAACCATATAAAAAAATAGGAAATTTTAATATTGAATGCATTATTCTCTCTGCACAATGAAAGATGGAAAGGGCGAAGATATAAGTTCTTCTAGGTAACTGGAACTGATTGTTAGTATCAGTAGTATATAGTATTAGTAGTATATGGTCTCAAAATGAGGGAAAATGCAAAATTGAACCCAAAAATTAGAAAAATAAATTAAGCTAATGAAAAAGGAAGTGCCAAAATCTCGGAAAAGAAAACAAGGATCAGTATCCATTGTATGGCAAAACGAATATGTAGTAGACATATGAACAGAATATTTCAAGATGCTGCTAAAAGGGGGAGCAGCTTGGATGATATTTAGGGGACTATGCAGGTAAATTATGGTGAAGACCATTTTATCAGCAAGAAAGGTTTGTTCCAAGCAATTGGCAAGTCAGCAGGTCTGGATGAACTGCTTCAAATATTTTAAAAAGTAATCAGTGTTTTAGAAAGAGAAATATATTCTCCAGATGTTTTATTTCGGCATGTTTTCCGTTATTTTTGGTCGTTTAATTATAAATGATGCTTAATTTTCAACTTCGTTAAAAAAATTGACTTTACAGGTGTTTTTTATTGCCTAAGCCAATTATTTTTTCATGTTTTATTATTCTCTGACTATCCAGCTTTAATAATAGACCAACTATGAAGAAATTAAGCCAAATGCTGATTCTCAGTGACCGAAAAATGAACTAAAGTCAAAGTCGTCAGTACGCCATGTTTAGACGCCATTTTGGGGCAGTGAGTTCACTTTTTTGTGGGAACATTGGTTTTTTTAAATAAATAATTACAAGGAACAACGATATGCTATTTACAGGGATGGGAAGGAGGTTCTGGCCCACGGACTATTATAAAAAAAAACACATCAAAAACATTTTATTTTCATCTATTTTTGCACAAACTTTTTATATTGGGAAATTTAGAGCCATTCTCAATTTGGTAAAAGTTAGTTTTTTTAGTAATTAATTTATTACAATGCATCTCATCACAGGAAAAAAAAAGAAAATCAAAAGACCACTTAAAGTAGTTTTAACAAAGACAAGTGGTACCTCCTTTTGAAGGACATTTTGTCCAGTTTATGATGTTGATATTGGAAATAACCAAACTTAAATAGTTTCTTAGGTATTTAGAAACATAACTTTGAAAACGGTTTCTTCTCTTGATGAATTTAAATAGAATCCTTTTTCACTCAAGAAGTTTTTTTTTCATCAGCTCTCTGATTGTTATAACAATTTACTTTAATATAAAATGGATTGGTAAGCCTATTACTGAAATGTACATTATTAAGAAAGAAATGTTTCCTTGTTACAATTTATAAACTTCTCAACATCTATCTACTGGCTATCTTACATATAATTTTATGTTAAGTTATTGATTGAGTTATAATTGAAGAATTCAGCTGCTGTTCACAAACATCACCTCTCTCTCTTGCTTCCTCCTTTTTCTGGCTAGAATGCTTTCACAACAAGGATGTCAGGCCACCATGTTATGTCCTATATAGCTGACATTAAAATTCTATCTAGACATTTTAGATGTGACTAGGCTGGCTGACATCTTTATTGTCAGTGCACCTTTAACACGTTAGCTGCGGCTACGGTTTCTGGGTTCTGATATTTGTCTCGATTTTGGGTGGGATTGTTTCGAATTTTGCCTATCTTATAAAGTCTCTAATGGTCATTTTTAAAAATATTTGAATGGGAGTTGGATAGATGTAAATGTAAATCATTACATCTGATATAAAGCTATCGGACGTCGGGGACGGTTACCGCAGCTAACGTGTTAAGTTGTATTCCCACTTTATTTTGTCGGCAAAACCACAATCCTTATTTGATTTGATCATTTGTAATTTTAATAATCTAAGAATTAAGCTCATTTTATTCACTGCTATATGCTCAATGCTCTGATGCTAAGGACTTAAATTAAAGCTAACTTTAAAAACTAATAAGGAATTTGTTAGACCTCATATGTAGTTTGTCATAGCTTTCCTTTCAGTATTCTTGATTGGTTTTTATTTAACATGAAACATAATAAATTTTGTATGTACCTAATTTTATCAGTGGAGGTTGAATAACATATTATTTATTTCATATATGACAAATATTTTGTGTATTCTAACATTTCAATCCTGATTGAGCTTTAACCCAAATATGTATTAAGCGAACACTGATATTTTCATATTTTTAATATTCTTGTTTTTATTGTTTTCAGTTTCATTTTTTCATTAATTGGTCTCTACTACATGAACAAACTTGTAAAATCGGTTGCACCTGTTCAGGCTCCATCATCTTCTGTAACATCAAAAAAGAAGAAGTAAAATTTTATATTGACTGTTTGGTGACATTAATAAAATTAAACTATCTATAAGAATAAAGATTTCTATTTATTTTTATATTATTTTTATTATTGTTAATTTTTTAATGTGATTGTTATCCTCATTACATATTTATTGTACCATTATACATAAACAAAGGACGCTGATGTTATTTTACTACAGTCAATTCTTGATATCATGATTTTTGGTAAATGACAAATCAGTTTTAGTAATTGAGCTTCATTTATTTAGAATGGGTATATTAGTGTTTTGTTCTGTTAAGCTTTTTACACCATAGTCTAATTTTCACTTCTATTGTTCAAACAATTACAATATACTTACAAAATGTATAATAAATATAGAATTTAATTTGTAGCAGTAAAACATGCTACTGAAAATTTGAGTTATGAGGTTTTAAGTTATCAAGAGAAGACCATTTAGTGTAGTCATGGAAAGCGACAATGGTTTCTCTGGATAAGAAAGAATATGAGGAAAGGAAAAGTGTTGTCTTGTGTACAGCCTCATTCACTTGTTTACACCATAGTCTAATTTTCACTTCTATTGTTCAAACAATTACAATATACTTACAAAATGTATAATAAATATAGAATTTAATTTGTAGCAGTAAAACATGCTACTGAAAATTTGAGTTATGAGGTTTTAAGTTATCAAGAGAAGACCATTTAGTGTAGTCATGGAAAGCGACAATGGTTTCTCTGGATAAGAAAGAATATGAGGAAAGGAAAAGTGTTGTCTTGTGTACAGCCTCATTCACTTGTTTACACCATAGTCTAATTTTCACTTCTATTGTTCAAACAATTACAATATACTTACAAAATGTATAATAAATATAGAATTTAATTTGTAGCAGTAAAACATGCTACTCAAAATTTGAGTTATGAGGTTTTAAGTTATCAAGAGAAGACCATTTAGTGTAGTCATGGAAAGCGACAATGGTTTCTCTGGATAAGAAAGAATATGAGGAAAGGAAAAGTGTTGTCTTGTGTACAGCCTCATTCACTTGTTTACACCATAGTCTAATTTTCACTTCTATTGTTCAAACAATTACAATATACTTATAAAATGTATAATAAATATAGAATTTAATTTGTAGCAGTAAAACATGCTACTCAAAATTTGAGTTATGAGGTTTTAAGTTATCAAGAGAAGACCATTTAGTGTAGTCATGGAAAGCGACAATGGTTTCTCTGGATAAGAAAGAATATGAGGAAAGGAAAAGTGTTGTCTTGTGTACAGCCTCATTCACTTGTTTACACCATAGTCTAATTTTCACTTCTATTGTTCAAACAATTACAATATACTTACAAAATGTATAATAAATATAGAATTTAATTTGTAGCAGTAAAACATGCTACTCAAAATTTGAGTTATGAGGTTTTAAGTTATCAAGAGAAGACTGTTAGTTCATAACTTCAACTCTCATGATGTAAATAAATTAATAAGGTACTTCTAATAATTAATTAAATGAACATATTATAATTATTTTCAAACAAGTTTGTATTGTAAGGAGACTGAAACAATTCATGTATGTAAATTTTGTATTCTTATTTTTAAGAAGTTTAAGTCAAGTCTCTATTAAAGAAAGAAAAAAAATAATCAGCTTTATTTCTGAGATGTTAAATTATTGTTACAATATTTATCCTATCCCTTTTCTTTACAATTTGTTGTAAGTATTAATAGACTTAATTATACAGTATAACATTTAATCCACCCTACTATATTAAATTGTATATTAACTTGTATCTTTAGATTTGTTTGTAGTTTCTAATGGACATAGCTTTTATATCTGAATAATTGAATGATGAAGAATTGAATAATTTATAGTAAAATTCATTGAGAATTATTCGAGACGAGATGATATTTTATTGGCAGATGGGACGTTGAAGATCCTTGGTCAGGGAATAAATTGCTAGAAATTAAGTGTAAATGCTTAACATCTGAACATTAGATAGGTTAAATAACAGTAGGAAAAATTAGATCTTATGAACTTCATTTATGAGGGTTCTGGACACTGGGCACAAAAGAAGTAATGTTTTAACTGAAGGATAACAAGCATTTTCCACTTTATGATAATTAAATATGGTGCACTAATTTTTGACTATTGAAAAATTTAGTTCCTAATAGTTAACCAACTAAAAGATTTCTGTCTCGAGACTTCTTTGCTACCTGCATTTTGGAATTTGTGAAATCCACCTTTGAATGCCTTATCTCGTTCATATATTCATCTAAAAAACTTGAGTACTGACCCAGATGATTAATAATTTTTGGCTGTTGTTTAATTAAGTATTTTTCTTTATCAAAACAACTTTTTGATTAGGAGTCATACTATAAAAGTCCCCACCACAGTGGATATGAATTAAAAATGAAAAAAAAAGGCCAGTTTGTAAATTTATAATGAAAAAGGCTGGATTTATAAATTATTTTAATTTTATGTCTTCTGACAATTGCTTTTAGAAATGTTTTCTCTCTAAACAATACCATCTCTCAAACTGACTTCTCAAAACCAATGGTGTAGTCAGTCAAGACAAAGGGGGAAGGATCAATAAATTTAAGTTAAGAATAAGAGTAAATAGTCTTTATTTTGTAATTTTTTTTTCTTTTTCAAAATTTTGAAATACTTTCTATGTTTGTAGCCACTTTTATCCATGTTGGGAGAGAAATAATCCTCATCCCCGCACTGTAAATATTGTAATGTCTTTACTAGATTCGTCTGCCAGTGGCACTTGCAAAAATGCCTGCCTGAGGTAAAATTTGGATAAGTAATTAGCCTAACGAAGTCCGTCCAGAAGAGAAGTCATTTTAGACATGGAATAGGAATCTTTACAAGTAACATGATTTACCTTACTGTAATGCTTACCTTACTCTATACAAAAGCGGTAACCTGTTCCCTTTGGAGCCATGACCACTGGAGACAACCATGGAGATTGGCAAGGCCCCACTAAACTTTATTCCAACATCCGAAATAGTTCTTGGTACATTGCCTCAAGTACTTTGGGCGAGTAGTGGTTGGAACGTTGCTTGATAGGTTGGGCGCCCTTAACATCTATGTTATGGCTTATTCGCGTTGTCAATCCCGGAGAATCTTGGAGAGTTGGCAAGCCTTCACTGGCTGCTCTATCAATATCCAACTTTTCAGAGTAATGAAGTGAATTAATACAGCAAATCACAGGCGGATTTACGGAGGGGGGCTTTCGGGTTGAAGCGCCTCCCCAAAACGGTAAAATATAACCATATTTTATAGAAAAAAATATTAAAAACTATCTCTTAAAGTATTATTGTTCGTCTGCTACTGCCTATGTTGATGACCTAGCTGCTGTGGTGGCCTTAAACAGCAAAGCTGGAGTCAAGACAGAAGCAGAGCAATGCGCTGGCCTGGTCGCGAGTTGGTGTGAGGGGAAGAAAATGAGGATGGCTGCTGCCAAAACCCAAGCCATTCTCCTCAAGAGCAAGACTGACAGGGCACACCCTATAACAATGGACATAGAAGGTAAGAGGATACGTCCAAGTGAGGTGGTAAACTACCTGGGAATTAGGTTAGGTTTAGACCTAAATGTGACACCTCACTTGGAATATCTGGCAGGTAGGGTGGCCCTACCAATGAACAGTCTAATTCGCGTGGGGGGCGAATTCTGGGGTCTTAGGTATCCAGCCACAATAACGATATATAAAGGTGTTGTGGAGGGTATCCTGAGGTATGCGTCTCCCTTCTGGTCACCTCACACTACGACAAAAAAAAGGCTAGCCTCGACTCAGAGGGCAGCTCTGCTTCGGGTCACCAGAGCATACAGGACAACTTCGCATGAAGCGGTGCAGGTCCTAGCGGGGGTGGTGCCTCTCGACCTCCTCCTACTAGATGAAGTGACAAAATATTCTTATAAGATGGAAAGCTCTACATTACTTTCGGACAATCTACAGGTGAAGATTATGGAAGCACCTAATAAATGGAAGAAGTTACTCCGGAAGGATACAATTGAAGCATGGAACCGGCGGTGGGTAGCAACTCCTAAAGGAAGTACATTGAGGAAGTACTTTCCCATAGTACAGTCGAGGCTTCAGGCAAAGTGGATCCTCCCGGACTACTGGATTTCCCAGTTCCTCACTGGGCATGGAGGATTTCGAGCTAAACTTCACGGTCTGGGCATTGATCCTCTATGCTGGGGGTAGATCCTCTATGCTCAATCTGCAGTGTTCCGGAAACTGTAGAGCACGTGGTCACGACCTGCACCGCATTTGAAACGTTAAGAGCGACTATGACAAGAGCCGCGGTAATCTATATCCTCACTGAAAGTGAATTTCCTCAGTTAGTCAGCGAGGAAAATTTCCCGCGGTTCAAGGATTTCATATATGGATGGAAGACGGCGGTGAGGCCAGCTCACTTCCATATTGGTGCCCGCAGAAGAAGATGACAAGACCTCCAGATTCTGGAAGCTAGGGCGAAACAGAAGAAGAAAGAACAGAAGAACTGC
The DNA here is from genome assembly GCA_928085145.1 of Nezara viridula. Taxonomy (NCBI): domain Eukaryota; kingdom Metazoa; phylum Arthropoda; class Insecta; order Hemiptera; family Pentatomidae; genus Nezara; species Nezara viridula. The sequence goes on from OV725078.1 coordinate 146,591,671, forward strand.
ACATCGTGTTAACTACTAGTAGTGTGTGATTAAGCATTCATGCCTAATAACACATTATCGCAAACACCCGTATTGCCATAGTGGCATGGGAGGGTGGAATACATAAATAAATAATAAATAAAGTATTATTGTTCGTGTAATTACATTTGATAGGACTTCAGGAATCACTTAAACACCATTTCATATAGGTAGTTCATTCATTTAAAAAAAAAAATAATTATCGTTATATTTATGAAAACAAATCTTTCCGACTGAAGTTCCCTCTTCCCCCAAAATTAAATCCTGGATCCGCTAGTGCATCAAATTTTGGCTGTTTCACACCCCACTAATGGAATATTTTGACAAAACGATAACTTGTTACATTTTAGTTTACATAAAAACATAGTAGTTTCAATTATAAAATTTAATCCTAACAGAAAGTTAAATGGAAGCGATGTTAATCCACATAGTATCGCGTTATATGAACGGTTTCCCACGGTAATTGAAATGGAGAATCGTTTATCCACTGTACTACTACTTCCATTAGCGACACAAATATTAAACTCAGGAATTTTCTCAACATCATGTTCCAATTGAAGGATAATTTCCTTCCCTTTAGGCTCAATTTATTAGTTCGTGAAACCAATTTATGAGTCGAATAGGGTCAAGTAAAATAGGGCATCTTTCCTTATTCGTAAGACTATGTAAAGCTGTTTCGGAAAAGGGGTTACCTGTTCCGACAAACTTAAGGGACAAAGAGAATCAGTAGAATTGTCTGGAGAATTCGATAAAACACAAGAACAAACAAGAGCAGACCTACAAATACCAACAGAAATACAATGAGAAACGGTATGAGTTGAATCGGCACTCGGCGGGTCAGATGAAACTATGGAAATGAACCTTACTTCCGATTCCCTTGCCCATTTTACGGAGTACATTTAGAACAGGAATGGATGGAAACTCCTGCGCTATTGCAACTATAGCAGAAAAACTTACAAGGTACCATATATTAAGAGCATCTAGAATATACATGAGGTCCACCACAATTCCAGCAAGTTAATATCTTAGCTGGTAGACCTGGCTGTAGGTCCTTCGGAACGGTTCTGTTGTCAAGCATCTCTCCAATACTATTTTTGGATTTTACTTTAGTCGATGACAATAATCGTTTCCCAAAACCAACAGACTCAGATTTCATTTGGTCTGATTGGAGATTGCGATTTGCATCATTCATTTGCGATTTGCATCATCACATTAGCTGCGTCAGTTTCGTTTGACCCTCTAGATCCCAAGGGCGCAACACTAAAGATAACTAAAGATATTTGTCCTTTCTTTGAATTGCTATTTTGTTGAGTGGAGTTTGCAAAGCGGGATTTTACTTTTATATTATACTTTTCGGCCTTCTTGAGCCATCATCTTGAACACTATAGATCGTTCCGTAGCAAAATTGATGAAGTCCCTATAAGAGGAAATGCCTGTTGACTATATTCGTTCTTCGAATGCTTTGCTGCTCCCTGGGTCTAAATTTGTGAGAGCTAGATGAAGTTTGATAAAGTCACCCATGTTCTCAATACCTAAAGCCGATAACGCGGAAAAAATATTTTCATGCTCAGATTAAAATCTGCAAATTAGTAGATGAGAAGATGTTTAAGATAATGAAATCCATCACCCTCTTAATATAAATTATTTTCACTCATCTATATATGTAATATATAGTAAGGGAAAGTATTGCGATCATGCAAATTTTCGAGTTTTGAGGTCCCCTGAGTCCAAATAACCAAGTCCTGCTAAATGGTCTGTGTGTGTGAGAATGTGAACAGTCTAGCTCAAAAACGAAAAGTCGTACGAAACTAATATTACTTATTTACAGCTAACCGGAAGTGCCACTTTGTATCAATGGTGAAACACATTTTTACAATTTTCTCAAAACCGACTCAAACGATTTTGATTAAATTAAAAGTGGTCTTTAATATCATTTAGGGCTTATTCCCATCGATGTCACTTTACAGAGCTTAAATAGCCAATGTTTATATACATCTTCCTCTAAAGTACCATTAATATGGTTTATTTAAACAAATTAACACTCTTTTATTGACAGTAATTTTAAAAATGACTAGATATGAAGTTTGAAAGAATACGATAATTGGAAACAGGAGAAAAAAATGCTTATCCAGGTTGAAAATGAATCTGCCGAAATAACAGTCAGAAGGTATACGGATAATATATCGTTGGGAAGCAGAGAATTTTAGAAAAAATAATATCAAATAAATAAAGTTGTAGAAAATAAAGGAGAGTGACGAAATAAATATAAATAATAATTTCAGAAAACTAACATTATTTAATGTAAATCACATGTTTCCAAGGAAATTAAATGATATTTTCTTGCTAAATGTAAAATTTGAAAAAAAGTATTTAAAATCCACCGAATCAAGCCAATGGCCTTATTTAAAATACTATTTCATGGTATTTGTGTGAAAGAAGAAGTGGAATGTAAAAATATTTCATGGATTTGTTTATAACCTTAAATACATTTTCTGTTATTTAATAACTCTAGATATGATATTGTATTTAAATAATTGGGTTTTTATTGGCTGTTTATTCCATAAAATCATCAAGTAACCTTTTAGAAAATTAAATTAGTGAATAATTTGATGAATTTTCCCTCTGTGAAATCCCAACACTATCCACTTACAATTAGTGTAACAACTTTTGACCCATCCATGGCAGAAAAATCTCGTAATTTCATTTTAGTAAACTTTACAATGGAAAATAACAGTTTAATAACTATAACTAATAGAACTGCAAATCTTTTTAGGCATACATCAGCCTTTCGGCTTATAGAATGACTGACTCCAATTTCAACATTCTTTATTATTAATTTTTGTGATGTTTCTAGTGGTAAAATTTATACCTTTATTCACAGTTCTATATTTCAACACTGCAATCACATTCTCTGGAATCAACGTACTCACTGTCTGTACAGATATAACTTCTCCAACTAGAAATAACACTAAAATTACATTACTCAAAAATGTTGAAATTGGATTTAGTCATTCTGTCAACTGAAAGGCTCAGAGACTGAAGATATACGGTTTATAAAAGCGTATGGAGTAACTAGATTTTTATTGCCTACCGTCGATGTAATAAATAGACTTTTTGTAATTTTAATGGTGTTAATGATTTGTCATCTGTAAGATTTAAGCTTTAGCTCCGTTTAAAATGCACTTCAAAAAATTTTGTTGGATATTTCCCCCTTCCCCACTTGTAAATTTCTTATGTTCAATCTAAGTGTTCTCGGCAGTAGTTGTGTTTTCTTGACAATATCAAACGAGTTGATTAAATTTCAATTTAAATTAGTGTCCACTCCTGTGACATATATTTCTATTGATCCTTGTTACCTGTTCCAGGCCGTGACCTGGAAAAAGGTCACCTAGATTGACTGTCTTCTGTTCGGAAATAACCAGTCAAAAACCAACTTGGCCTCATGGCGAAAATGCAAAATCGTGCATCTATGTCGCTTTGTGTAATATTAAACTTTTATTTCGGGTTCGAACATTTTGTTATGATGCATTGCTATTTTAGTTTTGTCTACAGTTCCATACCGGAAAATGAAAATTCCTGAGAATAGAAACAGATACTAGATACTTCTCAAATGTGGGTCAAGTAAATTCAGTTGTAATTAGCTGAAAATAATTGCATTTAATAATTGACCGTTACTTTCATATATGCGGTAAATAGAAAATTTAGGAAGCGAAGGATTTTACACTTATATACTTTAAAGTGATATTTAAAATATGCTATGGTGAAATATTTACAGATATACAAGTACTGTAAAATCCAAAATCATTAAGAAGTAGGTCTAATGGTGAAGATTTATAAATTAATATACACGGTGGGCCAGACCCTCCTACTCTGCATCCTCCCCCATATCCCTATAAATTGCATAGCGTAGTGTTCCTTGTAAGTATTTATTAAAAAAAGCCAATGTTCCCACGAAAAAAGTGAATGTACTGCTCCAAAATAACGTCCAATGATGGCGGACTGAGGACTTTGACTTGGGTTAGTTTTTTGGTCGCTGAGAATCAGCATTTGGTTTAATATCGTCTTATATAATATAAGTCTATTCTTTAAAAAAATAATTCAAGTTGAAAATCAAGCATCGTTTGAATTAATTAAACGGTAAAAGAGAATATATTTCTCTTTGTAAAACACCGATAAAGTTTCAAAATATTTCAAGAGGTTTTATAGAAACTGCACGAAATCGGAAGAAAAGTGGTACTGGTGTTGATGCCAACTATTAATCTGCCACATCATTGGTTCCTCATAAATGGCATAGTTATAGTGCTATAATAACGTTTTTGGTGCATTATATTGATTGTATTAACGACAAAATATTAATGCAATAATTTAATTGTCCGAAAAAATTAAACAATTTTTTGTTTTTTAATCATTTTTTCTGTAATTCTATTTTTTAAAATAAAAATACTTCGCTGAATATCTTGAATTTTTTATTTAACATTTGTAATTTAACACCTTGTTTTCTATATTTACTTAGAAAAATGTCAAATTGTACTTACTTTCCCGGAAAGCCATATTAATACTTGTTTTATAAGCTAAAATATAATTAATCTGAATTACGGTCTGGTCCACAGACTATTATTCAAAACGAGTAAAGATTGAAATGTTTGATGCGCATATTGCAAATAGATCGTTTTTTTTTCTTTGTTCATAGTGATTGGATCAGAAACGACGGACGACATTGGAGTATATCAATCATAAAGCAAAATAAAACCAACTCCTGATCGTCAAACCTTGCATGTAATGAAACTATGTCAATTTCTTCAGAATAGTCAAGCTGAACTATATATAGCCGGTTTTTTGAAAACTATGATTTAGGAAAACAAGCAACTGTTGGGTATTTGGAGGCATGGAATCACGGAAAATTAAAAATTATCGATGCAGAATAGCGAACGATTATTGAGTTAGCTCCAAGACAGGGCTTGGACTCCGATGTATTGAAAAGAATTATTTGTGGGTAATACAGGTTTTGTCTATTCTTCTGAAAGGAACTATCAATTTGCCAGGTTCAGTGATTTCTTGATCAAGTTTTACGGAGCGATTTTAGGCATTTTTTGACTAATTTAATAATTGTTTGATTTTATTCTACTCAAAAATAAAAGCATCTATCTATATCGTTATCATTCCTAATATTTTATATCTTAATTTCTCTTTTTAGGCCCAAAAGTTTAATAATAAATTGATTTTAGGAGACAATTTTTTTAATGTTTAACCTCTCCCCCCCAAAAAAAAAAAATCAAATTCGTTCAATTGTAAATCAATTATTTTTGGATCCCAATTTAAAAACTTCTTCTTTTCGGAATGAATATATGTTTCGTATCGAAGGTGAAAAGACTTAAAATTGTTTAGAGGGTGAGTGAGAATGTAACCAGTTGATACAAGTAAACAATAGGATATCATAATTTCCTAACAGGAACGTATGTAGAGGTAGTAGCGGATTTAATTTTTGGGGGAGAATTTTTTTCTTTAATAACAGTAATTCCTCGGTAAAAAAAAAACTGCCTTTATAAAATGTTGTTTAATTTTTCCTTGAAGGGGAAAAACGGTAATTACTGGAACAATTATGCTTTTAGATACAAATATCTTATCTCAGTCTATCAACTGCTTCTTGCAGTGCCTGATAACACGCCCTGATGAAGACCTACAAAGTGGGTCGAAATGTCGGCGTAATTTATAAAATACTATTCTAGTTTATAGTATTTATTTGACCGCACCCCCCGACCAACTCCTCATGTCATAATCTCGGGCAACCATCTCTACACCATCATAAATACCTTATATTTGTTCTTGAAATGCGCTTATGTTTAAACGATATATTTCCTCTTTTATATAAAAAGATATTATTTAAGTTTAGATTACTCACGTAAACAAATACGGACCAATGAAAAGAGAAAGTTTTAAAAGAGCTTCAGCCTCAAAATTCTTCTCCACCCTCTCCTTGGTCCGCTAGAAGCTAGAGGTTACTAGCGGAAGCTTTCTGCACCGTTCCAAATTCAAGTGGTGTTTTTTTTTTTTTAATTGAATGATGACTTTATTGAAAAAAAGTTGGTTCTTGAACACATTCAATGCTGCAAAATGCTTTTAAGACGGCCCACATTTTTCAGTTGAAATTCGGCAACATTAAAAATCTTAAAATTACTACATCTTGACTATTTATCACTCCCCTTCCCACTAAAAAAAGTGAAATATATGTATATTATTTTTTTTTTAAATTGTACGCATTTTTTTCTAGAGAGAATCAAACTTATAATTATCTTAACTTGTATTAGTTATTAGGTTAGTTGTACCTCTGACTGTTTCCGAATAAATTTAGCAACTAATAATGTTCAAATTTGCACCCTACGTTCTTATACGTTATAATAAAAATAATACACTTTTTATGCTTTATATTTTACTCATAAGTTTTTAGCAGTAATTAATAAATATACAAATAGTTTTATTTAGCGAGAAACTAAGTTGATATTCGTTTCACGCCTCAAAAAATCCTATTTTGCATAATTCATGGGGGACGGTTTTTGTAATTTGAGCTTATTTAATACCATCGGCAATAATTTTTTCTAATTTTACAAGAACAAAAAAGAAATCCTTTTTATAAAAATTACCTAGAAATCCGTGGGAAGCAAAGGAAAAAAAAAAAAAAGAAAATAATTTTTTTTTAATAATATAAAATATTTTGTACCACGGGTTCTAAGTAAGACCCCTTGGAACGAATGCCATTTAAACATTTTTCCATGTAAAATTAGCCAAAAAAAGAAATTAATTAAAATCAGAGACCCACTCACTGTGACCTTCCCTTGTCAGTGTACCTAATTTTCTTCATTACAAATACCAATTCATAATGAGGTAATAACGGAAACCATTTCCCCTAAGGAAAATTTTGACTTTACGTTTAATTATTTTTTAATTCTGGAAAATATATAAATACAGAAACCTATTTTATAATAAAATAAAATAAATTATTTTACAAATCAAGTATGCACTAGAGAGATGGCAAATGCTATTCTGAACACCATGTGTTTTACTCAAATTATATCACTATTGGACATACAATCACTACTTCAGTTAATCGTTTGACACCAACTAAAATAGTAATTATATTCTTTGATACTCAAAAAATGTCAGTGTTTGAGTAACTACAAAGTACTCAGAGGCTGTGTGTGCACTTTCTTGTATTAACTGAGTACTCTTCTGTTATCAGTAAATTTTACTGTTTATTTAATAGGATATTTTGTTTATTTAATAAGTTCCTCCCACCTTCTTCATTCTTATTTACGAATATGACGTTTTTTTTCTAGTGTAGGTGTCTATTATTTGGTCAATGTATTGACATTTTCATGTGAGAAAGTATTCACACCCACAATAGTGATTAAGTAATCCAGTGCGCTAACAATTGTAATTCATTTTCAATAATTTTTGTTAAGCTGATGCAACATCAAGCTATGCAAGTTTGGGTGAAAGTTCGTCTGAATGTTTATCAAGTAGTTCGCCAAGTGTGAGGTGACTGGTTCGTCAAATGAAAGGCGGATGTCGCATTTTTAATGGTTTTTGTATATACTACTTTTGGCAAAATTAAAAATTGTATCTAAATTACACTTAAAGAGCGCCTCTACTCAGCCTCCATTAGTCTTTAATACCAGTGAAGTGGTCCAGAAAGAAGCTCTGGGATCTCCTCTTTCCTCCTTGGCTTGGAGTTCTCCTGAATAAAGGAATTTTCGTAAATATTGTAAATAAGTATGCCTATATTTAAGTTATTATTTTGATTGGTTTATCATTCTTTTTTTAAGAAATTAATAATTGCTTCATTGCAAGCAAGATGAAATTTACTTTAAATATATATAAAGTTTATTATTGTCCAAACCATGTACAGAGGACTTTTGAGCGGTTAAACTAAGCTGAGCTCTGTTTTTAGAAAAATCATAAATTAATCGTCCTTTTTATTATCAACATCCAACTATAATACAGTTTCACCACTTATAAAAAAACGTCTTTGTTTAATAAGCTTAAAGTTCACATTAGTTAAGTTGAGATTTATTATGGAAAAACTTGAGATTCTGCTCAAGTTTTCTAAAAAAAAATTATGTTATTTTTTATCCTGTCAAGTAAGAGTACCCCTCTTTTTAGAAAAAAATACTACAATTAATTTTTATTTTTTATTTTCTGTTTTTCCATGATCTGGGATGTATTATAATAAACCCAACTGCCTAAACACACATTTTATTTATTAAAAAAGTTAATTCGAAAAATGAGTTTTCAAATATTTTTCGGATAAATTAGTTATAAACTGTGTTTCCACCCAGATCTCTATTGTAGGATTTGATCTGTATTTGCGAGTGACAATATAAAAGTTTCTGTTTAAAATCAAAAACAAACTTATGATTCAACAATTTTTATTAGAAAGTTAATGTTAGGGTCAGGAACGTTTAGTTTGTCACTTACATCTTTAATCTTAGTACTAGGAATTTCTTTAACTTGTAAAGATATAATATTTTTAAATAAGTTTAGGCTTAAGTTTTTTAAGTTTGTAGGTTCCTCTTCAAATTGTAAACAAACCTGTTAATTTTTCTTCTTTTAATCATAATTTTTAATTATAATGGTTTTTCAATTTTTCTTCTTGTAATTTTTAATATTGAAATTGTACTTTATAACTTTTCTTCTTTTAATATTAATTTGATTTTTTAAACCGTATTTTTAGATTATATTCCTGAAATCATTAACCTTTTATTTAAATGTCCTTGTTAACTGTTAACTTATCTTTTTCTAATCTTTAATATTTAATTTTAATAGTTCTTGTACTTTTTAATATTTACACTGTGCTATTTAACTTAGCTTCTATTAATATTAATTTTTATTGTTTAAAAATGTATTTTTTATCTTCTGTTCTTAAAATCATTAACCTTTATTTTTATTGTCTTTGTTAACTTATCTCCTTTTAAATCTTCAACTTTTAAAATTTTAATTCAATTGTACTATCATACTCATCTGTAACTATTCTAAACTTTTCAAACTTTAAATTGTATTTCTTAGCTGTAGTTTTGTTATGCGTTTAGTAATTGATCAAATTGTAAAATAGGACGAAAATGACCCAGGTGGTTGAAGAGCCCACAACATTTATAAATAAATATTGAAATCTATAATGATATCTTATTTTATTTCCAATACATTAACTAAAAAAGTAATAAATATGAGCAGAAATTCGTGTTACACGGTTGTATTCATTAATAACCACAATAAATAAAATAATTGTTAATATTTTACCTGTGGAACAGAGCGAGACGACTGCTGCAATTCATTATGGAATAAATTAACTAATAAATATTACCGGATTTTTCAATTACTGTTTTAGACTTGGCTGTGACAGCGTTGCTTTCAGCCAATCAGATGCCAGAATCCTCTGTAGCCAAATTAGCATCACTAATGCAACTGTTTCTCTATTTCGAATTATATTCACTCTGGTGTGGTGCGGGTGTTATCAATTTATAAACTTCATTTCAAATGTGTAATAAGTGTTTTAAATGCTAAAATAGTGGTTTATTTAAGTTTCTTCAGTGATTTTTTTATTGTTTTCTTTCTTTTCGTTTCGAAACTTCAAGAAAAAAGGCCACATTGGAACTTCCAACTGTGAGTAATGAATCATTATATTGCTATGTTCCTGGTCTCGCGTTTCTACGACGAGTAAGGGGGTTCCAGGAACCGCATTTATTTGTATTTATATCGGCCCCAGGAGGGAACCGATCAATTAAAAAATATATTAATGATGTATTTAAATGTTAGATACCACAGACCCCCTACTGTAGTATCCTAGATTGAACCATATAATTTTGATTGGATTTCTTTTCTAGAGGTATCGTGTTTTTAAATTTACTATTTGTTCTGTATCTAATTGATGGCATGCAAGGTAGAATGCAAACTTAACAAGATGGTTTATTAACTAATATATTTACAAATTTAAATAACCAAAACATATATACAATGATATTAGAGAATCATACAAGAGGAGAATGCTATTTACAAATTATTTCTGATTATTGGTTGCCAACACGAGTTTACATATTTATTACTAAATGAGGGTTATTACCTAGCTGGTTCATCATCATCATCTTCGAGTCTCCTTCCATGTCGCTCTCCTCAGCCTCCGTCTTTCTCCCAGTGTTCAACCGTCCTCGCTTGAGTCCCAACTTGAAGTGTCCTAGCCTGAGTCCCAGCTATCAGTCTCTATCTTACTCTCTCCGCCTCTCCTGATCAAGTCCCTTCCTCAAAACCTAGCTTCCAGTCACCCCCCCTCCCTCCCTTTTTGTACTTTTTCCTGATTGGCTGAATATTCCTAGCCTAAGGGATGACCACGCCCTCTCCCCCAGGCCAAGGTAATCCACTAACCAGGTATATTTTACGTATTTCTGGAAGGTGTTAATGTTTCTTTGGATCCTGTTTAAACACTCAGGCGTGAGACTGTTGTCGGTCTTGGTCGGTGGTACTTAAGGGTTTCTATTACCACTTACAAAAGTTTGGGCTCGTGGGTCGTTACCCTCACTCAGGTACCCAACCGCCAGGTGTGAACATTTATGATATTTATTTATTTATTTATAAATTTAAAATAATTAAGTAAACTTCACAGGTGATCTTTAGAATACATAGAAATATAAATAGGCAAACACAAATCGGTTCAGTCCCTTTTACTCCTCTATTATTCAACCGATTTTCTTCCTTCTTTTTTTGTTAAATAGATATTGACGAGCTGTAGTGTTATAAATAAATGAAAATATTTAATAGTATGTAAACAAAAATATAAATGGTAGTTTGTTCAAAACGGCTTATCTCCGAAAGTTCCTCACCGATTTCTTTTAAATTTTGACAAAACGTCGCAATAATATGTAGAAGTTTTTTTTGTATACGTTTCGTAATCATGGGCCTTTCCTTTCGAAATGGCGGCCGAAAAACCTGTTTCGCTTTAGACTGTACCGCCAATACGGCTTCAATGATTTCAATGAAACTTGGCTAAAGTCTTCCCCTTGAAACCTTTATAATTTATGTATATAACATACTTTCCCGAAAACAAGCTGCATACATTTTTATGATGAATTCAGTATTTTATTTGCGAATAACTCAAAAAGTACACATTTTTTTGTTAATAATACCAATATTTATTTGAAAGCTTCCTGAATTTCCTACAAAATAAAAAAAAAATTCATCGAAATCGGACTATTTGTTGCAGAGATATATCATTTTAAACATTTAGTGCTTTTTTTCTTTTGCAAATTCGATTTCCTTTATTTTGTTTTCTGATAAATCGAAAACTTTTCATTTACTGAGGTAATCGGCTCTATTATTTGAAGTGATGATATCATGTAATGTTAGTGGAATGATACCTAATAAATTAAATTTAAAAATATATTCCATAGTTATACTCATTGTTAACTTAAATACTGCACAAGTATTAGTTAATGGAACAGGAATGAGACTGTAGTATTAACGGGGGCTACTTTAAATTAAAGAATTTTAATTCCAAGATTAATTTAACATTTTCTGATGCATTCAACTTTCAAAGAACAACGTTCCTATTAATAGCTGCATTTGCTATGAACATAATCAAATCGCAGGATAAAAGTTTTGGAAAAATGTGTGTATTATTGTGGCGTCCAGTAATTTCGCATGGACAATTATATGTGGCAGCAATTAGAGCACGTTCATTTAAAATATTGAAATTTATATTTTCAATGGCAATGCACTAAACAATAACAGAACATTCAAAAAGAACATTATTTACATAGAAGTTCTGAATAAAAATGGATTTAAAGTGAATTTAAATTACTAATTTAAATTTATTTTTTACTTGCTGAATCATAACATTAATTTATTGTGATAATATCACACATAAATTAAAATGAAAATTAAATATTTTTGAATGAGTCTATTTTGTATTACTTATAAATAATTTTAAATGACTTAAGCTCGATTTTTAATTGAAATTGAAATTTTGTTTGTATTAATAAATGAGGATTTTTAAATCGTGATTTACTCTTTATTTATTTAATTTATTTTTTATTTAATTATATCATTTCCTCAAATTTTTAATGACTATGGCCGAATTTCGACCACTGGGCGAACACTAGTTTTAAATAATGCATGAAAACTATCCAGTTCTTTTAATTTGTTCATGTAAATTTGCATTTTCCATGAAAAAATGAAATTTATTTAACCATTCCCCTAAAACACAATATAAACGCTAATCATTATTCTCACTTCTAATATACATTATCTACTTTTAATATATAATAATATCGATGTAGAGATGGTTGACCGTTAATATAATATGAGAAGGAGTTAGTCGAGGGTGCGGTCAAATAAATAAAAAAATTAAAATATATAAATTATTTTAATTTTTGCCGACGTTTCGACCCACTTTGCAGGTCGTCTTCAGGGCTACAAAAGATACAAACATGTTGAAAAAATAAATAAAATTCTACTTATCAATTTTCAATCTATTTATTCGTTAACATTCATGTATTTATTTTCTTTTATCTATTTTCTTATCATGTATTTATTTTCTTTATCTTTTATTTCTGTATCTGACAACTTCTTCGTATTTTATTTATACTTATATTTATTTTTTATTTTATTTTTATTTTTTATTTTATTTTTATTTTTCTAACATGTTTGTATCTTTTGTAGCCCTGAAGACGACCTGCAAAGTGGGTCGAAACGTCGGCAAAAATTAAAATAATTTATATATTTTAATTTTTTTATTTATTTGACCGCACCCTCGATTAACTCCTTCTCATATATAATAATATCGGTGGTTTGTGGCCACGGTCTTATTTTCAATCTCATTCAGAACATTAATATCGTTTTAATTTTTCAAGAAGAAATATGGGGAACCAATATTTTTTTAATTGATATATATATATATATGTTTTTTTTTTTATTGATGATATTTACAACTATATTATAAATAAAAATACATTTATTTATTTGGCAGCACTCTAAAAATGTTTTTACAAAAGGAGATCTTCAGACGCCTGGGAGGATGTATTTTATTATGAATATTTTATAATCTGTGATTTTTTATTGATTTCTACTTATTTTCAATTCATAATTCTTTTAATGCATTTTTTTAAACGAAACTTCTTTTAAAATATAATATTTTATATATATTCAGTACTTTATGTATATATATCATTTTTCCAAATTTTTGATTTTTAGAAATGGTATCTCAATGAATTAGAAATATTTCAATTAAAAATTATATAAGTCTGACTCTTTCTCATGATATAAGTAGCAGCGGTTATAGCGAAATTAATAGACCGCCAATGTGACAGAGGAAAATTCCGCAGAACTTCATACCATGCTTCTCAAAGCCTGCTGTATATCTATTTTAAAATTGTTCATGGGAAATTATGCTATGTGGCTTTCATTGTTATTAATAAAAGTAATTTTATATAAATATTTAAATAAACTAAACTAGTATAATAGAAATGTGTGAGAAAGATCATGCGAATTTAGTATTATTTTTTAATATTTAACAACAATTCATTGTAAAACATACATAGATATGGACGTAAGTACAAATAATTTTCTAATCCAAACTTTTTTTCAGGTGCGGTCACATTTATAGGTTATGTCTTCAGTTATATTTATAATTATTATTTTCGTAGTTTATATCTATAAACTCTATTTCGATTTTTAAATATTAATATAAAAAAGAAATTGTAAAAAAAATCAATTGAAAACTCGTCTATCACCGTCATGCCAAGTAAAGCAATTATGATAATTTAAAAAAATGCAAAATAAATTACAACTTTCAATGTGATCATTCATACTCACAATTAATTATTAGATATTCATTAAAACAAATATTCGACATTTAATAGATAACTTATCGATTGCAGCAGGCAACAGTAAACGAAGGCAAAGTTGTGCCCGCGAGCTCGAGGATGTTTTAGAGGAAAGATGTTTTAGAGACTTAAATACCCAATTAGAATATATATATATATATATATATATATATATATATATATATATATATATATATATATATATATATATAAACATTTGGAGATTAATCTCAAACCAATCGACAGTAACCTACAGCTATTTTAAAACTTTTCGTAAAATGTTGTAATTTCCAGAAAAAAGTTATTTTTAACATATTCTTGACACAGAATGTTTGTTCATTTGCCTAATAATATGTATATCCATACTTTAAAGCCAGTTATTATATAAAATAGAAAAACTCAGGTTACTTGCAAAATTTAATATTGTATTTTGCAGATAATAAAAAGTCTCAATAATTTTATTCTATTTCGTTAAATACATTTAATTATAAACCTAATGGTTACCATTGTTCTCAACAACTTTTTCATATTACAATCACCACTTTGTATGGGTTATCGTTTGCTCCCGCTTAAGATGTCCTTTAGATTCCTGGAAAGCGTTGTTCGTCCATGGCATCTTCAACCTCGATAGTGGTTCTTGCTGGATGGGTTCTACGTCATCTTCATCATTGTTCTCGCCAACAGGCAATCCGTGGAGGCATTTGTCTAGGCAATGGAATCATGCTGCTGAACAGGTCAGCATTCCTTTTCGGCATCAACTGTTGCCAATTACATAATCCTTGGTGCAGCATGAGTGATATGAATGTTCTTGATCTGACAATTCCAGTAATGCCATTTTTCAGTATTAGAGATATCTCTATAATGAGAACTACTAAGTGTCCATTGTGTTTTAAGGACGTGGTTTAAGGAAATAACGGCCTTTATGAGTTCTAAGAGAAGGGAATAGTGGGCCCTATTAAAGCAAGTAAGGAACCAAAGTTCTCGTGGTTTGAAATCCCTTTATATTCACACTGTTTGTCATAAAAACTACACCCGAACTGAAAAATTAAAATAGATGGTAGGCCCTTCCTCTTCCTTATGCCTACTCAGCTCAGGAGTCAAGTGTGAAGTGCAGACAATTCACCTCCCAGTGACGACTTCCCAAAGAATCCAGATCACAATGCCTCCATCTCTGATTTCTTTTCTTGAGGGTCTTCTATTGACGAAAGAGAATAGAAGAAATGAAGAGAAAATGTGCTGCACTAGGAAATGCCATTATTGGAATTTGGTCTAACAAGAACCTTCATATCACCCAGGCTTCACCAAAGATTGTGTAATTGGCAAATGTGGATGCCGAAAAGCAATGCAGACCTGCCTCTTTCTTAGATGTGGGCATCCACATTTTATTTTATTTTTTTATTTATTGTTTCTTTCCTACATTAATAGGTGCCTAGAAAATATTGGGGGGAGGGTGGAAGGGGAGGTTAGTGTGACAAGATAAGAATGTTCGATGTTTGGAAGTAGGAAGATGGATAGAACGCCATAAAGATAGTCAGCTTATTACCCGTAATATAATATAATTATTATCTTTACGGTTTATTGACCTTTTTCTGAGTTGTTTTAAGTAAAACGCTGTGAAATATTGGTAGAGCTGGCCCCCCTTTATAAAATATGGGGAGAGGGTGGGGCAGAAATTGCCTTGCTCCCCCAAGCCAGCTCCTATGCCTACAATACTCATTCAAGTTTCGTGGCATTCTTCGTAATTTTCTGGATCTATTTTCGCATAATACATTAATCTATTGTAAAATTTATAAATATCAAAAAGTAATAATATTTATTAAAATTAGTTACCTTAGCTTGCAATAAGTTTCTTAATTAATCACCATGCTCATAGTCTTCAACTATTTATAAATTATATATAATTAATTGTCATTTCATGTTCAAGAATTAAAACTTTCATATCGAGTCCTAACTGAATTACTTACTTATAATCAGTCATATGCACACAACACTTGAATTACAGGTAATTTTTACAGTTATATTAATTTTTAACCCGTTCCCCTCTTCTTGATTTGTTATTAAACATTTCATTAATTTTCTAATAATTGTATTTATTGTTTTTAATAAATAAATTAATATTGAACAAATAGAAATATTTTTTAAAATTTTTTATTCATTAATGATATTTACAACTAGTGTTGTCCAAATGCGAGACTGAGGTCTTGGTCTTGCAAACTCAGTCTTGGCCATGGTCTTGGTCTTGCGCAAGAGTCATGCAACAGCCTTGCAGTCACTTATTAGCTTATTACTATAGAGATATTACTGTAACTTTTTAGATAGGAGAAACGTAACTAAGCCCGAATGAAAAATTAGAGGAGTTAAATGCAAAACTATATTGGTTACACCAATTATTTACATTCAGTAACTAAGATGGGCAAGTATTAGTAACTATTTTACCTTAATTTTTATTTAAAAATCGATTTGTTATTACGATTCCTGGTCTTGGTCCTTCAACAGTTAGAAGGCCTTGGTCTTGGGCAACACGGACCGATTTTGGGCAACACTATTTACAACTGTATTAAATAAATACATTTAGTAAATTTGAACATATGGATGACTTTAAAACACTTGTTGACAAACTATACAATGGTAGCACTCTAATAATATGTCTACATTAGGAGATCACGGAGCCATCTTCTTTTCAGAAGCCTCGGAGGGTTATCAGGAATTGAAGAGGGAGCAAGGTTAGAAACGAGATGGTTGGGATGATTCTGAAGTTTATTATGGAAGGATGGGTATCTGGATTGGGCCAGATCTGAAAGATAAGAAACATTAAGGTCATTATGGATGGTTTTATTTGTATCAAAGTTTGGGAGCATTAAGGATTTTAAGAAGGATTTTGTATTGGAAGGATTTATACGCGAGGAATTTGATGGTTTAGTTGAGCCCCATAGATCAAACTCCGTAAGTCCAAATAGGCCTTATTATAGCCATGTATATGAGTCTTTTGTAATTAATTGGAAGTTTAGAGCGTTTGTCTAATAAGTGCTGAAGTAATTGGAAACGTCGAGCGGTTTCTCGTCGTTTCGGTCTTGTATGAGGATTCCAAGTTAAACGTTTGTCCAGGTGGAGTCATAGGTATCGGATTTGTTCAACAGGGATAAGTGGAGTATTGTTAAAGGAAACTGTAGGACAGGAAGTCATAGGTTTACGACGAAGGGTAAAGGTAATTTGGTGGGATTTATTGGAATTTATTTTAATTCTTCAGTTTTGATACCATTCTTCAAGGTTTATGACGTGTGATTGAAGCATTTGTTATGCAATTGATGGGTCATCATTTACTGATGGGATACATGTGCTATCGGTATACGTGGTGATAACAGTGTTGGGATGTCAGCTGTATAAACTGTATAAAGGATAGGACCTAGGATACTACCCTGAGGAACACCAGTGGACTCAGAAAAGAAATATGAATAAGCTTTTTTGTGATTTTCTTTAAAGTATCTATCAGTAAGATAGGAACGGATAATGGGGAAGTACGTAGGTTGAAGGAATTTTTGGAGTTTATACAGCAGTCCCGTGTGCCAAATTATATCAAACACCTGTTCAACGTCGAGAAAGCCTCCGGTACCATACATAATAGAAAATGTTAAAATTAAGGAAATATGACAGGTAAATCAGGCACCAATAAATTTAAATTTTGACGATAAGAAAATGATAAAAAACCTGAAACAATAACTGTTCACAAAATTTTGCAAAAGTTATGGTACAACTAATAATGAACTGAGTAGTAATAATACAAAGACAAATAGATATGTTTAGCTAAATTATATAATTAAACTTACTGAAAGTATAAAACGAGTATTCAAATTACATGATCTGAAAAATTTAAAATTTGGGCTATAGGATTTAAATAAATTCTTAAATCACATAAATAACATAAAAAACAGAATACCTACTTTCAATTAACAAAATTTAATATACAGGGTGTCCCGTAAGTAGAGAAAAATATTTATAGGAGCGAAGTTTATATCAACATTGGCTCGAATCTTGACAGAAAATTAGCAATACTAGGTGTTTTTTAAAGTCACGTTATTTGTCGAATAGATAGCGGTAAATAAAAAAATATTTAATATAAGTAACTAAATATTGCTCCTCAGTAAACTAGACAACATTTACTACAAATAAAAGTATAGTTTGTCATTGTCAAAACCATTTAAATAGGACTTTTGAGCAATTAAGATAAGCAAGGTTAGGTTTAAAAAAAAAAAATCATAAATTATTCGAATTTTTTTTTTTTATCATCAAAAAATATTTTACTGATATCCTACGTTTAGAAAAAAAAAACTGTCCCTTTTAATAAGCTTTAAATCTATATTTAATTAAGTTGAGGGTTTATTACGAAATAAGTTGAGTTTCACCTCAAATTGTGTAAAAAAACGTCTGCCAAGTGAAGCTTGTATAGCTTCCTCACCATTTTCACTGACTCCATACTTCCTATATCTCAAGGTCAATAATTGATCGTTTGTGAATAAAATCTTTGGGAGAAACCGTATTAGAAAAGTAATCCCACGACACTCATGGATGTGATATTCCATTCCGATCATCAGCGAAAACGAAAATATGAAAGAGTTCTATATTTGCGAATTCCATATTTCACTCTTCGTGGTAACAAAAAAAAATCAGTAACATTTACAATTCCCAGTACGGTATACATGTACACATATTGTCGAATCTGTATTTTTTCATTAGTAAAAAGTATGGAAAACTCCACTGAAAAAAAAATCGATTATTCGTTTATTCGATGTAAACTGACATTTTCCAGGAGCCGGAATAAAACTAATTTATGATAGAATATAAGAATATGGCTGACGTTTACAAATTACATGTAAATAAGGCTCATGAATATTTAAAATTTATTGGCATCAACGTCTTAATCTTCAACAATAACTAATTCAAAAAATTGACTCCTTACTACGTTAAAGTTTAGAACTACAAAAACCAGGTTGAAATTCAACAGAAATAGACAACACAATACAATTTTTTTATTTAGTAATATAATACTCTGTCACTTGTAATATAATTGTAGGGAGGTAAGACCACATTCATATCATATATACAGAAAATATAAATAAACAGAAGAAAAATAACAACTTAAAAATAATCAAAAGGTATAATATATAAAATAAAGGTATATATATATATATATATATATATATATATATATATATATATATATATATATATATATATATATATATATATATATAATACATAACAGGTATATAAAAATAAAATAACTTAAAGATAAATAAATTAAAAAGAACACATTCAAATCTACAATACAATTTAATTTAAATTTTTGAATGAATTAAAAAATTGTATAAAACTAACCTCATAAATGTATACAACAAATTTAACCTTTCATTTATTCAACGCTTTCTACTTATACACACATGCACATACACACAGCTTTATATCTTTACAATTATTTATATTAATTTTAATTGTTAAATAGATTTTAATGAAATTGATCCTAGAAAACTTGCACATTATTGTCCAAATTTCCTTCAACTGAGGATCAATTAGAACGAGCCGTTTACAGATCGGAAAGCGAAAGTATTTTTTGAAAGTATTGGATAGAATTTTATGAAATTTATTCCTACTTGATAGTTTATAATCAATTCCTAACTTATCTCCAAATTGGGGCGCAAAATCAGACATGAGGTTTTTGAGATATAGGCGTATCAAGGAAAATATGCTTTCGCATATATAAGAGAAAGTAGAATACGAAATTCTATAAAATCGATACATCATCATTATTTTACCAATACCCATATATCTTTTAACCTTGAGCCAAATCGAACGAGCCAGTTCAGAAATATTGGCACATATAAGAAGATACATTTGCGCCTGCGCAAGGGAGAGGGAAGTTCTGTATGGAATTTAATGAAATTGATATGATAGGCACCAACCCGCATAATCCCTGAAAATTTTATGAAAATCGGATTAACAGTAGTAGGTGATACCCCCCGTCACATCGATTTGGCTAGATCTCTTGATGAACCAAATTTGATGCTTGATGTCTGAAACGTAAATCGCGAGTATAAAATTTAAATTCTGAGCACAAAATATTTTTTAATTTACTTTTTAAATTTACTCACTTATGAATATAAAGCTTCTCTACCTTTGGTAGTGAGGAAGCAAAATGAGAGGTTTTGATACCCAGCCACTTAAAATTACCAGTGTTTTCATCAAAATAACTACCATAAATTTTTGCAAAGCTTTAACTTATTTTTCCCCCATTACCTGGTATTTATTATAATGAACATAAATTCATAAATACACTTTTTATTACTTAAAAAAAAAATTGATATTTCGAATATTTATTACCCAAAGTGGCAATGAAACTGGTCTTATTAAGACCTTTGTTACAGAAATTGTTCCGTATTTATAACTGTAAAACTAAATGTTCCTGATCCTAATATTTACGTTTTCATAAAAATAATCGAAGACAGAGAAGAATAGTCGTCCTTTTAAAAAAGATAGAAGAATTTAAAAAAGTATAAATTAATTTACATTAAAGATATAAATTTTTGAATGAAATATAGGATATAAGTTATTTATCTTTACTATTATTATATTAAATCATTGTAAATAAGAACTCTGTATATAGTGTTAATAAAGATATGTTAATGATTACATAAGAAAGATTCTGAAGATGGGAACTATTCCCGGAAACGTTAATAAGTATTTTTTTTTTTATTGACTAATACAACAACCTGTCTCTTGGACATTAGTTATAGTGAGATAGGCTAACATTCACACTATATGTACAAAAAACATAAAATAATTAGAAGCAAAATAACAATAAATAATAATCAAAAAGTATATACATGCAAAAAAACACGTGCAAACCTATATACACTATTTACAATCAGGCGAGGGAACTCCAGGAGAACTCTGCGCTACTCTCTCAACCGCATCACTGCTACTAAAGCCAGCGGAGATTGATCGTGAGCACTTTGGCCACATACACTCATGTCTTGAGAGGAGAATCTGGCCATTGCCAAAACTCCAATATATACAATCTACAAAAAGTTGCGAGGCCACTGCTGTTTCTACCTTCTTGGAGGATTATAGGGATGGGTGGTGCTTGATAGGGATTGTGCAAGAGGATTTGGATGGTACGTAAGGTTCTGGTGAAATTTGGAGAATCTTTCTGGGATAAGGTCTAGGACAAATGGGATGTTGAGGACATGATGTAGGGTTTTGTTAGAAAAAAGAGCATCGACTATTGTTCGAAGGACTTTTGACTGGAAGGATTGGATGTGCTTGATGAATAAGTATTTTAAATAAATAAAATTTTATTTATAAATGCCAGCAGACCCTTGATGAATAAAAAATTTTTTTTTAACGCTAGGCAAAAAATGTTACTACTGGTTGATATTTATAAAAATACAACAGATTAATGTATTGTGTAACAATAGATTCAGAATATAAGGAAAGATCAACTTTAAATGACGAGAATTGCACAAAAGGTATAATAAATAATAGGGAGGAAAAATATGCCCACGCTTTAATTATAAAATGAAATATATATCTGCCAACAATAATAATAAAAAAAGTTTAATTTTAAAAATTTAAAAATAAAAGAAAATAATATTAAATTTTAAAATTTATATTTAAATAAAAAAAAATTAAAATTAAATATATAAATTTTTTAAAAATTAATAACGTTAATAATTGACAAATTTTAATTAAAGTTACAAATTTTTAATGATATGTTTGAACTGGACTTGTTCATTGTTTCGATCAATTTTGTTACTTGAACAGTGCTTGAGTCCGAGATAATTTGATGGCGGAACACAGGGAATTTGATTAAAGACATCTTTCCTATATGTAATTTATTACTAAATCGGAGTTATGAAAAAAAGTCATCGATTGAACTACCGTAAAGTACAGAAATTCGTTTTCCATTCAAGTGTGCATCAATTTATTCCGACCCGATTGTCCCCAAACTCATCCAATCAGGAAACTGTAGCAGTTGTGTTGAACGCAGAGAATAATTTTCCTTGTTTGATCCTATAGGAAAAAAGTGTTATATTTCATAAAAGTTGTAGATTTTATTTTATTATTATTATTTTTTTAACTAGCCACAAGGACCTCTATCGTATTATTTAAAAAAAAAAATCATCCGAATAAATTCTTCAAGACATAAATTGTTCAATTTTAATTTTAGGGTATGTCATGAGCGTACGCAGGGGAGGGCATAGGAGGTGGGGCTTTTGACACTCCCCTAAACGATTTGAAGATTAAAAATATCGAAATTAATAAAAAATTCATTTTGTAGTTGTGATGATAAATACAATTTGTTTTAAAACTTGTTAATTGAAAAATATTACCATCTATCTCTAGGGACATTTATAATAGTGTTCAGAGATCACATTCACACTCTATGTACAATGAATAAAAATAAATTATACAGAAAAATAATATATATATATATATATATATATATATATATATATATATATATATATATATATATATATAAGAATAAAATAACCTAAAAATAAATAAAAAAAAACACATACATACCTATTATAGACTATTTACAATCAGACGAAAGAACTCCGAGCCAGCCTTGTTCCGCCAACTGTGGAGGGAAAAGCATGACTCCAGGAGATCCCTGCACTTCTCTCTCAACCGCGTCACTGGAGCTAAACCCAGGTAAGGGGAGATAAATACAATTAAAACATAATTTGAAAATATTTAAAAATTAAAATAATAATGGATACGGTACAGAGCGACTGAGGCCTTCTTGATATACCTTGTCGTTTCCATGAAAATGCTTTACCTCTTACCGTTTTCCCAAAAGCGTTCTCTTCATGTTTATAAATTGTCTCGGAAGTAATGCGATTGTATCACTCTAATAAATTGTAATAACAATAAATTATTTAGTATAACATCATAGAGTTTGAAATGTTTTAATTTAAATGTGTTCTTTAACTACCTGAGATTTTCATTCTTGCCCCCTCCCCTGATATGAAAGCTGGGTACGCCTTTGGATTATGTATCAACCACGAAGTTTGTTATCAAAACACGGCAACAGAACAATTGACTTTTATTTACTAATTTTTTTTCAAAGTAATTTTAGTTATTATACAATTTGTAAAATAGATAGATAGAAAATAACGTTATTCTGGGACGAAGTCTTTTAAGAATAACAGTGTTACAGAAAAAAAAAGAATAACATCTGACCAGAAAAACACTTTACATAAAAAAAATAGATAGATTAAAATCTTTAAGTAAACAAAATATTTATAAAAAAATTATACTAATGGGAATATTTACAACATGCTACAATTGTATACAATACAAATGATAAAT
Organism: Nezara viridula; assembly: GCA_928085145.1. Lineage (NCBI taxonomy): Eukaryota > Metazoa > Arthropoda > Insecta > Hemiptera > Pentatomidae > Nezara > Nezara viridula. The sequence continues at coordinate 146,614,926 of OV725078.1, forward strand.
GAAACAAAATATTCGCTGCTTAGCTAAAAAGATAAAAGATCATAATAAACAAACGAAAACGATAAAAAGAAAAACAGTAGACTACAAAATAAGTTCTCTAATCAATGAGCAACAAGTCTGCAATGAATCAATGAAGAATTTCTACTCGTATTATATACCCCTACATACACACACACACACACACACACACACACACACACATATATATATATATATATATATATATATATATAAACCTGTATTACAACAACCCATGAAAGGTTATAGGTTCAGTACTATTTAAGTTCAGTACTTTTTCAAGGCCAACGGTTGTGCAGGGAGGGGATCGGGCCAGAATCACGTTCATCCGCCACGTTTTCCCCCTTAATTAATTTTATAATTAAGGATACCCACTCCGTAGAGGCTGGGCGTACAACAGGGTCGCCCGCCCCACGGCCAATGAAATAGGATAAATAAATTTTCTGCCATGAGGTGGGATTAGAATTGGGATCTTGAGCATAGTGCCTTACCACTGAGCTACCCCGTTCCTATATATATATATATATATATATATATATATATATATATATCTTTTTACACACATACATATATATATATATATATATATATATATATATATATATATATATAAAACCGTGCAGTCGAAAGAGAGGTGGATTCAAAAATACATATTTAAGATCATAAGTAATATGTACTTTTAGGTACTTAAGTAATAATCATTTTTTTTTTTGCTTTAGAAGTTAATTAGTGGCTTATTTATTATATCACACAGATCAGTAGGGGATCCAGGATTTAATTTTGCGCTTTTTTTCCCCCCCCTAACTAATTATTCTGGTAGAAAAAGAAAGAAACTACGGAAACCACGTGGTCTTTGAAGGTCTTTTCTAAATTAAAAAACAAAACAAAAGTAATTACTAGAACAATAATGTTTTAAGAGAAAATTTTAAAATATTTTTTATTCACTCGCACTTAAATTTATGTCTATTATTTTACTGGATGTATTTTTTTTTTTGTTAACACATTGAAAAAAAAAAATTATTTTCTGAGGCTACAGCCCGAAAGTCCTGCTTAGATTTGTTACCACTCCGTGACACAGGTTTAAAAAAAATCAACTTTATGTTACATAAGGATTATACCTATATGCAGCATTACAGCATAAAACATGGAATCAGATGATGCAAATAAATAACAAAATATTTTTGATAATTTTAAAGGAATTTATCGCACTGGGTTCGACACAAGTCTAAATTTTGAAAATTTAAACCAATACGTTCTCGTAGGTTCTGACTCAATGTATCGAGAATATTATAAATCCAGAATTTCAGTAATATTTCCAAGGCCATTTTTAAGAAAATTTATATTCTAGATAAAAATTGATCATGTTTTAGTCCATTTTAACATTACGATTCCGTATAGTCTGGGGTATAGACTCCTTTTTATCAAATTATTAAAATCCGTCTAAAATTTAGTGAATGGGCTCATCTAATCGTAACCTAGAACCTTTTCATTTACGAAAAACCTGGGAGGTGGGGCGTTTTCGATACAGAGATAGGTGAACTTTGTCTGTTCAATGAATACCAAAAACTTATGAAAACCGATTTCCTTTCCACCAATCGTAAGATAATTTGATCACGAAATCGACAGAAATGGTGGCCTACAAAAATATTTAGCCGTTTGGCGTGTCCTCCACCCCCAACATGTCAACGAGGTTATATAGGCCAAAGAGCTCATATTTTTGTAGGCCACCTTTTTTTCTCCATTTTGTGATCAAATTATTTTACGATTCAAACGGATGTTAATGAGTTTTTAATCTCATAAAATATTCAAATTTTACCGATCGAATAAGCCCTGTTTTCAAGAATCCCCACATATATTATTACAGTAAGGGACGAAATCGGTTTTGTTCCAAATATAAGCTCCAGTACCATGAATGGGGTACCGTTGGATTCAGAATTCCACGGGGGGTTAGCGAATCGTATATTCCACTGTTGTTTTTCTTTCTAAAATAAATAAAGTCGATACAAATATTTTGATAGGCTTCAATGCTGGAACGGGTGTGTCTGTATATCGATACTGGACAAATTGGGCTTTGAAGATTTTGATGCGTTTTTAAGCCCCAAAACGTACTATTTTCGAGATGACGCAAGACATAGGGTTAGTATCCCCACAACCTTACGTTAATTGTAGTACTGTCATTGAATACATGTCTCATTTCGTCGACTTGAGGCCTCTATGATCAAGAGAGGAGGAGTTTATATTATTTATCGATGGTGTTTTTGATCGGCAAGCCAAATAATCGTTAATTCTTCACCAAATCCCTTGATTAAGCCAACAATTTTGAAGGCTTCCTTCTCCTTCAGGCTGAAAAATAATCCAATCGCCACGAAAATTCAGGCAAACAAGTTGTGAAAGAAAAGAAACTTTATTTGCGAATAACTAAAAAATAACACCCTTTTCCCCATGGGTTATGCCCATGAGTATATAAAAGATTACTAAATTCACAACAAAAGGAAAAAAAAATCACCGAAACCAGACAATTTTTAGCGAAGATAGGGCTTAAAGAAATTTGTAAAAATTGTTGGTTCTAAACATTAATGAAGTTTTAAATTAATTTTTGTTTCCTTTGTAAGTTATATTTATCGATAAAGTAACAATTGATTACTTTATCTTATGATACGTTGCTTTATTTCATTTTCTTAACAATATGATGTGCGAATTTTTTGCACTTTTCTACTAGTTTTCATAAATAAGAAAGTTGTATGTTACGATGTTAATTATTTGATAAAAAGTGTTATTGTGTGTACCTCGGACTACCATGAATTTCAAGTGCTATTTCTTTAGATAGTTACATGAGATGAATTTTTTCGTTTTGGTTTGATGGCCCACGATGGAAGAATCGTCCTTTGGATCCTAAAATAACAATCCAGTGTAGACTTGTAAAGCTGACTGTAATTTTAGTCCCCAAGGAGGTCCAATAGCACTTGGAATTGTCATAAAAAAAAAATTCGTGGGAGGAAAGGATGAGCTTAATAAATGTAGGGATCTATTGTTATTATTATAATCGACTAGGTGAGGAGGAAGGAGGGGGGGGGATGGCGCGAGGGGGAGGGGGATTTGGGGGTGGTGTGGACGTGGAACCCCCCTCCCGTCACCCCTCCGCCGCCCTCAGTCACCCCTCGGCCGCCGCTAGCTAAGCTGCTGTCGTCCTGTAAGTCACTACCTTTATATCGTTTATACATATACTCTTTTTTTCTTGCAGGTTTACATATGTGATCTCGTCCATCTACGAAGACTCTCTGGCATTATATGAGATTATCTTGTGCTTCTTAAAATAATTTCCATGTTACAGATATTCAGTCTCAAGTCCTTAGGACAGTGAGATTTGAAGTTGGATCTGTCAAGAATGCTGTTTTGAATACCTTCGACATCATCCTGCTTCTAATAGTTTCATAGAGATAACCATCTAATAAGAGCCAATCCATAAAAAAGATAATCATTAGAAATTTGTAGGAAACGTGAGTATGATGAGCTTAGATTTCTTTATAAAAATTTAGTGGAAGGGGGGTTGGTATTTAAAAAGTTGATATGTTTAGGTAGAAGTGAATTCTCTTCTAAACGGAGGCATGGGTACACACATTCATAATAGTCCTGCCTCTGACAAATTGTTCTTTTAAGGTCGATTTCCTTTGCCATGGTTTGGACGCAAAGATCAAATAGATTTTTAAAGGGATTATCTCACCCTCCGGCAAGGGTTGAATGAATTATTTATTGACATTTCATTACATAATTGATGATGGTGTTGCTGTACTAGGAGGGCAAGTAGCTCCCCCCCTATGGTACTAGCCCTCCAAAAGCTCACTTTATTAAATACATTATTCATTAAATTATAAAACTGTAATTGAGCCATGGGATTATGTTTGCATGGATTTTAAATAGGTCTTGAGACCTCTATGGAAATCGAGCTCATTTCATATTCCAAGAACATAGTCGAAATTATAATATCTAGGAAGCTTTGCTTATCTGGTACTCCGGAAATGAATTCCGATTTATACTTTTGGTGGAATTGGAAACCGAGATCAAGTATATAGGAATCCTTAGGAAAATTTTAAATAATAAATTCTTTTTAAAATAATAATAATATTATTTGGTTCGAAGTAGTTTTCGAATTTTAGATTTATTCGCATTTTAAAATGGGCACTTTTGACGATAGAACGAGATTTAAAGACTTATATATGTCTCGAATACTTTTATGAGCCCCCAGGGACCCCACTTGGGGAGGGAGAGTTTCTGAACCCTTGGCACCGTGGCACGGGAATTCTAGGGGGCCGGAAAAAATGATAGGATTTTATAATATCTGAGGCGGTTCAAGAAATTATAAATCATTCTATAATATTCTATTATATTACAATTGCTAAGTTTACGATTAAAACAAGAATCCAACTGTTTTACGTGGAATACAAACCACGGTCAACAATATGACATGATATTACTAGCATTGTTAAAATGTTCCGGGACTTATGGAATGCTTTCATGTCTCAATTAAATGAAAAAAAAAAAAAGTGTCAAAATATAAAATAATTCATATAAAAAAGATCTTGTTCTGTTTATGACATAAATGTGAAAAATATAATATAAAGTTTTCATTTTCCATAAATTCAAGGCAATTATTTTCAAGCAATGTTTTATTTATTTTTATAATATCAAATATGACGACGATTCGTCCTGTACTTGGGCCATTTTCAAATTTTAAATCAGATTTCTATCGCCGTATCCGTAGCCACTAACATCTTTTCTGTAGCTAAGAAGAGTAAAAATGTCTTTGTTCAATTCATTTTATCTCCCCTACATCATCTATGAAGACATATTTACTTTTCTTAGCTAATGAAAAGAGGTTAGTGACTATGAATACGACGATAGAAAACTGATTTAAGACTTAAAAATGGCCCAAGTACTGGCCGAATCGTCGTCATATATGATATTATAAAAAGTATTATTTTGTAAGATTAGTTTATTTTAGTTTATATACATCTACTCTTAGTATCATTATATTGCTGTTTATTATTTTTACCTATTGTGCATGGTATGAATGAGCTAATCTTTATCACTATTACTGTTGTCCTTGAATTTGACAGATTGTAATATATCTCAATAAAGAAATTTCCTAAAAATAAAGACTTCAAAATGGCCCAAGCTCTAGCCAAAATGTCGTCATATATTATATTATAAAAAGAAATAAAACATTTTAGTTTTAGTTGTTTGGCAATAATAATAGGCACAGAACCAAAGAACACCAATAGAAAATTACTTGAAGCAATACACATTACAATAAACAACAGAACAACAGTAAACTACAAAACAGACACTAAACATTTAGGAACCCATTATACGGACATATTGAACAAAATTAAAATTTAATAGAAGTGAAATCATTAACACATAAAATAAACATTAACAACAACAATAAAAATAGTCAGATAAAACAGTCAGATCCAAAGGTCAATTTTTTCACTGTGGCAGAAACCCAATTATTGGTCAAAAGGAGGATGTTGCACTAGATGAAACATTTTAGAACATGAATTAGAAATTTGACGATGGAGCACATTATTATTATTAAATTTAAGGTAATTACAAATTTATTGTAACAACAAAATTCAAATATGTAATATAACAAGCACAATATTATAACTCAAACAAATTTTAGCCTTGCATCCGCAAGAGTATTGGGATTGCAGTTCCGAAGATGGGAATAGATATCCCGAAACGTCAACTAAGTGTTAACATGTAACGTTGATAATAAAAATATACTCAGTTGTTACCAATTGGAAATTATTATTGCCAAACAACTAAAATAAATAGACAACTTCCCAGAAAAAAAGAAAAAAGAAATAAAACATTGGTGGAAAAAATGGCATTGAACTTCCGAAAAATGAAATCCTTATGATACCAAATATAGGCAAAGTGAACAGGATTAATATAAAATTAATCTAAAAATTAGAGTTTTCCTGTTCTTTAAAGGAGGGAAAGCCAATGAATGGTATATATGTTTGTACAAATATCACATGGGGAGACGTCTTAGGGATATATATATATATATATATATATATACTATATATATATATATATATATATATATATATATATGGGGTATCCCGTAAGTAGAGATACATATTTAAAAGGTAGATAGTAACATCAAGATCTACTTAAAAGTTCATATAAACAATTGCCCAATTTCCAGCAGAAGAGTACGAAATTTAAGATTAGTATATTTTCAAGCGACTCACGTTTTTTGTTGAATAGGAAGCAATAACGTAAAAAACATTTGATTTAAGTAACTAAACACTGCTCCGTAGTAAACTAGACAAAATTTACTTCAAACGAATGTAGAGGTTGTCATATTTAAAACTATTTAAAGAGGACTTTGGAGCGGCTAAACGCAGCTATGTTCCTTTAAAAAGTCATAAATTATTTGTGATTTTTTTTTTATCACCTTTCAACTGTACTACATTTAATCCACTTTTACAAAAACATACTCATTTAATAATCTTTAAGTCCATATTAATTAAGTTGACATTTATTAAGAAAGATTATGAGATTCAGACAAGTTAAATGTGTTTTTAGGCAATTATGTTTATTAAAATACATCCCGTATCACGTAAAAACAAGAAATAAAAGCTTTACAACATTTAATTGTAGTCATATTTGCAGAAAACACGGGCACTTTAAGGTGACTGGATAGGAAAGCATATCATTTCTTTACACAACTGGAGGTGAAACTCAAATTGTTTCCTAATAAGCATCAACATAATTAATATGGACTTGGAGCATATTAATCGAGAATTTTTTTCGAAAAGTGACGATCATGTAGTACAGTTAAACGGTGATAAAAAAAAAATTACAAATAATTTATGACTTTTTTTTAACAGGACTTATCTGAGTATAGTCGCTCAAAAGCCCTCTTTAAATAGCGTAAACAATGGCAAACTCTATTTCAGTTTAAAGTAAAATTTGTCTAGTTTACTATGGAGCAATGTTTAATCGCTTAAATCAAAGATTTTTTTAAGTTATCGCTTCCTTCCAAAACGTGACTTGCTTAAAAAAACACAAATATTAAATTTCCTTCTTTTCTGTTAGAAATTGGGCAACTGTTTATATGAACTTTTTTGTAGATCTTGATGTATACTCTTAAATTCTTAAATATTTCCTTCTACTTACGGGACACCCTGGTTATATATTTTTTACAATATATAATATTTTATAAGTATTTTATATGTTTTACATACTCAATGCGAATTCACATATTATATATATATATATATATATATATATATATATATATATATATATATATACATATATATATATATATATATATATATATATATATATATACACACACATGTATGTATAATAAAATGTGAAAGGCCCTAGAAATTTGCTTTGTGCTCCCCAATGAGCACAAAGAGTGTGGTAATAGGGGCATAAATTATTCTTTTCTATTTAGCTTTAAATTTTCATAAAATTATTTCTTTTCAACTTTAATCGCATCTCGTGATAAAATTATACAGACATCTTAAGAAAATTTATAGGCTTTTATATGAATATTTGATGATCCTAGGTATGAGCAATGAAAAAAAAAAATGAATTTTTAGCCCCCATAATAATTTTCTACATTGAATATAAATACATCAAAACCACTTCTATGATAGATCCAAAGCGTCTCCCATTGGCAAAATCTATGAGGTTAATCAACGCCGCGAGTCATTTATGATTGGAGTAAATAAAGCATTTAATTAGTAGAATCAGAACTAGTCTAAATTATCATTAGCTGAATTACTGAGATTGGATTTCAATGAAGGTTCTGTCAACCATGACTCGTCAATATAAATTAATTTTCTCTCAAACGAATTTATATCAATGAGGGTTTGACATTTTATGAAGAGCAAAGACAATAAGACATATATTTACTTACTTAAAAATAATATTGATTATGAATCTCATATCCCAGTACCATAAATTACAATGAAGTAATGACATTTAAAATATACGACAAAAAAAAAAGTGTCATGTTGCCAAAATATGTAATTATCCTCGATAAAAACCTTACCAGCAGAATAAAAAGAAATTGCTTTTAAATTAATAATGCATTATATTCGGGTGTTTAAGCGGGTAAGAAAATAGGTTAACTAGAATTAGTTTTTTAGGAGAGCGAAAGAAGCGTAATTATTAATTGAACATTTTTTTTTTAATAATATTACAAACCTAAATAAAGGGTTAAGTTGGAGACTAAAGAGGGCGTTTTTAAAGTTGTATTAGGTGTTCTTCCTTTTCCTCTTCAGATTAATTTTCTGTTACAACTTTTTCTCTTCTTCTTATATTTTTGTTTTTGTACAGATCTATTTATTCCATTCATTTGTCTTGAAATTAAAATAGGTATATTTTAATTGAGTTAAAAAAAATGATTTTTTTCCAAAAAAAAAACTAAAAAATTTGTTTGTCATTTAGTATTAAGAATAAAATAGAAAAAAAATTCTTAAAAAAAATTGAAGTCTCTTATAAATTATAAAGATTAATTATATCCAAAATGCCTGTTTCTGTAAATAAATAAAAAAAAACATAAAATATATAAATTGTTATTCAAATATAATATCTTAAGTGGCATGACATTCTGTCACCGAGACTGGGCCTCCTCCAAAAGTCTCCGCCAGTTTTATGGTCGTTTGCTGCAGCTCTTCAGTTTCGGACTCAGAGACCGAATCCATTCATCTTACGGTCATCCAACTTGCCGCTTCCCGTAGAGCTCTTCGGTAAGGATCATTTTCGGAATCTCGTTGGCAGTCATCCTTTGAACATGCCTTGCCTATCGAAGTCGTCCGAGCTTCACGAACATGACTATGTCAACTTCGTTCTTTAGTCTCGTTAGTTTGGCATTCCTCCTCCATCTCTATACGTCTTTCTGTCTAACAGCTTGGACTCATCCGCCTCCGTGGACGCACAAGCTTCTGAGCCATAAGTGACGACTGAGCGGACCAGGGTCTTATAGAGCCTGATCTTGGTCCTTGGAGAGTATTATACTTCTAAAATGTTTGGCTAAGCCAAAGCAGCAACGGTTAGATGCTGCAATCCTGCTGTTTACTGCCTGAGTAATGTCATTTTGGGAGTTGATTACCGAACCCAGATAGGTAAAGCTGCATACCTTCTGAAAACGGTACTCCTGGTTCGGCTCCTCCAATGCGCATGTATTTCGTCTTGGACACATCCTTGGCCAAAATGCCTAAAAACATCATCCAGAGACAGAAATGATTCTCGTAAGGCCCGTTCCGATCTGGAATCAATATCGAAATCACCTGCGTATCCCAGAAGCTGGACTGTACTGGCTTAACAGCAGTGTTGGTCGGAGTTGGATTCCAGAATTCCTTACCGCATTCTCCCCTGCAAAATTAAAAAGGAGGCAGGCCATAGCGTCTCTTTCTCTAACACCACAATTTGTGAGAAAGGGGTCAGAATGAGCTACGCCCACACGCACCATACACTTTGAGCTCGCCATTGTCATCATAATCAGTATCACTAATTTTATCGGGACGTTCATTTCTTTTAGGGCCTGGTAAAGTTCCGGTCGAGCAACTCCGTCATATGTGGATTTGAAATTGAGAAAAAGATAATGAGTTACGATTTTATATTCTTTACATTTTTATAACATCAATCTGATTGTAAATAATTGTTTCATAACAACTGTATTAATAAATAAAATGGATTTAGTAAATTTGATAACAGAAAATAATAACATGAAATCACTTGTTGAGAAACTACGCATTGGTAGCAATCTAAAAAAAAAATGTATTTACAATAGGAGATCTCGAGGTCATATTCTTTTCAAACGCCTCGGAGTGTTATCAGTTATAAAAGAGGAAGCAAGGTTAGAGACGAGAGGATTCGGACGGTTATGGAAGGATTGGTATCTGGATTGGGCCAAATCGGAAACATATGGAACATTAAGATCGTTATGAATTATTTTATTGGTCGCAAAGTAAGGATCATTGAGGATTTTCCGAAGGATTTTGGATTGTAAGGATTGGATACCAGAGGAATTCGATGGCTTAGTAGAGCCCCATAGCTCAACTCCGTAAGTCCAAATAGGCCTTATTATAGTCATGTATATGAGTCTTTTGTAATTGATTGGAAGTTTAAAGCGTTTGATATTAATTTTCTCGCTAAGTTGGTTGTAATCTTACAGGTTTCTGAGACTTATGATACAGTACTTACAACAAAGGAATGGTATAGTCCCTTTTTGTTTGGAGCGTATGACCTTTCTACCTCTGATGACCTTTTCATCAATATCTTTCTCGCTGTTGCTCCCCTTTGAAAACCACCTGCCTAAATATTTAAATTGCTCTGTTGGGGCCAATCCCATTCCCCAAGATTTAATGACGAATTTCAAGTATTATTGAATTCCATATACTCACTTTTTGTTTTATTGATTTCCAGGCCTCCTGCCGTATAAGCTTCCAACAGTTTTCTCATCATGAAGGAAGCATCTTCTTCGTCATATGCAATAATGATCATCGGCAAATTGTAAATTGTAAATTGTCCTTTTCATAGGCTAAGGATACCATATATGCAATATAATAAGAAACATTATAATAAAGGTGAAAACTGTAATAAAAAAAAGAAATGTAACTTGAAATGAATATAAATAAAATACAGAAATTCAAAAGTAAACGACACCATATAAATTTTTTCATTAAATAATTTAGCAGCGAAGAAACAAATTTTAATGGTTCAAAGTTATGAAAAATCGGCAACCTGAACAAATACAAAAATATGGCATGGTTTCCTTTATCTCAGGAATACAGCATTAGTAACAAAGAAAAACAAATTTAATAGCTCAAAGTTATGGAACATTGACTCCCCTGAACAAACTTAAAAATGGACATGGTGTCGTTTACCTCCGGGGTACAAATATAAATAAAAAAAGACAACACATACATTTAGTTGTTGCCTTTGTTGTTTAATTACTAGTGTTGCCCAAATGCGAGAACGAGACGAGTTGTGGTCTTGCAAACTCAGTCTTGGTCATGGTCTTGGTCTTGCGCAAGAGTCTCGCAATAGTCTTGCAGTTACTTATTAGCTTATTACTGTAGAGATATTACTGATTTTTTTTAGATTGGAGAAACCTAACTAAGCCCGAATAAAAAATTAGAGGACTTAAATGCAAAAGTATATTGGTTATACCAATTATTAACATGTAGTAACTAAGATTGTCAGGTATTAGTAACTATTTTGCCTTAATTTTTATTTAAAAAATCGATTTTTTTTTACCAGTCATGGTCTTGTAACTGTTAGGTGGGCTTGGATTTTGGGCAACACGAATTAAAAGAAAAAAGGAACCGCATAGAGTATGTACTATTATAGAGGATGTAAAGGTAAATAAACTATCTTATTGAAAATATGAACATTTCAACCATTGATTTTCTTTAAACAATCCAAGTATTTTACAAACAATTGTGAAGTAAATTCATTTATTTGTATTGTATGAAGTTAAATGTCTGAATATTATTTCTTGTTCTGGATATTGTAATTTTGTGCACACTAAAAATAATATATCAATGAAGCAGGAGCTAGGAAAAATTTATGTCTATTATATATTTTTTCTTACCCAATGAACAATCTAAATTACCTATTTTTAGTTCAATTCAAAGAAGCAATTTTTTTTTTTTCGTTGGATAGTGTAATCTATTAGCATTATTATCTCTGCCTTTTTTTTTCTTTTTTTTTTTTTATCCTCAATGGAAGTTCATATTTAGAATATCAATTAATCTTTTAAAATTTTTCAATCTCAGATTTGTGAACCCCTCTCTCTCTCCGAAGTCCGACACCGCAAGGCATTATTGCTATGGTCTTCTGTTATAGTGTATTATATTGAATATTTGGACGAAAGAAGGATGAGTTGGCTAGATGATTCAGGCGGCTGTTCGACGTGAAGCTACGTACGTGACCTGCACCCGGTATATATAACTTGGTAATAGCATCGAGTAGGTGAAATGGGCGTGTAATGTCGGGATGGACAGCGAACGAATCACTAAAAGGATAACCCGCGATGCACCGACAGAGAAAGACAGAGGGTAGAGAAAGACGTATTTATTGGAGGGAGGGGTTTAGAGAACGATTGTTGGCTTGGAAAGGTATTTTAACAATAGCTTTTATGTAGTAAGGGTCGGACTTAAGGACTTAATAAAAGAACGGTTTATACCCCCATTAGGGATATCATTCCGTCTCTCGATATCATCTCATTATATTCAAGTGTTACTTGACCAAATCTGTCACTTTAGTTGAAATGACTATACTTTATTCTTTTATTCTCTAATCTCCTAATTTCGTTTTATTGTTTTTCCATACACAATGAAGTATTCTCATTCTCCAACTGAGGAAACATGTTAATGAAACCGAAAGATCAATTTAAAAAAAAAAAAAAACCTGTACCGCTACAACTCATGAAGGTTCTTGGATCCAGTACTATTTAGGGAAAGTACAATTTCAAGGCCAACAGTTGTGCAGGGATGGGGATCGGACTATGATCACGCTCAATCGCCAGATTTTTCACTTAATCAATTATTTAATTAAAGGTACTCTCTTTATAGAGGCTGGGTTTGCCCCAGGATGGTTTCCCTATCACATTATCGCCCCATGGCCAATGAAACAGAATAAATAATTTTTCAGCCATGAGCCGGGATTCGAACTTGGGACCTTGAGCACTTGAAGCTGAGTTGACCACTGAGCTACACCACTCCCGATCAATTTAAGAAGCAAACTTTGCGAACATAACGTTCACTTGTGAAAATAGGGCTTCGACTTGAAGTTATATAAAATAAGGGATCGAAATGCAGAACCGAAGAATCCCGAACTTGGCCGAAAGCTTAGAATAGGTTTCTATATGCAACACATGCTTAATAAAATACGGGCTCCAATAATATTATTATTATATGTACACTTGCCGATTTCATATATGGTAGAGATTGGTATTCTTTGAAATTTAAATGGATATGGACAGTAATATAAGAAATTAAAATGTGTATATATAGCCCAGTCAAATTAGACATGTTACCTTGCAAAAGATCGTGTAGTTCAAATTTATTTTTTTACATTGTTAAGTATGTAGTGAATATAAAAAATCCAACTTTTCCTCATTGAAAGGGTTCGCTGCCTCGCTCCAAAAACCATGGCCTTTTTTTTACCCTTAATCTGGGATTTCGGGATAGTAGATTTGGATAGTACGTTTAATATACAGAATCCCGTAGGATCATTTTAGCTGTTTCGCACAAAACCGGATTTATTCTGGTATTTTTTTTTCTACTGAATTTGATTCAATTTATTAATTTCAAGAATTTTTATTCGTACTATTTCACGAAATTAAATATATAATTAAATCAATACAATTAAAACTTTTGGTTGAATTGATATCTTGAAGTTAAAAGACATCAGTCTTTAGTCGAGTAATTTAAAAAAAAAAAAAAAGTAGAAAGAAATATTCAGAAAGGCATATTGCATTGAGAAAATTTCTAATTTTGAAAGAGATAATTTCGATAATGAGTTACTTCGTTAAGAACGTGAATTGTTGGAGAAGAGAAGATATTTCCAATTCATCTTGATGATGAAATTTATTGTTAAATTTGTGGTAAAAAGGTCATTTTGTTATTTATTTAATTTTAGGTTATTCTCTTTTCTTATACCTCTCTATATTCAAATTCGTAGAAGAACCTCGAAGACTTTCGGCTTTTTTTTTCTTTGTGTTTAGTTCCGCGATACGTTTTACAACAGTTTTATTTCTGAATGTTTTTTAAACTCTTGGAGCGAGGAATCGTACAACTGTATTTATTGAATGTAAAGCTGTGGGAGGTGGGGAGGGGGTGATGGCGGACGTGAGTACATACGTTGAACAATTCCCTTTGTTTATATTCTGAAAAAAAAATGACAAGGCCTCCTCCCCATTACTACATCTCCGAGAGCCCAGAATCGGTTGTTTATTTTTCTATTCATTTTTAATAAAAAAAATAAGAAGTAAATTATTTTCTGTTAAAAATTATATCTAAAAGGAATGATTCCACCATATTTTCATTTTTAACGAAACAGATGTTCATTTGATTTTTATCACTATAATTATTGTCCACGTGATAGATTATTATATTTCTAAATAAATAAATAAAGACAAAAATTGATTTTAGAGATCAGAAACCATATGGGTCAAAATATAAGAAGCTTGAATACATTTCGGATTATTGTTTTTGAGAAATATTTGCAATTCTCCATAATTATATAAATACTATTGTTATTAAATAGTTCTGATTCTTCAAATGATGACGTTTTTAAACATTATGGTTCTTTGTTCATACTAAGTTTTAAAATGTTTATATTTATATCTTCAATGCTTATAAATATGTTTGCATACTATTTGTGGAGGCAGCGGGTATTCTAAAATGTAAACACTAATTAATTAATTTTTAAATGTTAAAATTATGAAATCCATGAGGATAAATATGTGTATAAATAAAATGCCAAATAACAGTATAGAATAGAAAATAATAATAAATGAAATAGTACATGATACAAAATTAATGGAAATGAATTAATATATATTTCTCCTAGTACGAATAATAATAATAAAATAATGAGAGAAACAAACTTTACTTTAAATCATTAAACAAAAGGAAACAAACTTTAAACTTAGAAATTAAATTTACAATATTCTATGGGCGTTTATTTATTTAAATAATTAATTATTATTTAATTAAAATGGAATTAATTCAAATGTTAAATTAATTGTATTACAATGATATTATAGAAAATATTTATATATACGTATATAAATTTAAAATTATGTTTTATAATAATAAAATAAGTAATCAAAAAGAACTTAGTGGAAGCGGTAGCGAACCGGGTCGCCATCACAACCTAGAGATAAAACCGTGGTTTTGCCAGGAGGAATGGTGACGAGGCGAAAAACCTCTTGGAGGCAGTTCTATACGCAATGCTACCAGGAGCCATACTGTCCTTTTGCCTTCGCTGGTATTAAGTGACACGACGAGAAGCGGAGAATCCCGGAAGTGGCCGAAAATATCATCGCTGAGACGTCTCGGATACGAAATATTTAATGATGTATAAATGCATACAAAAAAAAAAAAAGGTTTACCACATAAAATGATATGGAAACTAAAAATTAATAAAATAAATAATCTAGGTAACAATTGTAGCAAAATAAATTAACCCGCCATATAATGATATGGTCTCAAAAAACAATGAAATTAAAATAAATGACCTTCATGTTGGCCCCAACACTATATATATATATATATATATATATATATATATATATATATATATATATATATATATATATATATATATATATGTGTGTGTGTGTGTGTGTATATATATGTATGTTTCTTTTTTTTTTTTTTGCATATGGGGCATATTGTTTTGAAAATATGTTAACAAAGCAATTGCATATTCTACATATTTTTATTTTTATTTAAATCTTTGAGGTAGCGAGATGAGCTCTCATTATGCCGCGGCAGATGTGATAAAATCTCCAAGCAATGGAAGAGTGCACATGAATGAATTATAAAACACTAGGATATATTCCTCCTTATAATTATCTTTTATCTAACATAATGGGTACATAGAGCGATGTAAAATACTTGCGTAACTACTTCTAGGCCTTAGCTTCGCCGTCTAGTCAATTTTCCTATATTATTAATTTTAGTTTACATATTTTATTCATAAATTTTTTTTGTTCTTCAAAATATTGGGGGGGGGAGGGGTGAACGATATTCTCGCCTTCCCTCGATTCTTATGGAGAGGAATATAGTTCCCCTTGTCCCCCTGAAATCTGTATCCATGGCCAAAAAAGGCCTCCGATTGTCCAGGTTCGAATTTATAAAATATTTTTCTTTCCTAATTACATCAAATAACAATAATTGTGTAATGTGGAAAGGAAAATAAAAAAAGCTGAAAGTGTTTTTCTCTCCAATTAAACTGATCAGAGTTAAGACGTTAGCTGCTGTTACGTTCCTAGGGTTCCGATATTTGTCTCGATTTCGGGCGGGATTATTTCAAATTTTGCTCATCTCGCGAAGTCTCTAAAATGGTCACTTTTAAAAATATTTGATAGTTGGATAGATGCAAAGATAGGTATAAACCTAAGTAATCATTATGTCTGATGGACGCCGGGGACCACAGCTAACGTGTTAAGAACAATCATTTAGCTTTGATTAATTCGTGATTAATCAAACATACGGTTTGGATTCACTGCGCCTCGTCCCGTTTGTTCCAGAATGGCCAATTAGTAAGCAATTCCTAGAACAGTGGACTTAATTAATTAAAGTGCAGTAATTATCAATTTGAGAAGGAAAACTGAACCCTAAATAAACCCCTTGGTCTTCATGCTGCCATAGTTACTAATGAAATGAGATATGCAAAAATTATCCCTCGTGACTTCTTCTCCCCTTAATGAGACTAAAGTGCATCAATACTATTCTTGGAAGTATAATAGAAAAAAAGGTTAGCTGAATGATAATTTGAACCTACGAAACGATAATTGACATACAGAAGACTCATCGCATTATTCGGAAATCCAATTGTGTTAAAAATTGATTGTTGAAATGTCAAAGCTATTCAGGTATTGTGCCAAAGGTCACCAATAATCATACTTTTTATTTATTCCTTTATTTGTCAATGTTTCGACCTCCGTTCGAGCCATTTTCAAGATTCTATTATACTCCGTTTCATATGAAATTTTTTTTAATATATCATTATTATACAATTCGTCTGGTTATGGTGATCGTTCCTTTAGTTCATGGAACGTCGTTTTGATTTCTCCTTTGTAGAAGACACTAACTCTGCTGTTCGTTTCCGTCTACTCTAACACTTACTAGACAAACGCTCTAAGCTTTCAATCAATTACAAACGACTCGTATTATGACAATAATAACATCTATTGGGACTTACGGAATTTGGGGCTCCACTATACCATCGAATTCCTCTCGTATCCAATCCTTACAATCCAAAAGCCTTCGTAAAATCCTCAATGCTTCTTACTTTGTCACAAATAAAATCATACATAAAGACCTCAATGTTCCATACGTTTCCGATTTGGCCCAATCCAGATACTCATCCTTCCATAACAAACTCCAGAACCATTCGAACACTCTCGTTTCAAACCTTCCTTCCTCCTCGATCCTGATAACCCTCCGAGGAGTCTGAAAAGAAGATAGCTTCGTGATCTACTTTTGTAAATATATTATTAGAGTGCTACCAATGGGTAGATTCTCAACAAGCGTTTTCATGTGATTGTATTATTACTGTGTGCACATTTACTATTTGTATTTTTTTATAATACAGTTGTAAATACCAATGAATAAAAAAAAAAAAAAAATAGAAAAATTTAAAATGACCCGAGAGGCCAAAAGGTTGAAAAATTAAGAAATAAAATGAAAACGTACGTTGTTGGTGACCCTTGGCCTGATACTTTATAAATAAAAACATTAAGAAAAATGGCAGTGAACTTAAAAAATGTGACAAGAAAACCAACTATTCAATTCGCCATCTATTAGAGTCGAAAACTTAATGGGAAGGGATACAAGATGAACTGTAAAATAGTAATGACCAATCAAGCACTTCGAATCCCTGTTTCAGAATCCCCACTTAGTGTTGTTTGGCTTTGTACTTTGGGTCATTACCGAACTTAAATGCAACATTATTGACGTGTTTGTATTATGTCGCTCCTGTTTCCAAATATTTGTCATTTTAAGTAAAACCTTTTGTTAATAATTAACTTTCGACTCTTTCAAAGATCATTCAATACTACGAGTTTCAGTTCCCAAAGTCAGTTTTTTATTTTTATTTTGTTTACTTATTGTGTAATGTAACATCCTTTCTCATGGAGTATGGTTATAGTGAAGTAAGACTACATTCACACTATATATATATATATATATATATATATATATATATAGAGAGAGAGAGAGAGAGAGAGAGAGAGAGAGAGAGAGAGTGAGAGATTATGAGAGACAGAAGCAAAATAACAAATACATTATTGTCCAGAAGTATATACAATAAATAAAAATAAAATAACTTAAAGATAAGTAAATTACAACAAAAACACAGGCGTAAATTTTTTTGAGCGAGAAATGCTTTATTAAATATGCATAAATTATACATTTCCAAAATACAAAGAACATTTATACGGCATGATTATTCATCTGCCGAAAATTTTATATGTTTTACAGGTACAGTGCAAATAAAGACTTTATAACAATCACATATAGATACACATATATCACATATATGAATGACTGATAAATAATAAAACAACTAATACAATATAAAACAATAAATATTTTGAATGATTTGTGTCTAAGAAATAATAATAAAGGAAAATATTGGAAATCATAAACAACAACATGAATAAAACTGACCACAAATAAATTAGACGGATTATTGTGTACGCTGGATGTATCAAATTAAAACGGTATGGCCACGCATGTCGAGCAAAACCGACAATTATACGACATTCGTTCACAGAGGGAGCATTTAGAAGAGAAATTACGATATAATTTCGACCCGGGCTAGTTCCAAGAAATTCGATTCGAATTCGACCAAACATTGAACACTCAGCCAGAAAATGAAACAGGTCCTTCTTTACTGGTAGCTTGCAGAGTGGACAATCCGTATATTCCCTGTCAAGCCACGGGATGTAATTCAAATAAAGGCGTTCACACTTGAGCTTGAACAACCAATTCAACTCGCGCCCAATCAAATCCCAACAGCAGCCATCCACGAATTTCAAAATTTTAAGACCATGACTCAATTTTCTATACAATAGAAATCGATAAAAATTCAACGCCGCTAATTTACACTGCTCCCAATATTGCTGAGTGATTGCTTACCGTATTATTGCCAACTGGTCTTTCCATAATGAAAAGCATTCCATAGACCTGTCGAACCTGCAAGAGTTTCTTTCTGCCAAATTGCACCAATTTTGAAACCAAAAGGTATTACGTGTCAGGCAGGCACAGTAACTTAAGACAATACTTAAAATGCAACTGTAAAGTGAATACCTCAAGTGGATTTGTGGCTGTTTCTAAATAAATCATATTATTTGGTGTCGTTGGAGGCAATGAAAACAACTTCTTAATGAAAAATCTCTGAAACGTTTCCAATACGTCATATCCCTGAAAATCCCAGACTTGAGCCGCATAACATACTATAGAGCGTAATATCGCATCAAATATTTGTTTTTTTTTGGCGGACAGTGGGATCAGATCTTGAGCAATGAAACTTGATTAATTTCTATTAATGCCCATTTTAACAGCCGATATACGATCTTTCAAATGGTTAATAAATGAAAGACTGGAGCTTAGCTTGACACGCAATTATTTATAAGTATTGACTACTTCTATTGGTAAAACTTTAAATCGCCATTTATCTGCAGCAGCCAGTCTTCCACCTTTCCTAAAAACCATAATTTTTTATTTAGAAAGATTTACTATCAAATTCCAATCATCACAATAGGCTGCCAAAAGGAGTATATTTCTTTGTAGTGTAAGCCTATCTTCAGCCAGCACAATGTCATCAATATACATTAAACTCCTCCTTCAAACGTAAGAGGAAGATCATCTAAATACAAAGAAAAGAGAAGTAAACTGAGTAAACATCCCTGACGTACACCATTATTCAGAAAAAAAAAAATCGGAAATTCCCTCTGCACCAAAGAGTTTCTAGAGATACTGTCAAACGCTGCTTTGAAATCTACAAAAAACACAGGCATACCTTTATACACTATTTACAAATAGGCAAAGGAACTATAAGCCAGG
The DNA here is from genome assembly GCA_928085145.1 of Nezara viridula. Taxonomy (NCBI): domain Eukaryota; kingdom Metazoa; phylum Arthropoda; class Insecta; order Hemiptera; family Pentatomidae; genus Nezara; species Nezara viridula. Next base: position 146,634,791 of record OV725078.1, read on the forward strand.
CTTGTCCCTCCAACTATGAAGGGGAAATCAACACTCCAGGAGATCCTTGCGCTACTCTCCTAACCGAATCACTGGTGATAAAGCCAGTGGAGATTAAGTGTGAGCACTTTAACCATATGCACTCTTATCTTGAGGGAGAATCTTACCATATCCACAATTCCAATATATATATATATATATAAAGAGATTTTTTAAAAATGGAAACGAAATTTAACAGAAAAGTGAATTAATATTGTTCAAATTTTAAAAAGCAAATTTTATATAAATGAAAATAAAGATAAAAAACCATTTATAAATATTAGGATATGTTTTGAGAGACGAAATAGTTTCTTTGTGTTTTATTAATTTTATGTATGTTTCAATAATCCGTGTATCCATTAATCCATCTTAACCCCCTAGCCTTCATATCATGAGATATTGATTGGCCAGTTTCTGTAAGCAGTTCTTAATTGGTCTTTCTTCTCCATGTGTTAGTACTCCGGTCAACGTGCGGATGATTTTCCTTTCAACACTTTTTTCTAGGATGCTGGTTAGTGTCCAAGTCTCACATCTATATATTAGAACTGGCTTTATCGGGGCATTGCACAACCTTAATTTTTCGGGATTTCAATATCTTTGGGAGGGAGAAGAAAGCTCTGTTTGCGCTAGTTATACGCTGGTATATTTCAGCCTAGTGGTCATTCATTGAGGTTATTGTGGAGCCGAGGTATTTGATTTTCCTTCTACTCAGCTTCTGTTATTAGGGTAGAATTTTTGACTTATTATCATATATTTTGTTTTGTCTTCATTTAGTTGAAGGCCGATCTATAATATATATAGTTATATAAAAAATAAGTTACCAATTTAAAGATGACACATTTTTTTACGAATTAGAATCTTAATAAATACCAAAGATGGTTTTAACCTTCAATATCAAATTAAGCATTTTATATGTGTAGGCAGAATTGATTTGGTAAAAGAGTCCTGAAGGTCTACAACTTAAACTGAAATGTCGAAAAAAAAATGAAATAAAAATCTTTTATATTTGTAGGTGTATTCTCTCTTACTTTAACCCACAACCTACTTCCCAACCATAAGAATTTTATACTTCTGTAATTTACTTTATTTATTTTCTTGGACATGTGTCAAGGCTATGAAATGACCCTTAACCAATAAAATAAAATAAAAAAAAATTTCATCAGTATTCCACTATAATCCTGATCCACTGAAGGGTCAGGTCACCATTTTATAGAGATCGATCGTGCCCCAGGAGATACACCCGGTGTTGATCCACGGCTGATGGAATAAAGAATTGAGTAAATTTTACCATCCGCCCTGGGCGAGCTATTTGGGACCCGGGTTCTATACTCACAATCATAACATAAATAACTACGAAGCCTCATGTTTTGATAGAGCATTTGTCGACATATGTATCATTAGTTAACTTTTTTTTTACGAATACTGCCAGGTTAAAAAATGGGTCAACACAATAAATGATCCAGGATTTATTTATTTATTTTGGGGGGGTTGATAACTTATACTTAGTTCATTTTTAATAACTGTAATTATTCTGGAAGAAAAAGTGAAAAAATTACATTTATGAAATCAGGTTTAAGCGGTCCGGGGGCGGGGTGGTCGAGCTGGCTAACGTGTGCTTGAATAACCGAAGTTATAAACGATAAAATAATTAAGAGTTCGCGTCCCAGTCCGATGGAAGTTTTACTCTGGCATTAATCCCCCAACCTCATCCCTATGCCCGGGAAAACCCCGTATAGACAAAAAGGCGAGGAAGGGGAGGATATAAAACAGGGATAACAGACCTCAAGAGCTACAATAAATCACACATAAACAATGGGCCAATTTACAGGAAAATAGGAAATAAAAATTTTGTGTGTCTTTAGGTTAGTCGTGTTTTTTTGCTGAATAGGAAGGTTTAACTAAAGAAATATTTAATTAAATAATTAAAAATTGCTTTACTGTAAACTAGACAAAATTTACTTCAAATGCAAACAGAGTTTGTCATTTTTAAAACTATTTGAGCTGCTAAACTTAAGCTAAGTTCTGATATGTACGCAACTTTTAGTAGAGTTAAATTTCAGTAGTATCCCCAGAGGGCATCATCCACTATTTTCTTTTTCTTCTATAGTCTAACAAGGAAAGGATATTTTTTTAGGAAGAAACAAAGTTGATATTTGTTTTTCGCACCTCAAAAAACCCCTTAAATTCGATTTTTATGGTTATCAAAAAACTAAAATTTTCTGGACGAACTTTTTGCCTAGGCAGGACGGACTCTTGGAAATTTCCAACCACTGAACTTGTGAAGACTTTAGAACGGCTTCATTGATTCACACGAAAATTAATAGGTATTTAGGCCTCAGTGTGCTACACGGAATTATATAAAACCGTTCTTCGTAAACAAATTAAACTAAACATATAAAATAAAAATGGGTAAGAAGTTTTTCTTAATTCCTAGCTTGAAAACAATGAAATACAAAACTTATTGATGTCAGCTGGAAGAGCAGTAATTTAGCTTTCCAACGGTTAAATTAAAGTTGACTTAAAAGAAAATCATGAGGAGTTATAAAGGTTTAGTTGACGGCCGTATAAAAACTCATCCAAGAAAATCAAGTAGTAAAGATTGTATTTTTTTATTTATGTAAAAATTAGTCTTTAAGAGTTTCAAAGGGCACTAAAAAGGAATCTTATTCGCTGTTTCATAACAAAAAATGTCTTGTCTTACTTTACTGGAAGTACCTTTTTGTTTTTGTAATTTATGATACATTATAACTCATTTAATACAATATTTAATATTTTTTTCTTATTCCGCACAAAAACAAAACAAAACGGTTGATATGTAGTAACCTAAAAATCCGGGCAAAGAAAAAATAAATTTTGTTTGTAATTATAAATAATATTTTTTTCTCGGCTTCCAATAAAATTCATTGGAAAGAACGCTTGTCTAATATTATGCGACGTAGTATCGCCAAAAAATAATTGGTTGAAATCGGTGACCCACAGACTGTATCCTCTCATTGTTAGATTAATGGAGAAAAAGAAAATAGTGGATGATACTTCTGGGGATACCAGTGAAATTTAACGCGCCGAACTCCACTAAAAGTTGCATACATAAATGAACATAATAATGAATGTATGCGAATTAAATAAAGCAATTAAATAAATACATTATTAGTGCTTTTTGGTGGAAGATTTAAAAGTTATGTTGTGTAATAAATGGAGAACTTTGAATGCCGATTACTCAGCCGGATAAAACTAGAACCTAATCAAATCAGATGGGTTTTGTTAATTGTTTCACGTGCAAAATTACATAAGTCACATTCTATAACCTCACCCCCCTCCCCTTAAAAGATATTGTGATTTTAAAATTGTAAATCTGCTCGTTTTTTTATAGTTATTTTCCATCATAGTTTTATTCAGGAGGATTTTTTTTTGCAAAAAAGTAATTGAATATTTTTATTTCAGAATTAAATTTTCTTTTAGATGACATACAAACATATTTGGAATTTTCCTTAGTTTGAAAAACACCTAAAAATATATTTTAGCCTTTTTTGTCCCATTAGTTATTTAAATCCTCTTTAAATACAACTAGTCATTTATGAACTCTTATGTCAAAGTTCATATGAAGGAAATATAAAAATTTTGCCTGGAAGAACAAAATGCCGACTTTTATAAGTTTCGACCACTGTGCGCCAGTCGATCAACAGCAATATATATTCCATATCTTATTAGAATTTTACGGCTATTTTGAACAACATATATACATTACTCTCTTTGTTAATTGAAAAAAAAAAGAAACACTGATAGCATATTACGAAAATTTTGTCGTAATTGTGAGAAAAGATTCACCTACATTCCTAAAATGAGTACATTAAAGAACAATTTAAGTAATCCAAATTAATTATTGCAAGAGTATTTTCAGGTTATGAAAAATTTTGGATCACAACGGATAGTAGGAAAAACTAAAAGAAATAAAAGATAAGGGTTTTTCTGTACTTAAAGAATGATAATTTATTCAGGAGTATTGGTACTGATAAGTAGATTTTTAGCAGTGGTATTATTTTTCTCAGTCTACCAAACAAAATGTTTCTTAGAATACAGCAGTTGGATTGAGACACTGCATCTTTATCTTCAACTATCGTCCCATTTTCATAACGGAAGGAAAGGTACGCTTGGAAAATACAGAGGAAGAGATTGTATGCCTGCGTGCATATGAGCTAAGAAAATTCTCATGAATTCCATTGTGGATAAGGTGAGCTTTTTCGTTTGAAATTCGTCTCAGGCTTACTGTTTCTCTTTTTTTTCCCTTTGTTAACAAAACTTTCCATCTTCTTTTTCTTTCTGCAAATATATTTTTACTTTCCTACCTACACTAGGTAAGGAAAGTATTTCGATCGGGTCAAATTTCCGATTTGCGGTTTTCGACGGATCTATATGTTTCAGAGCCACCTGAGTCGAAAAACACATTTCTAGCCATTGGTCTGTCTGTCTGTGCCAAGTTCATTTCGGACAACTATTAACGAAGTTACAGCTATTGAATTTCGTATGTAAGATTACGGGTTCCTATCCTGGTGTCAGTAAGGAATGAATGAGGGAGAAAAAAGATAACTAAGTGAAAGTAAGAAAATCTGTTGCCCGCATCACACAAGCTTCACTATTTCCTCTACTTTTAACAGAAATCATTATTTGACAAAATTAGGCTATGGCAAAAAGATTTTGATCAGCTTAATCAGAGGGTATTGAAATTTTCACACTTTATCTACCTTTAGCCGGCTCACATTGCTTTAGTTTATCAAATAAATCGTACGCAAATCTTTTCTTTGATCAATTTTAAGGAAAATTAATCTAATTAAATTTGTTTGTGTTTCTTGACGGACATATGTAAAGATGTTAAAAATTTTCTGTAATACTTGGGGAAATCTTTTGAGTGGACACACCGAGTTCGGATTATCGTACTGTTCGGACTATCATAAAAATTTGGTTCACTGCCATTGCACTCACTCGCGTACAGATTACAATATTCTATGGGTCGAATGCTTTATCAAGTGCACAATTTTAATTATCAATCCGATATTTTTTACTTAAGAGAAAATGGACTTTTTTTCTCAGAAATGTTTTAAAATAAAAACAACGATGTGTTATCTCTGCTGGGTGTTGTCCCAATAGACAGACAGAATAGACAAAATAGAGCCCCTATAACGTTGGTACATTTCTAGAAATTATTTAGCTAAAAATGAAAAATGTTAAATCTGAAAAATATTTTTGATTTCTTAGTTTGTAAAACCTCAAATGAAAATAATAATAATAATAATAATAATACTTTATTTATTCTGGGACGAGTCCCTTTAGAATAATACAGGAAGACAGAAATGAGGGCTAAGGAGCCTCAGAGATATATAAATAAAAATACAGAGTAATTGAACAGTCTTGGTTAAAAAAATAATATATATATATATATATATATATATATATATATATATATATATATATATATATACACATATACATATAAGTTGCTTTCCAATTTTGATCAGTTGATAATAAAAGAGAAAAAAAAAATAGATAAACAAAAATTGGAGAACAAATAATGAAGAACGAACTAATAACTTATGTACATATTTTCAGTAGTATCTATTTACGATTTTATGGGGACTGGATGGATAAGAAATGATTGAACAGGCGAGATTTAAAGGTAGGAAGGGTATTAGATTGACGGATATGGGAAGGGATGGAGTTCCATAGAGATGAGGATCGGATAATGAACGATTTGTCGAAAGCAGCGGTTCGGTGGGCCCTTATGTATAAATCAGAAGACCGGGCACGAGTATTGCGGGAACGAACAGAGGATTTGAATTGAAGGAGCTCGGAGATGTATGAGGGACGGTGGGATTGGATGACTTGAAAGAGGAAGGATGCCAGAAAATACTTACGACGGTAGGAAGGATAAAGCCAATTTAACTCCGCGTAAAGATGGGAAACAGAGGCGTCCCTTGGGATCCCGAAGATGAATCGTACAAAGCAATTTATCAAACGTTTTAGTTTCGCCTCGAGATCCCCAGAGAGGCCCCCATATACCGTACAGCAATAGTCAAAGTGGGGAAAAATTAAGGAAGTGACTAGGAGCCTACGGGTTTCAAAAGGAAATAGGTGACGGCAGTAGTTAAGACGTTTTAGGATGGAAATGGTACGCGGGAAATATTGGATATATGATTTTTCCAAGAAAGCGTTTGATCAATGGTTATTCCAAGATTTTTGATGGTGGGGTGAAATTTGATGGGGTTATTATGTAGGAACAGAGTTGGAATAGTAGGGACAGTTTTAAGGAGGTGATTGGAGCCTATTAAGATTGCCTTTGTCTTATCCGCATGAAAATACAACGTTTTTCGCGGTCTCACAAGTTTGCAGTGGAAAATGTGACAAGAATATCACGTGGAAATTGAGAAGTGATTCAATCATAAAATCCTAGGATACGTTGATGTATATTATTATATTTGAATATAAATGACAGTTTAAATAATATTAACATTTAGGTCGCGATAAAACAGTAACATACCTACCACTAGATCTTAAGCTAGCCAACTAATTGACTTTTATTATTTTCTTGATAGATTTTAATTTACACATTTTACTTATTCATTTAGCTTACATATTATTATTATTTTAGTGAGGAGATAGCCCTCCTCCCCCGAAGTCTGCGCATATGTGTCTAATTTTACGTTTTTAGTACACTTTATTTTGTTTATTTTTTAAAATTTATTTATTTATATAGATAGATCATATTAATATTTTATTTTGTTATATTTTGTATGTATTATATTGCTATCACTTTATTTATTTATGTTTTCTGTAATTATGGTGTGGATGTGCTTTCTCATCTCTATTATACGTGTCCTTAATCGACACAAAATATAATATTTTTCAATAAACAATTTTTTTTATTTCTTAATGACATTTACAACTGTATCAAATAAATACATCTAGTAAATTTGAACATATGGATATAATGACATAAAAACACTTGCTGAGTTACTACCCAATGGTAGCACTCTAATGATATGTCTACATTAGGAGATCACGGGGCCATCTTCTTTTCAGAAGCCTCGGACGGTTATCAGGAATCGAAGAGAAAGCATAGTTAGAAACGAGTGGGTTGGGATGGTTCTGAAGTTTATTATGGAAGGATAGATACCTGGATTGGGCTAGATCTGAAACATAAGAAACATTAAGGTCATTATGGTTGGTTTTATTTGTAACAAAGTAGGGAGCATTGAGGATTTTACGAAGGATTTTGGATTTTAAGGATTGGATACGAGAGGAATTCGATGGTCCAGTGGAGCCCCATAGCTCAACTCCGTAAATCCAAATAGTCCTTATTATAGTCATGTATATTAAAGTATTGTATATGTGATATCTAATCTTTACTGTATGTCTACTACATAATAATATGAAATCCTATTTAAATCCCATTACAATTGATAAATACTGTATCTAGTAATTATTTTTTTTTTTTAGATTGGATATTAGTTTTATGAAAAATAGCTAAAATTTCGAATTTAAAATTGTCTTAATACATAGATTCGAAATCCGCACTAATATTTTGGAGCAAATTTTCATCATTAGACTTGTATATATGGTATATATTTTCTGTATATATGGTGTGAATGTGTTCATATATCACTATAATCTATTGTCCACGTGACAGATTGTTATAATTCTAAATAAATAAATAATTAAGACTTGCTTCAGACCCAGAGCGATCGACGAGAGCTGTGAATGAACTGTACAGCATACTTTTCAAATATACAGCTATTGGTTCCATTGTTCATAAAACGTTTTTAGATTTATGCCGACCTTCCACAACCCCTTTCGTCCTGTAAATTATGAAACTGTTGGTGGAGTTCGTTTATCAAACTGTCCCAAACCTGCTATTAGTTTATGAGTCGAAAGTCATTTGTGAAACTCGAAATTCCACTCTATAAATTTGGCATTTAAAGATACTTTCATCTGTGGAATAGGTCTTAATTGATTACAATATCAATAATATCTCTGTAAAAAAAGTTGTTAGCAATCCGATTCAAAATAAATTCTGTTAACGAATGGATTGCTTACAAATGAGAACTTTTTGACCACCATTGAAAAAAATTATTTGTGCAGTACCTGCCTTATTTTAGATAAGGCAATGGGGTCTCTTTTAAATTTACTAATAAATATTTTTTATTCTCAAGTAAGTTATAAAAAATTAAAGAAAAAACAATGTTTCGATTTACTTAAAGAATTCAACAAAAGGTAATTCGGAGGAATGATGACTATTATTATTAGTGCTAATGTTGCTGATGTGATGGACTTCGTTGTTATCAGGCCTTGCCCAAACTGAATGATTGGAGGTGATAGTACAGGAAAATCAGATTGCTCAATTTTTTTCGAGAATTTTTTTTTTGTACTTCACAGTTCGTAAAAAAAAAAATGCGGTAATTAGGTGGGTGTGGGTCATTACAATTGGCACATTTAGGAGCTGAACTATCATTAAATAAACAATTTTTATCTAAATGTTGCCATTCACACTTCATACATTTAATTATTCTATAAAAATGTTTTTGCCACGTGATAAAATGATTGAAATTTATTGAGTTATTCCCATTAAGTGGCAATTTTATTTTTTTACTGATATTGCTTCTTTAATATCTGCAATAGTTTTAAAAATGACAATAAATACTGGTAGCTTTGAATTTTATTTTCACCTACTTTTTTAGTATTTTGTGTGTCTTTCAATACCGACAATTCACTATCAATCAAATCAGCTATTGTTTCATCACATGTATACTAAATTACATTATATTAACGGGATGTTCCTTAAAACTGGAATTTATTAGTTTCTTCCCTGGGGAAATAATTATAACATTTTAATTTAAAATTAAGAACCTCTTTTACAATAATATCATAATTTACTTTAGATTATGGATAAAATATTTAACGATTATCCTATTATTAAATATTTGTATATCCTACAAAGCAGGACTTGAATTAAGGTCGGCTGCTTTCATGACCAACCCGTTGTTACAGAGATTACAGTTGAGAGATTCCGCTACACGATAGATTTTTTTATTTTTTACGTTTCTTTTATGCACCTCCGACACTTTCTCTTGTAGGGATTTATAAATATTTTTTTCCTTGCAATATAGTATGTTATCCTATTTTCTATCTAGGATTTTGTTGTTACGTTGTGCCATTACAATGCAGAGTGTTTTAAGAAACATCCTGCTACTTAATACACAAGCATTTTTTGCATTTGATTCTTGGATATTTCATCGAATCAGCATACTTCTCAGTATAACTGTGAACAACCAAACAACCATTGGTGGAATTTTACTTCAAAGCTGTTGTTGGTTTAGATAATTAATATGCTTACCATCAGTTTGTTAGTAAAATGCTTAATCTTTGAGGCCTTCTGTTTAAATGTATCGAGCAATATGCCGGTTGAAAGCATTTCATTGAAAAATAATCTTGGAAAAAAGTTAACCTTTCCACAGACCTATTAATCGTCCTAGTAGGACGAAAACGGACTTAAGTACCGCACAGAGTCCATCTAAGATAATTTTGCGGTCGAGAGAAGGGAGAGAGGTGCGCAGTGGCAAACCCCGTTTTCGCGCCGATCTCCCTCTCTTTTGTCTTTATTTACTTTCATTTACATTTTTATTTATTCATTTCTTTTATGATATTAGAATTTAGAAGAAAACCAAACATCGAAAAACGTATTTTCGGTATGAAGTGATTGCTAGGGTGAGGGAGGTGGAGCTTGAGAGGGGAGAAAGACTGCGGAGCTTCATTAATTTAAAAAATATTATCTGTAAGCTGCATTTAAAAAATAGTATTTGTACTATTACGCCAATTATTCAAACAAAAACTAATATATATATATATATATATATATATATATATATATATATATATATATATATGTATATATATATATATTTATTTATAGGGGCTGGGGTAGCCTTGCAGGCTAAGGCGCTTGCAATAGATAATCAAAGTTAAGCAACGCCTAGCACTTGGATGGGCGACCGTCCACCGAGGAAATCCGCGCTGCTCAAGATTCTCCCCCCCCGGATATGTTAGCCACGTCAGTCTACTGGAGGCAACTCACACCGACCGGGCGTAGGATTGATGACCCTACCCCGTACTTTAAATCGGGAATCGGGATGTCTATTACGCCAACCGAAAAAAATTATATATATTATGATAATTGCATGTTTCCATATAGAAATCAGAGGTTCTTAAAAAATTGAACTTAAAATTTAGCTCCGTAAAAAAAAAAAAAAGAAATAAATGTATACACATTGCCGGCCTTAGGGCGGAGCAATTGAGCTCGGCCAATGCTTCAGGTGCTCTCGCCACTTATTAAAAAAATACAAAACATATCAAAATAATCAAATTTAGCATGCTATTATAGCAACTGTATTAGAGATATATATTGTATGATTGTATTGGATATATAACTCTATTGAATGAAATAAAATTATATAATATAACGTTAAAATTACATAGCTTAAGGAATAAATTTAATATTTTTAAGGGAAGAGATGACGTCATTGTTGGGGGCGCCGAATGTCTAATGCCGGCACTGTATATTTGTATATAGTATTGTATATTTGTAAAAGTAGTAACACGGACTTTGTAGTTAACATCTTAATCTGACGATTCTCGTTGGCCTGTACCTTTTTTTATTATAATGCAATCTTTATTACACCTATAAAACAAGTGTTGCCTTTTTTTCGAATGGAAAACAATTGTAAAGTATCTCATTTGATTTCAGTACTAATCCTGAATTCATAAAATCAGTATGTGCAGAATATAAATAAATATTTAAAAATAATATTTATTAAAATTCTATATATTCAATTGATTCAAGTGGCACAGTAATTAAGAAACATCTATGTGAAGCAGAATCTCGAATACAGTAATCTCTGTAACAACGGGTCTTCGCCATGAAACCTTGTTCAATTCCTGCTTGTCGATATACCTTCACTCGTCAAAATTAGGCTTGCTGGAAAACTGATGGCGGAAGCCGAAAGTCGAAGCATAGTATAAAAAAATAAAAAAGAAATAGGATAAGCGTTAAATAATTTATCCTAATCTAAAGTAAATATGATATTATTGTAAAGAGGCTTAATTTTAAAATTAAAATGGTTTATACTTATTTCCCCAGGGAAGAACTAATAAAATTCCAGTTTTAAGGAAAATCCCGTTAATATTATGTAATTAGTATACATGAGATGATACAATACTGATTTGATTGATAGTGAATTGTCCGGTATTGAAAGACTCACAAAATACTAAAAAAGAAGTTAAAATAAAAATTCAAAGCTACATTATTTTATTGTCCTTTTTAAAACAATTGCAATATTAAATTAGTAAATAGCAGTAAAAAAATAAAATTGCCACTTAATGGAATAACTCAATAAAATCAATCATTTTATCACGTGGTCAAAAACATTTTAAATTCAGAAAATAACAATGTATGAAGTGTGAATGGCAACATTTAAGGTAAAAATTGTTTATTAATGATATTCAGTCTCCTAAATGTTCCCCATTGGTTAATGAGACCCACCCCTCCTAATTACCGCATTTTTTTTTAGAACTGTGTAGTAAAAATAAACATCTACTTCACGAAAAAAAATTGAGCATTCTGATTTTTCCTGTACTATCACCCTCCATCATTCAGATTGGGCAAGGCCTGATAACAACGACGTACCCCATCACATCACAACATTACCACTAATAATAGATAGTCATCATTCCAACGAATAGCCTTTTGTTAAATTCCTTGAAGTAAATCGAAACATTGTTGTTTCTTTCTTATTTCTTGCATGGGTTGAACTGAGGTAAGGTAGTTTTGAAGAGAGTTTACAGAAAAAAGGATGGATTTCTTATCCAGTTATATTTTAAGAAAAATAGTCACACATGACAGCTATGTATCTGACAGCCGTCGGAAGGTTTAAATAATAGACCCAATAAATTAAAAATATATATATTAAAAGTCACAAAGAATTTTGTAACTGTTGTCGATATATCACAGCGTCTCTTAGTACCACCCACACTTACGGACAGCGAACAACAAACTGAAACACAGCATATTTCAACAACTTTACACAAGGAAAATAAGAAAAAGAAAAGAATTGTGAAACAAAACTTTATTTCTTCTTCTTCGTCTTTTGAAAACAGTATCTTTTAATACAGTTTTGTGCGGTGCTTTTGTGTGAGCTGATGTATCTTTCTATAAATTAAATATAAATATTTAAAAGATTTTTTGTAAAAGCGTATAGAAACGAACATACTCGATTCAAGGAATAAACACACCCAAAGAAATATTTTCAGTTTAGTTTGGGCTTTTATCAAGTGATATTTTTAAAAATTAAATAGATCTGGAGATTGTCCTGCGCCGAATTTCAAAATCATTTGTCTTCGAAAAAAATTATAAAAACATAACTTATTATGGACTATAACATAAATAGTATGGGCATGGTTGACCGTAGGTTATAATAATTTGAGAAGAAGTTAGTCAAAAAATACTATATTATATAATAATATATTTATTGCGTTGTCCAATATTTCGACCTGCGTTGTAAGTCGTCTACAGGACTTTGTCTGACACTGCTGAAGGCAGTATGGCGGCACTAGGTTGCCGTACCATCTACAGCAGCGACCGTACCTTTATAGACTTATGCTAGAGTGCTAATATATCACAGCTTTATTTTTAAAATAAAGCCATTCAGTAATTAATAATTCAGAGCTTAAAACTGGACTAGTGTGATCCCCATGAGAAAAAATAAATCATGACAAACTATATTAAATTACGGTAAAACTATTTTATTGAAATCCGACGTTTGCTGGTCTTCTTCAGGGCTAGAACGGACAAGATACAAAAAGATAGAGAATTGTGGCAGTTACATGATATTTAGACAAAATTTATAAACAATGTGAATAAGCTTATTAAAATTATAAACAGTAAGTACATTAAAATATGAACAAAGTAACCTAAGTAACAAGATCCTAAACTGAAGTAAATAGATGCTAACAATTGTTGTAGTGTAATATATAATAAATGCAAATGTGAATATACTTCTACAGATCTACAGGAGAGATTGAAAGAAAAGGAAAAAGGATATAATATGAAATAATAGACATAAAGAAATGTGCACATAAAGAAAATTTTCCCCTCTCTATACTTCTAAGTTAGTTCTGCAATGTATGTATGTAAATGAAGTTATTTCTATATTTATATTTTACTTTTGCCCATTTTGGTTTATTCACATTGTACTCTTATCTGTAATCTCTCAATTCTATTTTATATGTATATGTATATATTTATAATTTAATATTTCATAGATGTAGTATTTTTCCATTGTATCCATCCATATCTTCATATTTTAGATACTGTAATTTCCTAGGTTTTTCCCCATTACCCAAACAAGTCAGCTTCCCCTATACCTGGCCTTACCCTTGGTTTTCCAGTTCTAAGTGAAACTCCTCGCTGAACACACCTGTAAGTCTCTAATTTTATTCTTCCATTTTATTTAATTATTTATTTATTTTTTTGTTTTCTTTCTCCACATTTCTTTACGTCTATTATTTCATATTATATCCTTTTTCCTTTTCTTTCACTTTCTCCTGTAGATCTGTAGAAATATATTTACATTTGCATTTATTACATATAACACTACAACAATTGTTAGCATCTATTTACTTCAGTTTAGGATCTTGTTACTTAGCTTACTTTGTTCATATTTTAATGTACTTACTGTTTATAATTTTAATAAGCTTATTCACATTGTTTATAAATTTTGTCTAAATATTATGTAACTGCCACAATTCTCTATCTTTTTTTATCTTGTCCGTTCTAGCCCTGAAGAAGACCTGCAAAGTCGGGTCGAAACGTCGGCTTTCAATAAAATAGTTTTACCACTATTTAGCCTATTTATGACCGCCACCCCGGACCATCTCCTTCATTTATAATGCAACGGTCAACTATTAAATATTCACTATATTAAATTACATTATAAAATTAACATTGAAACACCTCTGCTTCCAATTATCAAAGAATACTACGAATGCACAACACTGTATAACAAGCCATTGAGGAATTTTATTTAATCCACATTAAAATGTTACTGCCTGCTTATTTAGGAATTTTCAAATAAATTTATACCTGTACAACCTAGTATAAGAGGTGTTTACTTAGAGGTGTTAATTTGATTAAATCAAAATATAAAATTCACGTTTCTACCTATCCAATTTAGGTATTATAGCTTCCTCTATTTTTCCAGCTATCCAGTTCTTGCTAATTTGCAAGTCACTGCTTCCAAGTCCTCTTAAAGCACCTCCAACTGAATTCTCAATTGGATACTCTTCTCAAAAGAAGTCTCTTAACAGAATCCTTATTCAGTCCAAAAATATCTGCAGTTCAATTGTTTTCTCCACTTCTTTTCTGAACTTTTCTATTGGTCGAATATTTGTTCTAGCGCAGGGTTATCACTTCTGTCTCTTCTTTGGCAGAATTTTGATCTTAAGAAATTGCCTAATATTATTACATTGGTCGACTCCCTCAGCGGACCCCTACACGTTCAATCATTACTGACCATTTTAGCTCAGTTGACAATGAGATAACAGGCAGGATGGATCTGTTGAATTTTCCACTTATAATAATGTGTTTAATTTAAAAAGCTTATTTGGACATTGTCGTTTATAGTATTGGACATCAAGAGAAAAATGGAGATATAATAATTACTTCCTAGTGCCTGGAAATCTTGTAGACCAAAGTTAGAAAAAATAAGTCAACCACTTACAAAAATTTAGGAAAAGTATTGCGAAAATAATCAATTTGTTAAGAAAAATTTAAAAATTAATGACAAATAAACACAACAGTTAACGATTTTTTTTCTATAAGTAAATTGTGAAGTTTCCACTTTTTTTTAGAAATTTATAGCACACTTGACTATTTAAAGAAAAAATAGTTGAAAATCGTTTATAAAAATACAAACTAGGGATGTAAAAAACTATTTACTTTTGTGAAATTATTTACTTAAAAATCAGGAATGTACAATGGTTGTGAGACCTAGGTAAACATTGAAAATCGTTTTGACAATAGTTAGTAAAATATAAGTCTACTACTTACAAAAATTAAGGAAAGTTATTGTGAAAATAATAAATTTTTTGAGAAAAATGGGAAAGGAAAAGACAAATATATACAACAGTGAAACATTGATTTTTTTCTTTGAGTAAATTGTGAAGTTTCCACTTTTTTTTTTCTTTTTTTTTTTAAATTTTTTACCTATCGTCCGCAAGCTTACAAAGGCACCTCTTCCTGATTGAACACTGGTGTAAGAAATGGCGCATCAAGGTAAACGAATCTAAATGTAAACACATTACCTTCAACCTTCGGCGTAATACCTGCCCACCAGGTTATTTTAACTCCTTCCAGCTTCCTTTCTCAGATACAGTCCGGTACCTTGGCTTTCTCGTAGACAGACGACTAACATGGAATCCACATACTAGACTTAAAAGACAGAAACTTAACAGAAGATATGGCCAGCTATATAGACTACTGAATAGAAAATCTAAACTTTCTGGTGAAAACAAATTACTGATCTACAAGACAATACTGAAACCCATCTGGACTTACGGACTAGAAATATGGGGAACAGCTAAATTTTCTAACATCAAACGCATTCAATCCTTTCAGTCTAAAGTCCTCCGTACAATAGTCGATGCTCCCTTCTATGTAACCAATAAAACCCTGCATAATGACCTTAATATCCCATTTATTCTTGATCTTATCCCAGCCAAATTTTCCAAATTTCACCAGAACCTTTCTCATCACCCAAATCCCGTTGTACAATCCCTATCAAGCACCACCCATCCCTACAATCCTCTTCGTAGGTTAAAGCGGTAGTGGCCACGAGACCTTTTGTAAATATGGATATTTTGGAGTTCTAGCAATGGCCATATTCTCCAATCAAGTCATGAGTGTCTGTGGCTGTAGCGCTCTTACTCATCCTCCGCTGGTTTTAAATACCAGTGAAGTGGCTGAGGGAGAAGCGTAGGGATCTCCTAAGCCTCCCTTTTCCCTCCACATGTGGAGGGGACAGGATTGGTTCGGAGATCACCTGGCAAATTGTAAATAATGTATATAGGTATGTTTTATATAAGATGTTTGTTTTACTTTTATTTCTATTTTTATTTACTTATGTGTATATATATATATTTTTTTTCTTTCTCTTTTGTTCTTTTTTCTTATTCTTTTGTTATTACTTTATTTATTTATATTTTTGTATATACGGTATGAATGTACTCTCTGAACTCTATTATAAGTGTCCTTAACTGTGACAAATTGTAATATTTCTGAATAAAGTGTTTAATAACTTCGAATTTGTTACTCACTTGGCTGTTTAAAAAAATAGTTGAAGATGTTTTATAAAATGTAAACAAGGGATATGAAAAACTATTTAATTATTTAATTTTAATGAAAATCAGGAATTTATAATGGTTGTGAGGCCTCGGTAAACTAACTTATCTAGTAGTATGGTTAGTCTACCCACTACTTTTACCTCAGTCTCCCCTCCACTTCTCTTGAATGAACCGTCGATTTCCGGTTTTTCGGAAATCCGCCATACTCGTCCATCAGTACTACCTTAAACGATCATGCGGAACGTCAATAGTGCATCGGAATGCAATTCCGAATGACCGTGTAAGGGTCGCTTAAAGAACTCTGCGTCCGGCCCACGTTTACTACCAATATTCTGTATGAGCGGTATTTAATTTTTTTTATATAAGACTGACTCTGCTTGTTTATGTTTATTGAAATATATTTAAATTAACAAACCGCCGTATTCGATACTTAGCGCTATATATTTCATTTTTAGATATGGAAGAGTACAAATTTTAATTAATTTAAGGAGAAATTTTATTTTTATCAAAAATAATAAAAAAAGGTCGCACTTATGTATTCTAAGATCATCTTTTATTATGAATAAAACAAAGTCGACCCTGAATCGGTTGTTAGTTTTCTGTTTCTGGGCCGTAAATGGAACAAAAAATGATACAGGCCATAGGCTGTTATAATACATTATTCCTGTCAGTCTTTCCTTTTTTCGTACCTACCCGCTGCCCAAGCATTAAATCAGCTTATTCATCGAGCCTAGCTCATCCCAAAGCAGATCTAAGCCCTTCATTATATCTCTCTCTTGGAATCAGAAATGGAACTCGTGTCTCGATGAGCTGTAGTTGGGATACTGACGACTTTTCCATTTATTTCTATATTTTTTATTATGCATATAATGTTCATATAATGATATTATTTATTATCAGGGTCGAAACTAGGGAAGGACTAAAAGTCCACTTGCAACTCGGCTCCATATATTACACTCAATGAATGAGCAACGGTCGGAAATATACTTGCGTTTATCAAGCTCAAAATGAGACTGTAAAATTCTATGATAAATCTACTTCTAATATACGGGTGCGAGAGACTTGGACACTTACCAGCACCTTAGAAAGAAATATTTAAAGATTTGAGAGAAACATCCTCCGCTGAGCGATAACTGGAGCGATCTGGAATCCGACTTCTTACATGGAGGAGAAGGACCAATAAAGAACTGCTTACAGAAGCTGGTAAATCAATACTTCATGATCTGAAGGCAAGGAGGTTGAGAAAGACAGAACATGTAGCTCGGATTAATCCATTGGAAAGCCACTACCCAACACTGAATGCTTCAAAATAGGTTAGCAAGAGCTCACATGAAACGCTAAAAATCAGATGGATCGATTGAATTAACAATGTAGCTGAATGTAGCTAACTGGAAAGAAATAGCTCAAAGTAGGCAGAAATAGAGGAGGCTGATTAAGGCAACAAAATGTGTACAGAGTCTATTATTTTAATTTGGAAAAAAATGTTGTCCATTATTTGCATTTTTTCTTTTCTAATTAAACACTTTGATGTTTAAAGTAAGAAAGTATACATATTGTGTGTACATAGTATGTGTTCACGTCGGCTACAATTTTTTTTTTATTATTTCTTGATGATATTTACAACTGTATCAAATAAATACATCTAGTAAATTTGAACATATGGATATAATGACATGAAAACACTTGCTGAGTAACTACACAATGGTAGCTCTCTAATTATATGTCTACATTAGGAGATCATGGGGCCATCTTCTTTTCAGACGCCTCGGAAGTTTATCAGGAATTGAAGATAGGTTAGAAATGAGAGGGTTGGGATGATTCTGAAGTTTATTATGGAAGGATAGGTATCTGGATTGGGCCAGATCTGAAACAAAAGGAACATTAAGGTAATTATGGATGGTTTTATTTGTAACAAAGTATAGATGATTTTACGAAGAATTTTGGATTGTAAGGATTGGATACGAGAGGAATTCGATGGTTTAGCGGAGCCCCATAGCTTAACTCCATAAGTCCAAATAGGCCTTATTATAGTCATGTATATGAGTCTTTTGTAATTGATTGGAAGTTTAGAGCGTTTGTCTAGTAAGTGCTGAAGTAATCGGAAACGTCGAGCGGTTTCTTGTCGTTTCAGTCTGGTATCGGCTACAATTTAAATATAATTACACTATGAGTGCAGGATTACACTATTTTTTTTTCATTTGTTAATGTATCCTAGCTTGTCGAGGTAAGGAAGTGTTGATATAATAGAAAGCCTAGAGCATTGCGTATCCAAATAAATTTCGCTAAAAGCAACTGAGCAAGTTTGGACAGGAAGATCATATACGCCGAAAAAACAACCAAGGAACCACATAAAACCAGCGATCTACAGGCCTTCGCCCCCGATAGGAAAACTCAAACGGAGAGTATCCGTCTGCCAATAGACGCTGTGAGAAGATGAGGTACAGCTGAGTGGTATTCGCCTGGAGATGAGGGCGTAGGAAACAAAAAATCCTGTTACACAAGCATTTATTTTAAAACATGAAACTATATAATATATTTTACTGAATTGTCACATTTAGTAAGTGTTTATTAAGAGGGTTTAATAAGTCTCTCGATTACTAAAATTAGTTTTTCCTCGTGAGTTCAATAAGTGCTTCTCCATTCAAAAACCATTCAAAAATTGTCATTAAGTTGTGGAACGATGTGCATTAAGAGAGGTTGCTCTGTATGGATAGGTATTTGAGGCCTGAATTCCATCCACCTTTTCCAGTTTGAGTTCCATTTTGTAAACAGAGAGAGATTGCTCGTATTAGGGTTTTTATTAATGGTTAATTAGTTTTTATTTTCCTCATAAACTATCTTTTATGAAATATATCTTTTAAGTTTCATTAAATATTTCGGCAAATGGTCTCAAACACCTTTTAATTTTTTTCGTTACCATACTGTAACATAACATAATTATGTATGTTGCTGTTATAATCCCTTCATTTTATTTTTGTTTTCAGCATTAAATTTTTCAAGTGATAAACATTTAAAAAAAAAATACTGTGTGCAGTATTTGAATTATAAAAACTGGTATGGGCACCGATGTGGTTGATACTATGACTGGACTAATCAACCGAGTCTCACACCACGTTCCAATCGTATGTTATTCCGTTCTCCAATATCAGCTTCCTATTAGACCAGTGAGGCTACACTATCAACTTCAGCCTGGCTAATCAACTCAACTCTCGTTATGAAAAAAGTTAACGGGACATGCGAATTGTGCCGATTCCGGGTTTTCATTATGACACTTTATATATGGGGTTAAAAAATACGACTCCCAGTAATTTAACATTTTTACTTACACTCTCTTTTAAACTGATCTTACAAATATATTACAGTTAGAAATATGTATATTTCAATGGGAAATTTATTATTTCATTTAGTTTTCCAGTTGAATGCTGGAAAATAGAAAGATGAAATGATATATGATTATTAAAAAGGATTGGGATTAGACAAATAAATTAATTTGTGGAAAAAATAACCGATTCATTAAAAGACAAGTATTGTTAGAGCAGATACATTTTGTCTCAAAATTCATATCGTAATATATGAGGCGTAGAATTCCAAAACCACCCATCTCCACTTTTCCATTTAAGTAATCACTGTTTTTGAAAAACATTTTTATTTTAAGATGATCTAGTACTATAAGTGCATTTTTTTAAACATGTTTATTTTTTTATTATTTTTTTATTAAAGAAATTTACAACTGTATTGAATAATAAATACAAGTAAATATGAAAAAGTGACATGACATGTACAGCATGAAGAGAAACTACCCATTGGTATCACACCAATTATATTTCTATATTAGAGGGTCCCGAGGCCATCTTCTTTTCAGACGCCTCGGAGGGTTATCAGGAATGAAAGAGGAAGCAAGGTTCGAAACAAGAGGATTAGGATGGTTCAGAAGTTTATTATGAAAGGACAGGTATCTGGATTGAGCTAAATCGGAAACATATGGTACATTAAGGTCATTATGGATGATTTCATTTGTGACAAAGTAAGGATAATTGAGAATTTTTCGAAGGATTTTGGGTTGTAAGGATTGGATACGAGAGGAATTCGATGGCTTAGTGGAGCCCCAAAGCTCAATCTATTTATCTTAATTTTCTTGCTAAGTTGGTTGTAATCTTACAGGTTTCTGAGACTTATAATACAGTACTCACAACAAAGGAATGGTATAGTCCGTTTTTGTTTGGAGCGTATGACCTTTCTACCTCTGATGACCTTTTCATCAATATCTTTCTCGCTGTTGCTCCCCTTTGAAAACCACCTGCCTAAATATTTTAATTGCTCTGTTGGGGCCATTAAGGATTTTACAAAGGATTTTGGATTGTAGGGATTGGATACCAGAGGAATTTGATGGTTTAGTAGAGCCCCAAAGTTCGATCCTGTAAGTCCAAATAGGCCTTATTATAGTAATATATATGATTTTTTTTTTTAAATAGTTGGCAGTTTACGGCGTTTTTCTAGTAAGAGTAGTCGGAAACGTCGGTCGGTTTCTAGTCGTTTCAGTCCGGTATGGGGGTTCCAAGTGAGTCGTTTGTCAAGGTGAAGTTCTAGGTATCGGATTTGTTCAACTGGGATAAGTGGGGTATTGTTAAAGAATACTGTAGGACAGGAAGTCATAGGTTTACGACGAAGAGTAAAGGTAATTTGATAGGATGTATTTTAATCCTTCAGTTTTGACACCATTTTTCAAGACTTGTAATGTGTGATTGAAGAGTTTGGGATGCAATAGATGGATCGACTGATAGGATACATGTCTCATCGGCATAACATGTTTATTGAAAAATATTACAATCTGTCTCAAAGGACATTTATAATAGTGTTCAGAGATCACATTCACACTGTATATACAATAAATAAAATAAATTATACAGAAACATAATATATACAATAAATAAGAATAAAATATCCTAAAAATAAATAAATAAAAAGAACACTTACATACCTATATACACTAATAAGTTTAATTAAAAAAAAAATTGATAATGGATTTTCCTGGTTTTGGAATTTTATGATGCATATCATTGTCATAAATATAACATACTTAATATTTCCATGCATTCAAAAATATTTTAAAAAATAAATGATATTCTATCATTTTTAAATAAAATTATTTGTTTAATTTCTGTTTTTACCAAATTCAGAAACTTTTACTTAACTTACTTTACTTATAGAACATACAATTTTTTTTTTAATGATATTTTTATAACTGCATAAAAAAATAATACATCTAGTAAATTCGCACATGGATATAATGACATGAAACACATGTTGAGAAACAACCCATTGGTAGTACTCTAATAATATGTCTGTATTAGGAGATCACGTGGCCATCTTCTTTTCAGACGCCTCGGTGGGTTATCAGGAATAGAATAGGAAAAAAGGTTTGAAACAAGAGGGTTTGGGATGGTTATGAAGTTTATTATGGAAGGATAGATATCTGGATTGGGCCAAATCTGATACATAAGGAACATTAAGGTCATTGTGGATGATTTTATTTGTAACAAAGTAAGGAGCATTGAGGGTTTTGGATTGTAACGAGTGGATACGAGAGGAATTTGATGGTTTGGTGGAGCCGCATAGCTCAACTCCGTAAGTCCAAATAGGCCTTATTATAGTCATGTAAATGAGTCTTTTGTAATTAATTGGAAGGTTAGAGCGTTTGGCTATTATGTGTTGCAGTAGTTGGAAACGTCGAGCTGTTTCTTGTCGTTTCAGTCTGGTATGAAGATTCCGAGTAAGACGTTTGTCCAGGTGGAGTCCTAGGTAACCATAAAAATTTAAAAATGAATTTTGAACTACTGAATTGTTTGAACGTTTTTTGTCATAAATCAGTTGTTATCCAATAAGCAATGAATGATAGGAGACCTCAAGCCCTACAAAAAGTTTATACAAGCAATGGGCCAATTCCTAGCAGAAAATTAGGAAATCGAAGTTTAGTGTTTTTTTGAGTAAGTTATACTTTTTGATGAATAGGAAATGATAACTGAAGAAATATTTAATTTAAGTAATTAACAATTATTTTACTGTAAACTAGGTTAAATTTTCTTTAAATTAAAATAGAATTTGTCATTGTTAAAACCATTTAAAGAGGACTTTTGATTGGCTAAACTAAGCTATTTTTTTAAATTTCTTAATGACATTTACAACTGTATTACATAAATACATCTAATAAATTTGGACATAATAGATATAATGACATGAATACACAACTAAGCTAAGTTCTGTTTTAAAAAAAAAATCATAAATTATTTGCGATTTTTTTTTTTATCATTATCCAACTATACTACAGATACCCCACATTTGACAATCTTCTTGGTTTAATGAGTTTCAAGTTCATATTAATTAAATTGAGGTTTATAAGGACAAATTTTGAGATTCATCTCAAGTTGTGTAAAAAAATGATGTCAACTTCTATTCAGTCACCGAATATGGGTCGTGTTTTCTGTAAAAATGATTACAATTAGCCGTTGCAAAGCTTTTATTTATTTATTTTTTTCATGATCTGAGATTTATTTTAATAAACATGATTGCCTAAATACACTTTTTATTTATAAATAAAATAATAATGATTTTTAAATATTTTTTCATGTAAAGTATTTACGAAACTGTGTTTCTCTCCCATATCTCTGTCATAGGAATTGTTTTGACAAATTTAATGTTTCTAATCCTAAGATTGGTTCAATTATTTTCATAGAAACGTAAATCTCAGGACTAGAAACATGAAATTTGTCACTTATAAATACGGATCAACTCCTTTGACAGAGATCTGGGAGAAAAATACAGTTTTGTAAACAATTTACATAAAAAGTATTTATCATTATTATTTTTTTTATTTATAAATGATTTTTATTTAGGAATTATGTTTATTAAAATACGTTCTATATCACGGAAAAACTAGAAATAAAAGCTTTGCAATTATAGGCAGTTTAGCTGAAAACATGGGTATTTTTAGGTAACATATCGTAAATCACATAATTTATTTACACAACTTGAGATGAATCTCAAAATTTTCCCCGATAAACCTCAACTTAATTAATATGGACTTAAAGCTTATTAAACAGAGAAGTTTTTGTAAAAGTGAAGTAAATTTAGTACAGTTGAAAGGTGATAAAAAAAAGAACAAATAATTGATGACTTTGTTTTTAGCGTTTAACCACTCAAAAGTCCCCTTTAAATAGTTATAACGATGACTAACTCTTATTTCATTTAGAGTAAATTTTGTCTGGTTTAATATGGAACAATGTTTAATTAATTAAATCAAATATTTTTTAAGTTATCGCTTCCTATTTAACAAAAAATGTGACTCGCTTACAAAAAACTTAAAGATCTGTGTTTAAGTTCCTGCTTTTATTCTTGAAAATGGACAATTGTTTATATAAACTTTTTTGTATATCTTGATGTTTACTATAGCCCTCTTAAATATTTACCTCTGCTTACGGGACATCCTATATATTCAGCAGTCAATTAATTAAAAATGTAATGATACAATTTTTAATTACTGAATATTTAATAGTTGACCGTTGCATTATAAAGGAAGGAGATGGTCCGGGGTTGCGGTCATAAATAGGCTAAATAGTGGTAAAACTATTTTATTGAAAGCCAACGTTTCGACCCGACTTTGCAGGTCTACATCAGGGAGGTGTGTTCATCTAGGAGTTTCACTTAGAACTCGTTCTAAGTGAAACTCAGTTCTAAGTGAAACTCCTAGATGAACACACCTCCCTGATGAAGGACCTGCAAAGTCGGGCCGAAACGTTGGCTTTCAATAAAATAGTTTTACCACTATTTAGCCTATTTATGACCGCAACCCCGGACCATCTCCTTCCTTTTCAATTTTTAATTACATACAAATATAATGTTTACCAAAATGACTAGATTGTGATCAGTTGGTGCGAACTACAAACATGCCGTATGAAATGAATTTGCCGTAATTATTTTTCCAATATTTATTTATAAACTCTTTTGTTGCAACAATAAAATAACTGGATATTCGTGGTTTTAATAGCACTAGGTCAATTGCTATGATGTGAGCTTTTAACATGTTGAGTGTCATTTTTGAACTAGCATAACCAATCATACAGTTTAAGAAAAAAAAATATTACAGTTTTACTAAAGTTAATATCAGCCGTTAAAATTTGAGATGCACCTCATGAAAAATCGTAGATTTACAATTATGGCTGTCGATTTACAATGAAGGACGGAATTAAATAATTTAACCGTGGTTGCTGGATTGCAAGTATAATTGTCCGGTTTGTAATTCAGGTAAAAAAAGAGACACCATGCACTTCCTGGAGTCCTGTCATGTCTACAGCGAGATTAGGGAAAAATGTTTTTGTCGACAGACACGCTTGCCGGAGGAATTAGTCTATTGAGAGGTGCTAATTGGAAAGCTCTTAAGTAATTACGTACAGACAGCTACATAGCAATAAGAGCCCAGCTAGTTAGTTTGTGAGTGATTAGTGGAATGCGTTATTTATTGGTTATAGATAGTATTTATTTGTTATTTGAATATTTATTTGTTGCTACATTGTTTATTATTTATTATAGAAAGTATTTTGTCTAGGTAGGTAGTGTTGCCCAAATTCGAGACCAAGACAAGTCTTGGTCTTGCAAACTCAGTCTTGGTCATGGTCCTTGGTCTTGCAGTAACTTATTACTATAAAGATATTACTGTAAGTTTTTAGATAGAAGAAACATAACTAATCCTGAATGAAAAATTAGAGGAGTTAATTGTAAAAGTATATTGTTTATACCAATTATTAACATATGGTAACTAAAATTGTCGAATATTAGTAACTATTTTGCCTCAATTTTTATTTAAAAAATCGATTTTTTTTACCAGTCCTGGTCTTGGTCTTGCAACAGTTTGGCGTCCTTGGTCTTGGTCTTGCAAAGTGCAAGACCAAGACCGATTTTGGGCAACACTATAGGTAGGTATTTACTATTTACCATTATTAATTGCTGTTTTATTTTCTGTTGATTAAGTTTTACTAACCTTTAATATTTATTTTAAAAAACACAATAACTTATTTGTAAACAGTTGAAACCTAGGAAAAAATGTTAAAACGTTATCAATAACAATGTAAACATATTATTGCTAAGTTATTTTGTTAAGGATATAAAATGTAACGTATTTTGAAGAAATATTACACAGACCTCGACATATGGAATTTTCCATTGTCTACGTGTTGTAACATTAATATGAATTTATATTTATATTATATTTTGTATTTGTTTGTTTTATGATAATTTACACTTTTTCATTCATATACAGGGTGACCAATAAGCAGATGGAAATTTTTATAGGAGTGATAGTAGACATCAGGATCGACAAAAAAGTTCATATAAACAATGGTCCAATTTTCAGAAAAAAGTAGGAAATTTAAGATTTGTGTTTTTTGAATCAAATCACATTTTTCGTTAAATAAGAAGCGATATCTTAAAAAATATTAAATTTTAGTAATAAAACATTGATGCATAGTAAGCTAGACAAAATTTAATTTAAAATAAAGTAGAGTTTGCCATTGTTAAACTATTTAAAGAGTACTTTTAAATTATTTGTGTTTTTTTTTTTTAATTTCAACTGTACTACATTTATCCCACTTTTACAAAAACTTACTTGTTCAATAAGTTTCAAGTCCATATTATTTAAGTTGAGGTTTATTAGGAAAAAGTTTGAGATTCACATCAAGTTGTGTAAAGAAATTGTGTAACCTACAAATATTTTATTTACGAAAATTCGCGGATTCGCGGCGTTGTCAATCTGGAGCAAACATTGCCTATTTAATTAGGTACTAAAAACTCGTAAATACCCATTCTCTTTCCACTTGAATGGTAAGAAAACTTGAGCACAAAGTCGACAAAAAAGGTGGCCTACAAAAATTTTGCGCCGTTTAGCATATATAACCTCGTTAGTTTGACAATTCGGGAGTGTAGGTTACGCCAAACGGCTCAAAATTTTTGAAGGCCACCTTTTTTTATCGATTTTGTGATTAAATTATCTTACGATCCAAGTGGAAAGCAAATGAGTATTTCCGAGTTTTACTACCTAATTAAATAGATAAAGTTTGCCGACCTCCACTTAGAAAACGCTTCGAATCCGCGAATTTTCGTAAATAAAATATTTGTAAGTTACAATGAGATGAAGCTATTTAGGAAGTTTTTGCCGGATGTTAATAATTTGATAAAAATGGGTCTGTACGACGGATTACAAGGACTTGTTTTACTAGCCTATTTTTCAGTTCCTCTCTCATCCTCGCGTTGATCCAGCGGCCTCTTCGTGTTTTCCCAAGAACTCTCCTGAGGTATCTGATTTCTATAGCCACTACTTTATTTGCACGTTTGCCCAAGACTGTCCAACTCTGCACCATACAAAAGGACAGGCAGAAATACTGTTTCGAACAAAACTATTTTTTTTCCTTCTTTACCTCCTGTTTCCCTAATATTGTAGTGCAGATAAAGTGAACATTTTTTTTTATGTTCCTAGACATTGCAAAATTGTGCGAAATCAATCTATATTTTTATCTGTGGATGTTCCGATCTTAGAAATAATGCTTTCTTGTTTTAAATGAAAACCATGGTTTCACAAACAGCGTGATATTTTAATTATAATAATAATTATAAATATCATTTATAAAAACTACATAACATACTACCATACTTAAAAACTACTTTACATAAAACTTCGTTCCCCAGCCTTTAATTTAATTTAATTTATTTATGATATTTACAACTGTATTATTATAAATACATCAAGTAAATGTGTATAGAGGAATATAATGACATGAAAACGCTTGTTGAAGAACTACCCATTGGAAGCACTCTAATAAGTCTTTAATTTAAAGCGATAATAAGCTTGAGTACCCCAGCCATTTTTCGTAATGCCACTTAAAGAGGGAGAGAGAGTGTTTGCGTTTTAACTCTGTTTATCGAAGTGCTTTTGGATTCACATAGGAATAAATCAGGTTTCCCGGGGCGTCAGCAGGGCTGTGTTTTGTGTACAGCTGTTTTGCGAGTTCAGAAATTTAGGCTGCACGGGATTTTCCTGGTTCATCGATGGTAATTGCAATGGTGAAATGTTAGTTGCACCGGAAAATGTAGAGGTTAGAATTCGAAAAGCATATTAATTGGAACCATTAGGATATCTTGCCACAGTAAATCTCAAATTCCATTTAAATATTTTATTACTTCTATCCCTCATACTCAAACTGAAATAAAGTCGAAAATTCAGTTTTCAGTCACTATCTGAAAAAAAAATTAATAACACAACATATATATATATTTATATATATATATATATATATATATATATATATATATATATATAGTATATATAGAGAGAGAGAGAGAGAGAGAGAGTGAGAGTTCCGGTTAAGATTAATCTCAAAATGTGTAAAAAAATGATGTGATTTTTTATCCTGTAAAATGAAAGTACCACTGTTTTCAGATAAAATGACTACAGCTAATTGTAAAGCTTTTAGTTCTTGTTTTCCCATGACTTGGGATGTACTGTAATAAACATAATTGCCTAAATGTACTTTTTATTCTTAAAACGAAAACAAAATAAATTAAAATAATGATTTTCGAATATGTTTCATGCATAATGTTTACGAAATTGTGTTTTTCACCCAGATCTTTATTATAGAAATGTATGCGTATTTATAAGTGACTAAATGTTTCTAATCCTAAAATGCACGTTTAAAATAAATAAAAAAAAACGTGCTGATTGCTTCAATTATTTTCATGAAAAGTTATTAGGATTAAAAACATTTACCTAGTTTGTCCCTTATAAATACAAATCAATTCCTATAATACAGATCTTGATGGAAAAAAAAAAAGTTTCATAAACACAACTGAAAAATATTTGCAAAATCTGTATTTTTTCAATTTATTATTTATTTATTTTTGAAATTTACAACTGTATTAAATGATAAAATACAACAAGTAAATATAAAACAAGTAACATGGATGTACAAAGTGAAGAGAAACTACCCATTGGTAGCACTCCAATTATATTTCTATATTAGAAGGTTCCAAGGCCCTCTTCTTTTCAGACCCCTCGGAGGGTTATCAGGAATAGAAGAGGAAGCAAGGTTGGAAAAAAGAGGGTTCGGATGGTTCAGAAGTTTATTATGGAAGGATAGGTATCAGGATTGAGGATTTTGGATTGCAGGGATTGGATACGAGAGGAATTTAATAGTTTAGTTGAACCCCATATTATTTATTCAAAATAAAAAGTGTATTTAGATAATTATATTTATTATAAAACATCTGAAATCGTATTTTTCTCATATATATAGATTTAGGATGTTTTATAATTATCTAAATACACAGAAAAGCACAGTTTCATAACCTCTTTACATGAAAAATATTTGAAATATCATGATTTTTAACATTTTTTTTATTAATAAAATGTGTATTCAGACAATTTTGTTTATCATCCCAAATAATGGACAAGAAGAAATAAAAGCTTTGAAACAGTTAATTGTAATTTTTGCTGAAAACATGGGTACTTTTAGGTGACAGGATAAAATATCACATCGTTTTTTTAAACATCTTGAGACGAATCTCAAATTTTATTGTTAGTTTTATAATAAACTTCAACTTAGTTGGATAACAATACAAAGAATGAGGAATATTTTATAATTTATTAAAAATAGAACCTAGCTTACTATAGCCGCTCAAAAGTCCTCTTCGAATGGTTTTAACAATGATAAACTCTATTTTTGTTTGAAGGAAATTTTGTCTATCTATATGTAAATATATATATAAAACTATCTCTCATTATTAAGAGTTATGAAAAAATGCTAAATATAACTTTTGAAAGAATTTGATAATTGAATAAAGGAAAAAAAAAAACTTATCCGGGTCGAAAATGAATCTCCGGAAATGCTAGTCAGAAGGTATACATATAATATATCGTTGGAAAGATGGAGAGTGGCAAAAAATTATAAACAATAATGTTTGAAAACTAATAATATTTAAAGTAAATCACATGTTTCAAGGAAATTATATGAAGTTTACTAACTAAATGTAAACTTTTAACATAGTAAACCTTTATAATTGGTATGTGGTTGACTGTAAGAACTAAGAGATAAATAATAATAACCGTTACAAAGTGTACATCTTGATAGACTTTACAATATCTCAATTTTCTATCTAACTACCCCATTCTCAATGTCTTAATTTTACTATTTATTTTCATTTCTTATATAACTTCATATTTCTTTTTTATGTTTTACATTTTATTCTATGATTCCCATTGTAACACTTATGTCACCCTTTTTGATTACGCCTACTTCATCATTCCACACTTTGTAACGGTTATTATTATTTATCTCTTAGTTCTTAGTCATTATTCTAACAATTTCATTTTACTTTATATTTATTTATTTTATTTTTTTTTTTTTTACCATCACTACTTATGTTTCTCATACCTTGTTATCTGGTTATTTTCTTAGCCCTGATGAAGGCCTGAACTTCAGGTCGAAACGTCGGCATATGTAAAAATAAATATTATCATTTATTTTTGCCTTCCTTTTTGACTGACCACCCCAACTATTCTTCTCTTCAGTAAACCTTTAAGTTTGAAAAAAGTATTTAAAATACACTTAATCAAGGCAATGATTATATATATATATTTACATTTAATGGGTTTCTATGGAAATTTATGCTGGAAACATTCATGCAAAAAAAATAATCTACGCATTTTTGCAAATACTGGTCCGATTTGGATATATTATTTATGTTGAAGAGATTTTATATAGCTTTTAACTGAGTACCTATAATGTTATGTTTCAGGAGACATATTATTTTCTATGACGTAATTATTTTTTACGTTTTTGGAAATATTATTTTTTTTTATAGCTCATATATTACTGATTTTTTAAAAATCAAAAACCTTATTTCACGTTCTCATTATGTGAGGAATTACCTTGACAAATTTCAGTTTCTTAGTTGTAGTGGTTTTTTGGCTAGAGTGGTCACTAAAGTCAGTAAGTGGTTATTTTCTTTTATGCAGTAGATTAATTAAAGTATTATTATTGTACGGTGAGTTGAGTTTTGAACTCGATGGAAAATCGATGAAATACATTTCAAAGGCTAGTTTAAACATCTTGAAGGTATTGTTTCGGAAAAATAAACCAATCTGCGGTGGGTAAGTGAACGGTCTGTTTAAATAAAATCGATCTATTGTGGAGATCTGTGGAGATATGCAGCAATCCATGCAGACTCCAGTCAGTATAACAGTGGGCTGGGGTTCGTTCCATATTGGCTAAGTATTCTTCGCTCTGTTCAAGAATCACTGTGACATGCTCCCATAGAAATAAAAAAAATTCTATTGTCGTAGATGCATTCACGTCATACACACGGGAGCATCCTTTGCAAAGGCAAAACTCCCTTTTTTATTTTTTACAGGACGTAACTGGTAACCTGTTCTCTCCTTTCAATACTCGGAGGCTCAGAATATCGAAATTAATTTGGAAATCCACTAATTGGCTAACCTGAAGTTAGTTTTCAAAGGGATTTTTTTTTTTGTTGGGATTCTGAGAGGAAATGAATTCATATCAGGCACTTTTTGATCCTATACGCGTCAAAAGTGTTAATCCCCTTCCCTCTAAAAAAAAACACGGTTTTTATGCTAAGTTCCAATTTTACCTGAAGGACTGATTTTTTTTTTTTAGAAAGTTTTAGAATGGCTACAAAAATGTAGAGAAGAGCAAACCGCACTATTAAAAAAAAACTTCGGATAATTATCATTATAATTGTTTGTAATAATGATGATTATTTTTTTTTAAATCTTATTTATTGAAAAATATTACAATCTGTCTCAAGGACATTTATAATAGTGTTCACAGATCACATTCACATCTATGTACAGTAAATAAAATAAATTATACAGAAAAATAATATATATACAATAAATAAGAATAAAATAACCTAAAAATAAATGAATAAAAAGAACACATACATACCTATATACAATTATGATGATTATTAGACAATAAAAAACCAATCATCAGAAGCTCGTCTAAAACAACCATTTTCTACGCGAAATTTAGTGTCACGATATAAGTAAACCAAATCTTATCTTTATTATCGTATCAACTTATAATATAATCATTATGAATATAATAAATGCTTATAATTTTCTAGTCACATCCTTCGGGTTTGGTGCCATTTTCTCATAATTTATCATATGTCTATTTTAGGCCATAGGTCACCAAAAAAACACAGTTTTTTTTTTTTATTATTTGAACGTTTAAACGTTGAATAAAACATACAGGAAATAATAAAAAAAACTGTGTTTTTTTGGTGACCTATGGCCTAAAATAGACATATGATAAATTATGAGAAAATGGCACCAAACCCGAAGGATGTGACTAGAAAATTAAATTCAGCTGGGAGGCCAGCACACGACCCAGGACGGAATAGATTAAATGAAGAAAAATGGAAGAAATTTAAATTAGATGTTATTAACACAGCTAACGGTTCTTGAAAATGGCTCCTGTTGAAACGTTGAATAAAACATACAGGACATAATAAAAAAAAACTGTGTTTTTTTGGTGACCTATGGCCTAAAATAGACATATGATAAATTATAATAAATGCTTTTCTTTCAGAAAAAATCTGATTTTTTTTTATAAAACCGTGTTTTAATGCCAACTGTGTTCATTACAAAGAGTGTTCTCCATTATCGGTCTTGGTCTTGAACTTTGCTTCACCAAGACCAAGGCCGCCTAACTGCTGCAAGACCAAGACCAGGACTGGTAAAAAAATAGATTTTTAAATTTAAACATTAAGGCAAAATAGTTACTTATGCTTAACAATATTAGTTACTATATGTTAATAATTGATATAACCAATATACTTTTGCATTTAATTCCTCTAATTTTTCATTCGGGCTAAGTCGGGTTTCTCCTGTCTAAAATATTACAGTAATATCTCTAAAGTAATAAGCTAATAATTAACTGCAAGACTGGTGCGAGACTCTTGCGCAAGACCAAGACCATGACCAATCAATTAGCTACATATGGGTACCTAGACATGTTGGTATAAAAGGCAATGAAATGGCCGATAAAGCAGCAAAAGAAGCACTCTCGCTCCCAGGTCGTGGTAGGACCCTGCTAACACCATCAGATCGCTCACGTCCGTTCAAAGAGAGTATCCAAAAATAGTGGCAGGACGTATGGCTGCTCCAAGTGCACCAAGCAAACTGGAACTAATAAAGAAATATCTCAGACCTTGGAGTTCTTCTAGTCGCATCATTCGCAAAGAAGAAGTCGAGTCGTCCTTGCTCAGCTTAGGAACGGAAACTCAAGACTGATCCACCTCCATCTCATCACTAAAGTTGCACCTCCTAGATGCTAGTATTGCAATAGTTCCTATCCATAGCTCACATTTTCCAAGATTGTCCGTTTTATAGTCGTAAATTAAATGACTTAGAAATATAATAAAATATATCACTAGCCTTAGAAAACTACAGCAATAGAACTGACAAAATAATAACATTTATAATAAGTGTAAATTTAATGAAAGAGCTATAATAATTATAACTATTTACTATTTATTTTGTTCTCTTATTTAATTTGTTTGCTATATATATATATATATATATATATATATATATATATATATATATATATATATATTACTTTTTACCCCTTATTTTATTTATTTATTTTTTATTGTTATTACTCTCTTATTCATTTTTTTATTTTATTATTTTTCTCATTAAACCTATCGGCTAAATATTTGATGGATAAGGCGCTGATGACCTAGATGTTTTGCGCCTATAAAATCAAAATAACCAACCAACTGACCATTTTGGAAATAAATTGATCTTTATGTATTGTAATAATAATAATAATGCTTTATTTATTCTGGGACGAGTCCCTTTAGAATAATATAAAAAGACAATAATATGGGCTGAGAAGCCTTAGAGATACATAAACAAAAATATAGAGTAATTTTTTTTTTTTTTATTAACGAAATTTTTATTAACGAAGTAAATATGACATGTACAACATGAGAAGAAACTACCCATTGATAGCACTCCAATATAGAGTAATTAAATAGTAAAAATAAAAAAAAAATAATAGAAAAAATTATAAGTTACTTACTAATTTAGATCAGTTAAAAATAAAAAACAAAAAATTGAAAGTAAACATGAAATAAAAATAATGAAGAACCCTCTAATAATTTATGTACATATTTATAGTAATAACTATTTATAATTTTACTTTTCAAAATACTATTACAATAGTAGGAAGGAATAATTGGGTAGGGAAACCTGGGAGTAAGTGATAAAATGTTTTAGCTAGGTTTTGGGTATTGCTATTATGTGGTAAAAATTATCAAGGAAATGTTCCTGAAATTCATTCTAGTGTGCAGTAAGGGATTGTGCATTGATGTGACAGGAATTCAGGATATTAGTCATGACTGGAGAGTTGGGATGTAGGATTTTGGGGAAAAAAAAAATGATCAAGGATGGAGGATAGGATATAGAATTTTTTTAAGCATAATGTCAAGTTTATAAATATAAAAAAACAATGCTTACATAAAATAAACTTTGAGATGAAAAAAATAAATTTTCGGTGTTTCGAAATAAATATTCAGTTAAAATTAATTTATAACAT
Source organism: Nezara viridula (assembly GCA_928085145.1). Classification (NCBI taxonomy): domain Eukaryota; kingdom Metazoa; phylum Arthropoda; class Insecta; order Hemiptera; family Pentatomidae; genus Nezara; species Nezara viridula. Next base: position 146,668,921 of record OV725078.1, read on the forward strand.
AAGAATACATAGTAATGTATATGTATTGCATTGGCTCTCACCACTACACTGAGTTAAGGTGGCTCTTCCCATCCTTTCTAAGACAATATTTCTTAGGTACGTTCCTTTATCAAATCATCAACAACCATCGTCCTTCTTACGCCTACAACCTTCTCCAATTCAAGTCCTCAGTCCATTCCCTTTCAACAAGATCACGACCTTCTGACCTCTACATCCCTTCTCACAGATCTGCCTCATTTCAAAACTCCTTTATAGCTCGGGCTGTCAATTTCTGGGATTCCCTACCAGTCAGATGCTTGCTAAACTTTTGATATTATACATTTTTATTATATCACTCATCATCAAATGACAGTACCATTCCATACTGTAAACTTCATTAGGGATTATAGAATATCTTCCTACTCTCAATGCCACTGAATACATCTATTGTTTGTTTTATTATTTTTATCCTTATACAAATAAATCTGTACCAATAGTTACAAGAAGATAATGATGTGTTTAGATATTAATCATTATTTAAATACTCAGACATTTTATATTGTCAGATTTTTCTTTTTTAGCAGAAACACAGCTCATTTTAAAGAAGAACTCAATGTATTTTTTATTATTTTATTTTTCAAAAGTATATAATTATAGTTTTTCCTACTGTACTTTTAAAGTGTTTTATCACAGTTTTAAGTGATTTTTTTTTTGTATATAGCTTGTTTAACTAATATTTTCTTTACTTTCTCTTTTTTTATTATTGTTTTATTTTGTACAGATGTAGTACTTTAATTATGTTCTATTTTGTTATTCTAAAGGGTCTTTGTACCAGAGTAAATTTATTTTTTTATTCTGTTCTATTCTATATGTGATAATATCTTTTGAATATTTAATAGTTGACCGTTGCATTATAAAGGAAGGAGATGGTCCGGGGTTGCGGTCATAAAAAGGCTAAATAGTGGTAAAACTATTTTATTGAAAGCCAACGTTTCGACCCGACTTTGCAGGTCTTCATCAGGGAGGTGTGTTCCTCTAGGAGTTTCACTTAGAACTGACTGATCACTGATGTTCTAAGTGAAACTCCTAGATGAACACACCTCCCTGATGAAGACCTGCAAAGTCGGGTCGAAACGTTGGCTTTCATTAAAATAGTTTTACCACTATTTAGCCTTTTTATGACCGCAACCCCGGACCATCTCCTTCCTTGATAATATCTTTTATTCGATATGTTAGAAAATATTAAAATCACGCAGAAGTGATTGGGGATTATTTCGTTTTGTTGAGGCGGGTTTTAAATAGTACATTAACAGCATTCGAAAATCTGTTCGGAGATAAAAATGTATTTTTATCAATAATAATGGATGATTCAGTATTCACCGAGGAGGGGGGAGAAGGGGTAGGAATTGCAAAGATTATCCTGTGTCGAATAAGCAGGCTCACCTTTCTATCTATTAATAAAACCGGTCTGGCCCAGTCCATCACGGACCGGATCCAATCTTGTTAATCCCAACAGCTAATGTACCAACCGCATTTGCAGCTGACAACAATCATCATGTTTCTACATTACCACCCTCCTCGGGATAAATAGGATATTGGGTCGAGCTCCAACACAACTGATATTTTTTGAAATATATTGTGACGAAACATAAAATACAACAAAAAAAAAAATAATTCGTAAAGTAATGTATTTTATTACCTCAAAGAGGGTTAGATAAAATTAATTAATTAGTATTAGTTTTAATAATAAGTATCAGTTTATAATAAGTCTTAGTTTTAAGTATTCATTTTACTTCGAATTGGAATAACCAACAGATGATTGAAAAAACAAAAGAAAGATGGCGGAACCTCCCGAGTGTTGAGCCACACTAAGGATTTTTGTGTTTGAAATACTTTAGTTTAACGGTGTACACCGGATTTTTTTTTCCTATCCATGAACCTGTGATTATCAGCGACGAGTGCTGTTTGATTTTACAAGTTGGTGACTGAACATTTTCACAGTTTAAAGAGGTATACTGGGGAGGTATTGAAAATCCCGCTTCTTCAGATAACTCAATGTGCCAATTGGACAGAGTTCAACCAGTGGGATATTGTAAATATGTACATATAAGTTTTTACTATCTATTTTTCCCCAAATATTTGTAATTGGTTTATTGTATAGTCTTAAGTTAATGTTTAGTTCTATAATAATTTTATAATCTCTTCATTGATAATTAAAGTTAATTGTATTTTCTTTGTTTTTTTTTTTAAATTAATGCCTTGTTCATAATTTTCATTTCCTTTAACAGTTATTTAAATCAATAGAAATAATTAAATTCATCATTAGTATTAATAAAAGCCAGTTTTATTTTCTTCTTTTTCTTCAGTTTGTTTTCACGTTTCATGTGTATATTATATTGTTTGTTTTTGTATGTTTATTGAGGAATTGTAAAACCCTATTCGAGGGATTAGGGAAAATGAATATTAAACGAGTAAGAAGGTTCGATAGCTTTTTGAGGTTAATTAGCGTATGTTTTTAGACCCATAGGTTCCGAGTTCGTAGCTCACTCCGCGTCCAAATCTTTTTTTTTTAAGTAAATTTTTTATTTTTTTATTTTTATGGTTTTCGCTATTTTCCAAATTAAACCAAATAAATAGCGTGGTGCCTGTTAGATAGTTAATAATATTTAATTGATTCTTCATTACTTTTCTTTTTTATTTTTGCGAACCCTACCGTCTCCACTGAGCATCCGGCAAATTTCTTGAGGAAACAATTTTTCTAAATTGAAAGCCTGTAACAATATATATTGATTCCTGTTTAAAACTCTCTTCAAATAATGAATAGAAACATAAGGACTTTGGGCAATAAACTATGATAGATATCCAGCCACAACTGGCCTTATTAAGAACTCAATAAACTTTAGATAAAAGAAATGGTCCGGGGTGGCGGCCATAAAAAGACTAAAATAGTGAAAACCTATTTTATTTCAAGCCGACTTTGCATGCGTCTGTGGGTGAAAAAACTCAAAGAAAGAAATATGAAAATCATAATAAAAAAAAAAAAAATGGTAAAGAGACGGCAGATCAATTGAATAAATTTTACTGGAAGAAATAATCATGACTCGGCGCTGTCCGTTCTATAGAAAGGAGAAGAGAATATTACTAGCATTTTTAGAAATATCGAACGATTTGAATAGTTGCTAGAAATTTATTCAAAACGTTTTGAATAAAATTGGACGATGTCGCTGTCAGTAGTCACTACTGAATATAAAATACTATCCCATTAAAATTAAGGAATTGAATACTTTATCTAAATTGAGTCCAATTTAGCTGATTAGAAATTCCTTAATCTAGGCGGTAGGAATAATGAACCTTACGATTGATTATTCACTAATGATTGCAAATAACAAATCTAATATTAATTCATAGTACATGACATGACATACGTTTGATATAACATTAATAAGTCATTCAAGATGTATATACTTTACCTAAGAGCCTGATTACGTACAATTTATTAAAATTATTTTTCATTGGTTTCAGGGAATAAATTTTAATTTAGAACGCAGTGAAATTATGTATTGATTTTTTTTTTCTTAACTTGTTTATTGAGAAATTTTACATCCTGTCTCAAAGTACATTTATAATAGTGTTCAGAGACCAAATTCACACTCTATGTGCATTAAATAAAAACAAATTTAACAGAAAAATATATATATATATATACATATATATATATATATATATACATATATATATACATATATATATATATATTATATATATATATATATATATATATATTTTCTATTGATTCAAATTTAAAAATGTATAAATAAAATACAATAAGAATATCTGTTATAAGAATTTAAAACATGATATTAACAATTAAAAAAAAATTCTTACATTTTTCTGGTCATTAATTTGAATTGAATTAACTTTTATTAATTAATGTTTTGCATTCGTCTGAGGAAAACAAATTTTTTTTTTATTCATATATCATGATTTCGAAACTTCACACCTTTAGGAAAATTTCGAATACCATTATTTTTTTTTATTACTTGCTGCTTTTATAATACTAAAAAAAATACTCATATTATTTTTGTGGATATGAGATTATGTTTTAGTTAACTTGTAGCTATCCTAGTTAACGGGAATTAATGAAATGAATATCATGAATTAAATTTATACAATAATTTTAATGAAAAAAAAAGGTGGAAGAGACATGTTTGAAACTTAAAACGAAGACGTTTTACGGCACATTTTGCTAAAAGTAGATTCCTAAATTGCCTCATTAAAATCACGATAAATTGAAATATATTTGTTCGAAAACTTCAAGACAACTGCGATGGTCCACAATAAAGATTCAAATTAAATATGACTTATTAATAAATGTTTTATTTTATACGTTTTTGATAACCTGCTTTTTAGGAACTTAATTTAACAAGAGAAGTGATACAATAGGAGATACATAAACAGGCACACTAATTTAAACAATAGGTGTTATAATTATAACTTAAAATTTTATTTCAATTATCCGACTATTATTTATCAAATTATGAAGATGACCATTTTCACATGAACGTTTAAGATAAGAATATTTTTTTGTTCCAATGATAATTAATATTTTACATTATTTTATCTTACAATGAATTACGGATACTGGATAATTGCTTACCGAGCCGTCGACTCTTCAAGGAATCTGTATACCTACAATTTATAAAATAGCCCTACATGATATTAAAAAGTTTAGAATATAATTATTTTTAATAAAGTTTAAAGAAATTAAAAAAATAATATAGAAATATATTTTTTAATTGGTTCCACTATGCGAGGGTTGGTTTGGAACCTATGTGGTATGAAATATGAGAGGAGATGTTGACCGATCAACCACTAATGGAGGGACTTGATTCTTTCTGACATGCCGGTCATCAACACTCACTGACATTTTTTAGTTTTTCAGGCAGCGTTCACTACAAATAAAACTAAATTACATTTAGTTGAAAATCCTATTACTTATAGTGTAATGTGAAGTAAATACGCACTAGGCTTTACAAAGTTTTTAATATTAATTTCTATAATATTTATGGAGAAAAATTTAACCACGCAGAGCAAGAATAAAAAAACCCGCCACCGTTTCGTCAATTCAGGCTTCTTTAGGACAGAAGAGAAAAGAAATTGGTGTCATTTTTACTCCTTCCCTGTATTTTGGAGAAAATTGTGGTTGGATCTCTATCTACCGTCGCGGTCATAGAAATCGCATCACATATTTCTTTTGATTCTTATGTTGATAAACTTGGTTCCATTGAATGTTTTTGTTTTAATTTATTTATTAAGGTTACAAGAAAACCTTAACAATGTTTCTCAGTTCAGTTTTAAGTAATCTCAGGATAATAGCTGTTGTTATGACCTGTATCAAGAACTGTCCTAGTCAAAAAACATTTTCACGGGAAATAGTTACGAGGATAGGGTACCATCAATCAACTTTACTCATAGTTATGAAAAAAGGCACCATGGAGCGAAAGAATGAAACTTTTAGGAGAAAAAAAACAAAAAAAACAAAACAATTTGATCGCTTAATAGTGTGATTTTTTTTTAGAATATCGTATTATAATTGGCAAGGGAATATCTGGAGATCTTGCAGTAGCAATCTGGTAAATAAAATAATTTTTTTACTGGTTGATGTAATTTCTATCACCCAGGGATGGGGTTCCCCCCTAAGGTCGATGGCGCAGGAACTCCCCTACCTCCCAAGAATTTTATTCATTTATCTTTTAAAAAACAGTACAAGCAAAAATATAATTAGGAAAATGGTAGAACAGTTACACTTGGGTTGATCTGATCCATGTTTTCCCTTTGTTTCTTGGTTTGATAATTCTCACTTCGAAAATTCATAACTCCGTCTAAATGTGCTCTCCTCAAAAATTATAAATCTGAAATGTGCTCCCTCTAAAGGCGCAACTAGCGGAATAAAATTCCCTCCTGGGCACCCCTGATATGACCGCGACTGTAAAACTATCAAAGAATAGAAAATTAAATCAGTAAAGCCCTTAGGTTATATTCCGCGATAAAGACTTTTTTTTTCAAATTATCGAGATCCGTCTAAAACTTCGTTAATGGCTTCATCTTATCAGAACATACAACTTTTTTATCGGCGAAAATTATCAGAAGCGGAGCGTTTACTCATGACAAATAATGTAATGAGGTGTCCCGCAAAAGTATTGGGCCGTTTGGCATATATAACCTCGTTATTTCGACATGTTTGGGGTCGAGGACACGCCGAACGGTCCAATATTTTTTAGGTCGCCTTTTCTCTCGATATCGTGATCAATTATCTTACGATTCTAGTGGAAAGCAATTGAGTGTTGCTGAGTTTTTATTTTCTAATTCAAGTTTACCGATATCCAGATTAAAACATCTCATTTTCTTAAATAAAAAAGTTTTAGGTTACGATAAGATGAAGTTATTAACGAAGTTTTAGATGGATGGTAATAACTTCATAGAAACGGGTCTGAACCGCGGACTGTTACACCTCCAAGGTTTCATCCTTTTTTTTTTTAAGCGTTATCCACCAGGGTCATCATTATGGTATCATCATTATGCCGAACGAAAAACGAATCACAATTTTTAGTTTTATGCCCATAGTTATAGTCCGCCTCGTGAATTGTAAATGTTTGCCGTTTGAGAATTAATCCCACTTTGTCACGTCGCCTGGGGTGTCTGGATTTCTTTGTGGACAGATGGTCTTAAGGGCTTTGATTTCGCATGGTACTCATTTATACTATCCATGGCAAAAATGTACGACAGATTTTTTTTAAACACTTCATTTATAGATATTGTCGTAAATATTTAAATTAAAAGGAAGAAAATGCGTGAATATATATTATGCCCCACAATAAATTGAAATGTAAGACGTGCCTATAACAAGCTAACGTATTTGATAGCATGGCTTGAAAATAAATCATTTCTCTCTTCAATTGAGTTCATGAACGGACGACAAATATATGGGCTTTTATGTATATGTATAAAGGTCAAATGGGGATTTACATGATTTTTAAAAAAAATTCCTCAAATCTGTTGATCCTAAAAAAAAAATCCTGTTGGTAGATGTAACATTTTTTTCCTCTTTTCATTTGATAAAAACAAATTCTCTTATTTGAATTCAGAGAATTCACTAATAAATTTTCCTCATTGTGTATGATTCAGGTTGTATTGTATGTGTATATATTTAACCTTTTATCAAATAAAGTAATATAAATGTTTAAAACATTTGATATAATAGACTGTGACACCATCATTGTTAGCACCTGAAAGGCTGCAATATACGTCACATTTTCAAACAAGCATTCAGTTTATATTATTGATAAAGCTGTCAATATTTGATATGATTTTCAATATCGGGCAATCAGTTATATGTATAATAAAAGCATTATTTATATTATGTCAGCATTAGTTAATATTATTTTGAGTAATAAGTTAATATTATAATAACATATAAATTTTAGGTTAGTCATCTACAGTTGTAAATTTTATTCCTGTAGTTAATCATCTAATTCCTTCATTGTTCATAAATCCATTGTATATAGATCAGTAAGGCATTGCTCTTAGTCATACTTCGGTTTATGGGTTCGAGTCCCATTTCTGTAGGTGATTATATATTCAGTTATATCAGCCTTAGATCGACCCTGTAATCAGAATGTCCTCCTGGGACAAACTCAACCTCTATAAAATTGGTACTCTAAATAATCGATTATGAGGGAATACCTGGGAATTGAGCGTGGTCATGGCCAAATCACCTCCTTACACAAACGTTAATCAAGAAACAGGACTTTCTTACAAAATATTGAATGCACGACCTTATATAGGTTTTAGTGGTAGTATTGTTATGACCAGGTGTTACATATTGTTAACCACTGGCGCATAGGCGCAGATTTTGAAGGGAAGGGCGAACGTGTCTCTCCCCTAATAAAATATTGACGAGGCGAGAATATCGTTTTGTCCCCCTCCCTCCAATACTTTGAAGTAAAACAAATTAATAACAAATAAGCTATTTGATGAGCATTTTACCATAAGCATATAAGCATTTGATTCATTCATAAATGTGTAAACTAAAATCGATTAAGAAAATTCGACTAGCTGGTTAAGCTAAGGCATACAACTAGGTATATAACTTTTTTATCACTCCCTAAATATCTCTATTATGTAAATTTTATTTATATTAATGGGTAATAATATGGTGAGATATCCTAGGATTTTATAATTCACTTACCGCTCATATGCAGATTTCCATTTTCACGTGGTTTTCTTATAAATTTTTTTGCAGCTAAGTTGAAAGAATATATTTAATAATTTTAAGTATAGGTAAATATATTTTACTGATAAGGTTTTTTATATTGACAGTTTTACATAACTAGTCAGATTGAGAAAATGTTTGTATTTTTTATTTTGAGGTTGCATATACTAATAAACCTAAAATATTTCTCAGTTTATAACATTATTAATTTTTAGCTAGAAAAGTTCAAGAAATGTACCTATCTCATGAAGGCGGTCTTCTTACTCCTCAAAAGAAATAAAAAAACAATTATACAAACTTATTGTTATTATTAATTTATTTTAAAATATTCAATATTATATCAGTTATGAGAAAGAGTTGATCAGTTGGTGCGTTCAAATTAATACTAAATTAAACAAGTAGAATTATTTAATTTTTGCCGACGTTTTGACCCACTTTGCAGGTCTTCATCAGGGCTAAAAAAGATACAAAACATGGTGAAAATAAAATAAATGAATATAAGTAGATATAAAAATAAGAATAAGTTGTCTGGTACAGAAATAAATAGATGATATCAGAGATATAGTGGGTGACAATGTAGTTAAATTATCAAGTATTATATGTAGAAGATACAAACAAAAATGGAAAATAAGTATGAATAAAAATAGAAAATAAAGGAGAATATAGCATGTAAGTTAAAAGTAAACAGATTGCGATAAAAGATAAGGAATGAGTGTATAACAAACTAATATAGAAAATTTTTCTTCATATGTTAACCAACATTTATCAAATGTTATCTATATTAGTTTGTTATACACTCATTCCTTATCTTTTATCGCAATCTGTTTACTTTTAACTTACATGCTATATTCTCCTTTATTTTCTATTTTTATTCATACTTATTTTCCATTTTTGTTTGTATCTTCTACATATAATACTTGATATTTTAACTACATTGTTACCCACTATATCTCTGATATCATCTTTTTATTTCTGTATCCGACAACTTATTCTTATTTTTATATCTACTTATATTCATTTATTTTATTTTCACCATGTTTTGTATCTTTTTTAGCCCTGATGAAGACCTGCAAAGTGGGTCGAAACGTCGGCAAAAATTAAATAATTCTACTTGTTTAATTTAGTATTAATTTGAACGCACCAACCGATCAACTCTTTCTCTTATTATATCAACGGTCAACCATCTCTACATCATTATATCAGTTAGTTTCACGGCAATTATGTTGAATTATTGCAGTTAATATTGGACAAATGGACTGGCCATTTATATTTTTTGTTCTATCGCCCTCCCCCCTACTCAAATTGCAAAGTTTGCGCCTATGCATTGGTGGACCAATGGGTTGTGGAAGTTGGAGTAGGCTTTCGGGCCAAAGCTCTCTTAAAATAGAAAACTATTTTTTTTTATTGGTCCTTATTTGTTATTGTGAATCATCTAAGTTAAATACTTGAACAATCACAATATGTTCTCTTTTTAAATTGTTATGCATATATAACTACTAAATTTATGCACGTTTAAAGACAAAAAAAATAATCTCTAAAAACATTATTGTTCATGTAAATACCATATTTTTATTAATAGTTTTAAGGGACTTCAAGGAACACTTAAACCTTATCTCATACTGGTAGCTTCTTTCTTTTTATTCCTGAGCAATGTTAGTTTAAAAAAAAAAAAAAGAATCGCTAATGCGGTTATGGGTGATATAGCTATCAGTGGGCATAAGGTATTTATATAAAACGGACGATTAATTTTTTTTTTAAATGTTTAATTTGTTGACGGTCCTAATGTAATTTATAAAATAAATTGATTTATCATAAGTAAATTATTAAATTAATATTAAAAGAATGTAAGGAGAAGAATTAGGACATTTTTTACAACAATTACATAAAAATAATATTACATTGATGATAGAATAATGAGATAAATATTTCGACTTAAAAATGGGCAAGATTGCCTGAAACGTCGTCGAAAAAAATAATAATGAATTAAAGCATGGATAGATGGTGTAAGGGTTAAATAAAGTTGATTCCTCGAAATTATTAATTTTGGTAATTATAAGTTCCCTTCAAAATTTGGAAGATTTACTAACAAAAAAGAAGAAAAAAAAATCGCTAATGCGGTTATAGGTAATATAGCTACTAACTAAAGGTACATTAACGGAAGAAAGTTCAAAATGGAATATTTCCGTCTTGTAAGACTATTAAAAACCCTTCCATTTGACACCAATATTTTAAACAAATATAACTCATCCATTTTCGATAAAATTGGAAAAATCAACGTTACGATGGGTCACATCCAGTATCCTTATAGTAGTTCTTAGCAAAAATGTTTCTATAACATCCCATGCGTGTTCCGTCGTTTAATACGTAATTCAGCACATTAATTTTTGCTGTAGGAGATGCTGATCATATCCACACAACATAGACCTTTTTGCGAGATTTGGTAAATAGTGGACCCAGAATTTAATTTGGGAGGAGGTTTAACATAAATAGCCTTAAAGATTTTTAAAAAATATATAAGTATAACGATACTTACTTGGGAAGAAAAATAAAAAAATTAACTACCTATATGAATTGATGTTTAAGTGATGATTTATTTATTAACTGAATTTGCCTCTACCTGATAATGTCATTGGCAATTCCTTCCTCATTTCTACCCTCTATATTCCATTCTAGAATCGCGTTTCTTTCAAAAAAATTCATCAGGATTTCCCTATCTCTCTCGGTATCTTGTAATATTTCCTGAACAGTACTGTGTATCTTGAGGTCCTTCCTTGTGGCTGCATAGTATTCACAATCAACGAATATGTGGTTCACGGTTCTAGGGGAACCACATCTGACGCAGGTAGGTGGTTCTCGACCGTGGAGTAAGTAAGAGTGCGAAAATTCAGCGTGTCCAATTCGGATGCAGCACAGGGTTATTTAATCTTTTTAGTGAAAGTAATTATTAAAGTTCTATTAAAAATACAATTATGCGAACAATAATACTTTTAGAGATAATATTTTAATGCATTTATGTATTTAGTAGCTATGTCCCCGATTTTGTGTCTTGAGACCTAAAGACTTGGGGTAACTTGAGGAAACTCAAAACATGAATCTCTGTTAACAACTCTGATTCAAAATATTTTAAGAATGCAAAATTTTCTCTTTCTGTGTGTTTCATATGTGCTTAAACGAAATTAAAATATCTAGGTTACACAAAAATAATCTATACTTTTTCACAGGGTCAGAGATCTCAGAAGCGATATTTTCAAATGGACATAGTAGATTGATATTGAAGTCGAATCCGTAACATTAAATATTGAGATCTCACATGGAATTCAGGGAGAGGAGGAGGAGGGGGGGGGGGAGGTTCCGAACTGACCAAGGTCTCATTGAGGGTGGGTGCACTGCACCCGGTGCGATAGGAACAACCTGTTGCCATACAGATCCATTACTGTGATTATATTGCTGCTCATCCCAGCTGTCAGCCTATAACTTGCTTACATTTAACAAGGTTCTCTAATATCTCAATCCTGTAACGATCCCCTTGGCTGACAAAGGATAAGCAACTTACGTAACCCAATGTCTAAGCAAGTTATACCAAGCGCTGTGGGCATCCTTGTTTAGGTGTCATAGCTCATGGCTTCCTTCGCAGTCAGAAGAACATTTAGTAGTTAATATAAACAAAAAATACACAAGTTAACGACTACTGACATAGTTGACCACCATCCTAAAAAAAATCAAACTTCATAAATTTATTAAAGACTAGCAGTGCAACGCAGTTTTATTAATGTTAAGTTAGCGTCTGATTAACTGGATAACATTCGAAATTTATTTGGTAAAACAGAAGAACCAATCTGATGTTGTTTAAGTGTTTTTTTTTTCGGTAGGCATTACAGTTGTTGTAGATACTTCTCTGCCTATCTTGGACCATTTCCTTCCACTTATCTGAATGAAGCTCCATTGCATATTAGTTGATTCGATCTATCCATGTGATTTTTTGGCCTCCCACGTGGTATTTTTCCTACTATTATGAATAGCTTTGTCAGTGGGACCGTTCCCATGTCTCCCACCATTACGCTGAGTTTGGATGGCTTTTCCCTTTCTTCCGTAGACAATATTTCCTAGGCACATTTCTTTATCAGATTATCAACAATTAACGCCCCTCCTGTACTTATGATCTTCTCCAATTCTAGCCCTCAGTCCGCTCTCTTATCACGAGATCTCGACCTTCTGAACTTTATACACTATTTCACAGATCTGCCTCTTTCCAAATTCATTTGTTATCCGGTACGCTAATCTCTGGAATTCCCTCTCTTTAAAAATCCGGCATGCTCCCTCCTTATCCAACTTTCAAATCCTCAATTCCAATTCCTATTTAAAAACAGTCAGAAAATTTAACGTGGCTAACCACGTGTTAAATTTCAGAGCCCTGGCTTAAGAACCAATGCTTTATGTGTATTTATATTATATCATTACTTTTCACGAACTTGTGTATATTCTTATATATACTTATGGACTTGTGATTATACCGGGTCATTGCTGTTCTTCAATATTACTGTTTTAAATCTTACCAAAATAGAATATATAAATCTTTATTTCTTTATATTTTATTCACGTTAGTTATTCTTACTTGGTGCTCATTTACTAGAGACATTATTTTTATATTTATTGCCTTTGTTCCTATCTGTTTTATTTCTTTTTATTTTTTTCTTTATTTTTTTAATTACACAGTGATTATTTTGTTTTATTTCTTATTTGTATTGTATATAGTTTCATTAGTTCGTTAATTTTTTTTATATATTTGATAGTTTACATAAGATATTTTATTTATTTAATGTAGTTCTCTAGGTCTGAAGTATTCCTTTGTTCTGTAACATTTTGTTATTCTTAAGAGACTTTGTACCAGAATAAAATTATTTTTCTATCTACCCATCTATCAATTGAGGCATTCATTGTTGTGTAGAGACTTCTAGATGGATTGCTCCTCGCTACATGCCTCGCCCATCTTAACCTGCATATGCCTCCATGTCACGGGATATCGATTGACTAGTATCTGTAAGCAGCTCTTTATTGGTGTTTCTCCTACCACTATTCTGATATCTGACCGTGCGGAGGACTTTTCTTTCAAATATTTCAATACCTCTTTATAGGGCACTGGTTAGTTTATAGGTCTCACGACTATGTATTAGAGCTGTATTTATCATAGGATTGTAAAACCTTGAATTGAGATTTCTTGAAATTTTTAGCGAGCTCAATACCGTTGAAAGTATGAAGAAAGCTCGGTTTGCGGTTGTTATACGCTGGTATATTTCCGTTATTAAGTGATTCAATAAGGCCAGTAGAATAATAATAATATGTAAGAATAATTTTTCAGTGCTTACATTTAGTAATTGAAGTACGTGCGTTAAAATAAAAAGGAGAATATAACGTGTTAATTTAAGTATTAAGCTCAGATCACGGAAACAAAGTTGAATATATGAAAAACTTCTATTTTTATTTATATTTTTTTGGAAGAAGGGTTGTGGAGACTTCAGTCCGAAAGCCTCCCATAGCCCTACTAGCGTACAGACGAATAAGGTTCTAAGAGGGCTAGAGAGTTGCGTGATGAAGACCACTCTAGCAAGGAGCCATCGCCTTTCTTCTTGCGCTGCTCCAACAGATCCTGCCCTTAGGAAGACCTCAAATAAGATGAATGTTTCATAATATTCTCTTTTTTTCCAGTCGGCAGAAGAAATGGAACACGGAAGAGTGGGTCCAGGAACATTATTTCCCCTTTATTCTTTAACTTTTTTTTTTCTGATTCATTTGTCATGTTTTATTAACAACCGTAAGGTTTAGTATACTTCACATTTCTTTGAACCTTTCGGACAGGGGAAGCTCAAGATCGTCTTATGTATCTGATATATTATAGTATATGATGTGACATAACCTGATGTTATTTTTTCTGAATTTATTATTTATAATACTAATTGGCTCGTGCGAATAATTCGTAGAGTGTATCGGCAGGTGAACAAGTGGAATCATAATATGTAAATAACTGAAGCATTACGAGAGTGAAGTTTTTTATTTTTTTTTTTCATGGTAACTAACAGTGATTTATTATTGAAAGCTTATAGCGGAAACATTTGACTCTAATTGGTTAAATAAAACATTATTTTTTAATTATTCTTAATATTTAATCTAAGTTATGGGTTTTCTGCCCTTAAAATTGGATTTTTCGGACTGCTCCAACACATACTAGACAAACGCTCTAAACTTTCAATTAATTACAAAAGACCCATCTACTTAACCATAATAAGACCTATATGGACATACGAAGTTGAGCTTTGGGGCTCTACCAAACCATCGAATGCCTATCGTATCCTATTCTTACAATCCAAAATTCTTTGTAAAATCCTTATAAAGACCTTAATGTTTCATATGCCGCTGATGCCAGATACCTATCCTTTCATGATAAATTCCAGTCCCATCAGAATTCACTTGTTTCCAGCCTTGCTTCTTCCTCGATTCCTGATAATCCCCCTAGGCGTCTGAAAAGAAGATGGCCTCGTGATCTTCTTACCTAGAGTTAAAAAGGATGTGCTACCTCTGGGCAGTATCTCTTCAAGTCTGTTCATGTCATTATTTCTAATGTGTGCATTTTTACTAGTTGTGTTGTTTATACAATTGTAAATTTCATTAAATTTATAACGAAATAACGAAAAAATTTGATTTTTTTTTTTTTTATGAACAACGAATCCAATGCCTCTCATGTTTCTAAAATAAACAAATACATTTTTCTTTGTATTACTACTATGAATTAAGCAATCATTTGAATACTTTTTCTTAAATTTTTCCTTTAATGTAGCATAGACTGCATACTGACGGTGAACAAAAATGGCGGATAAACGAGTGAAGATGGGTCGAACATTTACTGTATAGAGGAATCTCAAAGATTCATTTATACGAAATAATTTAAATTTTGAAATTGTTTTCTGCAGCTCGATCATTATCCTGATGGTTATTTAATCAAGCATCGAAATAACTCTCCGTAAATATTTGGATTAATTATTTGTATATGGGATCCGCCCGATATACATGAAGCGCCTAATCAGTTTATTGGACCATTATCAGCATTACTGTTGCAAATACGCACGAGTACATCCCAATATAAAATATAACAAAGGGAAATATTCATCTCCATAAGAGATTTAATAATTTATACAACTGTTTTTGATCCCTAATCATTCATTGGATCTCTCATAAATTTTTTTTCGGCTTTGGCGAGCCATTTATTACATTTGAAATACATTATGAATAAATAAATCTTTATGCTTTACCGAATCATTGAATTAATTCTTTAAAATGCTAAATACTTATGCAGGAAGTCCTCAATGCTCTTTATTAAGGCTGAAATAAGATTTTCCATATTGACTTTTGTTACAGGTATCTCCTAAATACATTTCCTTCCATTATACACTCCATATAAATCCCGTCAACTCCTGGTTTTCTCCTTTGTGTTCCCCCACTTCGACTATGGCTGTCTTGTGTACGGCGGACTCTCGGGGGAATTCGAGGACAAACTTAAACGCCTAACTTAACTCGCAATACGTTTTGTTTTCGGAATATCAAGAGATACGCATATAAGCCAGTATTAGACCAAGTTGAAGTACCTCTTTCCATCCAAACGCCGTCTGTACTTCCTTGCTATATTCCATTCAATCCCGTCCCACTAGATCTCGTACCTCCGGCCTCTATCCACCTCCTCACCGAACTATTACGTTTGACAAATCCTTTATAATTCAAGCCTTCTGGAATACCATTCCTCCCGATATCCGACATGTACAATCAGTTTCCTCATTTAAACCTCTCCTTTTTAAGCACCTACTCCTTTCCCAACCCGATTAATCATTAAATGTAGATAAGAGAACTTTTTGAAGTTCCCCCAAAAATGATTTTCTTTACTTATGTTATTTTATTTTTCCACGTTTGTATTATACATATCAGTATGTTTTTAGTGTTATTGTTTTATTTTTTGCTTTATTCTTTTTCCAAAATTTTAATCTTAATAAGAATTGTAAATAATTAATTTTATGTATGGCCACACAGCCATTTATTCTGTATCTATAATTTGTCCTAAAGGGACAACAGTCCCAGGATAATAAAAAAATATTTTCATTTTAATTCCATGCCCTTATTATAAAATATGTTTCTATCTAATCGTGCTTTCCAATTGATTTCTAATAATGAACTGAGGTATCATTTCAAGAAACCGAAAATGGCCTTAGGACCTTCTAACTTATATAATGTACTTTGGAATACTACAAGTGATTGAATATACCACAGGCGGATCTACAGGGGGCTTTCGGGCTGAGCCACCCCTCCCCCTCAAAGGATATAAAAATTATGTTTTTTTTTCATTGAATTATATTGGTTACTGTAAGTGATTTTTTTTTTAAAATAAACATTTATTTATTGATGAATATTAAATTCTCTCACATTCAAAAACACTAGTAATAGTGACAAAGTACCTCATTCACACCCTGTATACAATAAATTTAACTGAAAAATAATAAAACTAAAAGTACATTCATATAAAAAAAAAAAAAAGAAACTAAAATAATCAAAACAACAAATTAAATCCACTCATAATTTTATACAAAATTTATATAATTCATTCACTCAGGAAAACGCAGAGCCAAGCATTTTTTCCCCACTCGTGGAAGGAAAGGCAGGACTCTAGGAGATCCCACTCTGCCACATTTGAGTGATCTTTGTTAATTAGTTTAAAAATTCACAATAGCATGACGTAGCAGTGCCTCAACTCTCTTGATGTCATTCCTTTAGATAATTACTTAAGTAATAACATTATAATTTTTTACTATAGATAAAATTCTCAAACATAAAAAATATTATATTTTCAAAGTTTAAATGTATATATTACTAAAAATATCATAAAACTCGATATCATGGTATAACATTGGTGGGTTTAATGAGATTTATTAGATATAGAAATAGAAAAATAATTTTTTTATCCCTGTTATCCTTCAAGAATAACTGCTGTTAAAGTAAACTACAAAGTACTTCTGGTCAAAAAACTAAAAGATAATGAAAAAAAAACATTAGATTAACTAAAATATTTAAATTAATAGAAAAGAAAAATTGAATAATAAAATAAAACACAACATGTTTCCTCTAATAGGTTGAACCAATATTTTAGAAGAATAAATAATAACAATAATAAATTAAAATTACTATTTAATGGTGTTGAGATGGTTTACCGTGATTATAATATGAGATGGAGATTGTCGGGGTTGAGGTCAAATTAATACTATATACTAAAATAATATTTTATTGGTTACGCCGACGTTTCGACCCACTTTGTAGTTCTTCATGAGGTCTACAAAAGATAAAAAAATATAAAAGGTACACAGTGAAAATAAAATAAATGAATTATTAGTAGATATTAAATAACAAACAGTTGTTTGATAAAGAAATCATAAGATGACATCAGTGATATAGAGGGTGATATTATAGTTCAAATATCAAGTATTATGTATTTATATATATAAGATACAAACAAAAATAAAAAGCAAAGGTGAATATATCGTGTCAGTTAAAAGTAAACAGATTGTGGATAAAAAAGATATGAGTGGTTAACGAAGTAGTAAAGGTTAAGAATTGTGGGTTGAAGAGAAGGATATATATATATATATATATATATATATATACAAGACTATTATATAGAAGGATTCAAATATACCTAAACCTAATTTACATTAAATAAATTAAATAATGGAAAAAAACTTTATGTGCTTTAGACCACAAGATAGAAGTGAAAACATCAACACGGCGAGATTAATAACATGAATTAAATAATTATAAATTTGTTTTGTTTTAGTTGGAGTGGGGTTGCTCAGTGGTAGGGTACTGAACTTCCAATGCAAAGGTCCCAAGTTCGAATCCCGGCTCATGGCAGAAAATTTATTTATCTGTTTCATTGGCCGTGGGGCGACCCTGGGAAGGCGACCCTCCTGGGGCACTCCCAGCCTCTATAAAGTGGGTACCCTTAATTAAAATAATTGATTAAGGGGGAAAAAAAACCTGGCGGTTGAGCGTGATCTCGGTCAAATCACCTCCTTGCACAACCGTTGACCTAGAAACAGTGCTTTTCCTAAGTAGTACTGAACCCCAGACCCTTCATGGGTTGTAGTGGTACAGGATTTTTTTTTTTTTCTGTATTCACAAAGTAATAACATTAATAATATATACAATTATAGTTGTGTATAAACTATGTCACAAAGTAGTAATATTTGCAATGTATACAATTATAATTATGTATAAATGAATTCTTTTGATTAAATTTATATATATATATATATATATATATATATATATATATATATATATATATATATATATATATATAAAAGCTGTAAATTTAATGATGGCATTTTTACATCCCAAGAACATCTATTGTTTGCACTGCGTGACTGCTAGAAAAAGTAGTAGTTATAATATGGATCTGAAAATATGCCAGTTACGAAGGAATCTGCACAAGGAAGGGAAGAAACGTAATAGCTAATACTCCTTCGCCGAGGCGGGTACTTAGTGAAGTCATTACCACGCCGGCACTTCCAGGGCTAGTTACCTGGTACCCATTTCCAGCCCCCATATACCTCCCATTGATATTAACACTAATGATGTCAATACAAGGTCAGAAGATTTGCCAGAGCCAATATTGTGGGAAAGGGGTTATACTCACTTTAATGACAAGGTAAACCGCCATCTTCCGCTGTTGAATAGACTGGCGCCCGGATTATGCGGGCTCCGGGCTGAGATACTGTCACCCCCTGCCGGAAGGATTGAGAGCAACTACCACCTTCGTTATTCCTGGAATAACATTATGATAAGACTAGTTATAATTTTTGTTGTTATTCAATTGTTTATTTGAAATAGTGAATATTTTCTTCATTTATCCTAAGGGAGATTCTTATTTTCTAGGTATATAGGTAAGAATATTTTTTTCCCAGTGATTTATTCTCCCATTCATTCCACTCAATCACATCATTACCTCATGACGTTTCGGGATCCACTTATATCCCATCTTATATCTACTTGAAGCCTAAATAGATTATCTCTAAAACCGGATATATCAGTAGTATTAAACAATGACGAATCAAAAATAAAAACAGTAGTAAATTTTATTAAAATCCATAGACTATTGAATAAAATATATAAATAAATATAATTTGTTTTTTAATATTTTAATTTCAACAAGCAATAACCGCACCTCAGTAGAACTTCATTGGTTACGATATTGCCTCTGCGCAAGGTCATCCTACCTCACTATAACCAATGTCCAACAGACAGATTGTTATAAGACTCAATAAAAAAAAAAAAAAATATTTTAATGTATTTATTTTTCCAGCTAAAATTAGTTTTGTTCTGACTGAAGAAAAGTATGGTCTCATTAACTCTGAAGAAGCAATAAGTTGAATTTTTTCTATGTATTTTTTGTTGCATCCATTCTACGAGTGAAAACATACCTATAAAGTATATATCACTACTGTTAGTGCAAAGGTCTTATGTAAAAGTTTTCAATTTTTATTCTATTTTGATATTATGTAGTCTGCAATTGATATAAGTTGTCTACTAGTTTGAAAAATAGCAGAGGACAATAAAATATAAAATTATACTAATAAATCATAAAGAAATAATTATTTTTTTGTGGTCTCCTCTCAAATCACTCAATTTTTACATATGTCATTTGCAATCACTGCAGCGAGATATATATTCAGTATGCACTTTTTCGCGTTTTAGTATTTGCTGATAAACAAAACTCATGGATATAAAGCCCGTATATGTTTAGGGATTATTGAATTTCCGAAAACGGATTCTTCCAGAGATTTTATTCTCATAAGAAAATTTTTAGACCTTTTAATATAGATATTTTTTAGCGAATGAAAACGAAGAGGAAGCTATACTGACCTTACTTGGCAGACATTTTTTATATGTCTGCAAATACTAAATACAGCAAATACTAAAACGCGAAAAAGTACATACTGAATATGTATCTGGCTGCAGTGATTGCAAATGGCTTATATAAAAATTGTGTGTCTTACAGGAAACCGCCAAAAAATAATTATTTCTTTATGATGTATTAGTATAATTTTATATTTTATTGCCCTGTGCTACTTTTTCATAGTATTAGATAACTTATATCAATTGCAGACGACATAATGTCAAAATATAATAAAAATTGAAAACTTTTACATAAGACCTTTGCAATAACAGTAGTGATATATGCTTAATAGTTATGTTTCCACTTGTAAAATGGATGGAACAAAAAATCCATAGAAAAAATTCAATTTTTTGCTTGTTCGGAGTTAACGAGACCAATAATTTTCTTCAATCGGAACAAAACTAATTTATGCTGGAAAAAGAAATATATTAAAATATTAAAAAACAAATTAAATAAAAATTATAATTATTTTTATATTTTATTCAATAATCTGAGGATTTTCAGAAAATCGATTACTGCTTTTATGTTTGATTCGTCATTGTTTAATACTTCTGATATATCTGGTTTTAGAGATAATCTATTTAGGCTTGAAGTATAGTAAGGGCGTTCTTGGAAAATATGATTGATACTGACGCAGTGTTGATTTGGTCGTGGCTGCTTAGTGATGAGATGTATATGAGTTAAATTTGTGTGTCATATTATTAACCTGGTAAGATCTTCACTGATTTTTTAACAACTTTCAATTTGCTAGGAGGGCTTCCGTTCCACATGGACCGCCAACTATCCGATATTTCTTTTTTGAGAGGATAACTCATTTCTGGAGGGGTCAGGATAGCTGTACCTCGACCTAGGAGCGTGAGTGCTTGTTTGACTGCAAGCTCATTACCAACTATACCCACGTGACTAGGAATCCAAGGATTTTGAAATGTTCCTCGAAACAATAAGTTGAAATTGAAAAAGATTACATACTTGAACATCTAATATTAATAATTTTATGAGAAAATTTAAAAACAAACAAGCTTCTATGAATTAAAATAAATTAACAAATTATATATTAAATTGTACGTGGAATTAATTAATTATGAAACAACATATTTTAGTCTCCTTAATAATTCTGCTTTACAATGGTCAACTATATCTCTTGTAGGTTCACTGGCTTCATATGATTTCACACCAATTGTTTGTTTATGACACAGGTGTGTAAACAATTATTTTTTGAGAGGAGGCACATTTTGACTGGGTTTTGAATTTTTGAGGAGAACAAATTTCGAACGAGTTATAAATTTTTGTAATGAAAAGTTTCAAAACTTTTTACTACTTTCGGTTGCTATTTTTAAGAAGCGATGAGCAATAATGTTTCAATTATATTGAGGGTGGGGGGAGGGAGGAGGATTAGTGCACTATCGCCATTTATGTATATATATATATATATATAAATTTCGCTTCCCATGATATTGTTCATTTAATCAGTTCCTAAATTTATACGATGAAATCTGAATCGATTAATAGATTTTAAATATGTCTCTGTTATTATCAATCGTTGACTAGATAGATGTATAAAAAATAGAAACGTTCTATCTGTCAACTGATTTACTTTCTCAATTTTCTCTTTGACTATCAAAAGTAAAATAGTGTATTTATCAAAATGTTAATAATTGTATTTTGAAACGTGATAAATAGTTCTATTTTTTTTTAATTATATGAAAACAATGTTTTTTGACATTATTTTTCTAAATGATCCAGTTCTATATCAGGTATTTTATGCTAAATAATACATGTTTCGTGCAAAATAATTATTTCATGCAATATGAGTATTGCAAGTATAAGAATTTCACGTAAAATAAATATTGCAAAAATATTCTCACTAGATACCAATAGATTGTTTAAAATTCATGTCTTATAGTTTGTATTGTAAACATTACATTGTTCAGATATTGTATAATTTATTATCTATTTTATAAAGACATATCATAGTAACATATGAATATATAAAGTAACATGAATGTAATAATAGAAAATATTTTTTTATTTTTTGAAACTTAGATATTAAACTCGTGGTATGTTTATAATTTGGTCAGTACAGACAATTAGATGGTATTATGTCAAAAGCTGGATCGATGTTAACTCGAATACTCAAGTAAAAAGTAAAAAAAAATTAAATAAATAAAAAGAATGGTAATCGAACCAAATTCAACGTTCTCGTGGTTCAAATCCTCAATAACTTCCGTGTTGGCTGGGTGGGGCAAGGTCTGAAAAAAGTTTTTAGAAGTCTAAATATTTGTAAACAATGCAGTTTTTCGGTCGAATTGTGAAATGGACCAAAATTGCTTTCAATTGTTTGAACGTCCTAACAACTAAGTTTACTTATAAAAACCGACGATTCAGCCGTCTTAAGATTCACTGGAAGTACCTAGTTCTGACCAGTACATATTTGAACAAAAAATACCGAAAAAAAAACAGCTGGAAATATAAAAAAGATGGTTTTCATTTCTTCTCTTATTATCTCACATCAGGGCATTATTAATGAGCCAATACAATTAAAAACTGCTGGGCGTGACGAGAAAAGGATGCTAGTTTGTCACTGATGTAGTCAAACTTCCAAATTTTAAATTTTATTTGTTCTCTCAATGTACAACAGTCGCATTAGCTCGCTCCAGTGTGTATGGCTATGTAGTTTCGATGTGACTAGACTAGGTTCCAAATGTGTCCCCCTCCCCTCCAAGGGCTGTAGTTTCTTACCCCCTCTCCTCCTAATAATTTATAATCCCTTATTTTTAAAAACGTTATTAGTGAAAGCAGTATCATTAAAATTGTATTTTATTCACAATAACACATGTGGTTTGTTCCTTGTTTCACCATATCGAGAATTCTTCCAAATTGAAACTCTAACAAAAATTTTCCCCCCTCCCCTTGTTACCGCAAAATTTACACACCTTAGTCACTAGTCCCCTCACTTCTCCCCTCCAAAAAAAAATTTATATCACCATAAAACGGTCCCCTGAAAAACTAATAGTTTCGTAAAAATGTTCCCTCCCCTCCAAAAAAAAAAAAAAATGTGATTTTGAGATTTTTGATGGCTGCCTTTCCTCCCTGGACTCCTCTTCTGTTATCCTTAATTTTAATTTTTTATGTTATTTTGAAAATTTCAAAGATTTTTTAAAAGTAATAGAGAAATATATCTTAGCTACTCAAATTAAGGAAATATAAGAATCGGGTCATTAATTTAAGATAAATTATGTCTGTAATTCATATACAATCACAGTCTATTTTTTTCATTTAAAATACCTTTTTATAAGAGGTTAATTAAATACGACTTAAATATTTACTCATAAAAATGTTACTAAGAAATTTAATTTTAAAGGACTTTTTTCCTAAAAAGTTTCACCAATACTATTTAAATGGAACTTTTTAAAAAAAAGTTTCATATTCTGATTTTTTATGCGCGCGTTGGACCATACAGGACTAAGCAGATGTACTCCACAAATAATATAAATTTTTATTTATTACATAGAGCCTGGAATATTTGGATAATAGAGAGAATAATATTTCATGAATCTTAAAGCTTTATTAATTTTAACTCCTAAGCTGGAGGCATATTTAGAATAAACTAAAGAATTTCCATTGATTGTAAAAAAAAATATATATATATAACTGCGTACTAAAAAGGATGACATAGTTTTCAACATAGCTAGATTTGATTTCCCATTTATCAAAATATTTAAAAAACTATGATTTGGCCATACAAATTAAATTTTGTAGCAGAAAATTAAAACAAAAAATGTGTTATCTGCAAAATTAGTATTACAAATCAGTATTACCTTTAATTGTTGTTAGATTATTAATATAAAGATAGAAAAGAATCGGTCAAAGACAGATAGATCCTAATGGAACATGATCATAAATATTTTTCTATATAAATATATAGATATTTTAAGTAACGTTATATTTTGAACCTAGCTATCATTTGTCCAAATAAAAAAAAATTTATTTATGAAATTGAAATAATTCAGCTCTTTAAACCTATCAAATTTCATTTAATCTTCTTCTTCCAAAGGATTTATTTTATATAAAATAATTCATAAGTTTCGCTAATTCTTGCCAAATAGTAATATTAAACTTAAATGACAATCTCTGATTAATATTTTAATATTAATATAGAATTATTGCATGATGATGTTGATTAATACCTTTACGAGGCTGTTCACATGAATTCTTATATAAAAAAAAAATATATGAAGGTTTGTTTCTTAACAGCTCGTTATAATTTTCTTTTCCTTGTGTAAATAACAGAAACTCTTAAAGTGATGAAATAAATCTGAGATGAAAGAATTGATGAAAGCGAAACAGTTTTCCTGCTTTTTTAACTTTCTTCTTTTAAACATTGAAAAGAATTAAAAAAAAAAAAACTCATGGGCTTGAGCCCAACTTGGTAACCTAATTATTTTCGTAAAACTTTTAAATTTCCACACCCCTCATCTTAATTTTTTTTTCTTCATATAATTTAGGATTCTAAACTGTACAAAAAGGCAGATGAATAATGGTTAAATACGTTTTATTTTAGGGGTTCTTGATTTTTTTTTTTTTTAAGAGTCCTATTACAGAAAATTACCTTTCCCAAAACGCTGTCAAAATTTTGTTACCGCAAAATTTACACACCTTAGTCCCTACCTCTCACTTAAGACCATTCATTAGCCCTTTCCCATTGATGCCAGAATAATTCACAAAGGCCTCGTCAAGTCAACTTAGCTACTTGTTCAAGACATCTTGGAAATTTCTTACCGCGAATGAAGCTATTAATTGAGTACAAGAATTGTGAATTAACTCGTTATCGTATTACTTAATTATTTTAAGTATTTAATGAGGCAGCTGTTGAAGTTGGTTATTCCTTATTTGTTATCTTGTTTTTATCTACATAAAATTTAGACTAAAACCTTGATGCATATTAAAATCTGTTTAATGGTTTCTGAGTTTTATTTTTTTACGAACTACAGCTCCTCTCCAAAAAGTCTCTCAATAAACTTCTAAAATTATTTGTGAGTCAACGACATCTCTCCCAGTGATTGGTAACAGCGGAAAAAGTTTGTGCTCTGGCGTAGTAACGTACACATCAGGTATTTGCGGTATGTACTTTGTTCCTTGAGGGGGATGGGTACTTCTGGTATATAGGGCAACAAGCACATGTAAGGAATAAAGAGAGAAGAAGAAGGAATGACATGACCTAAATAAATAGTCAGATTGACAAGGCTGCAAAATATAAAATATAGAGTTAAATTTATATTTATACAAAATATAAATATATGAATAGGGTGTATAAAAAAAATGACCGTTTTATCAAATTCAAGATTTCAAAGGACTGTAACATTTTAATCCTATTTAATATTTACCAATACTTAATAATCCCTTTAGAGCATTCTCTAAGCTTGTTAAATCCAGTTCGACTTTTTCTAAAAAGTCTCAGTTTAGTTGGTTCAGAAACATGACAGTGTCCTGCAAAATTCTCATAGTTTTTAGGCATTACTTAAAAAAAAGATTTCGCAGCCACTGAAGCAGCTCGTGAAATTATTAAATATGAAAGGGAAGGTGTCCTTGGCCAGCGCACTGCGCGGCGTTGGTTTGAAAAATTTAGCAGTGGAGATACGACGTCGGAAAGGAATAAGTGCTCTGGGCGACCATTAATGGATATTGATGAGGTTCTGCAGGAAGCTGTTGAGTCAAATCCGTTCACGAGTACTCGCGAACATGTCAGGGAGTGTATTGTGTTGAAAGATTCTGTTAGTCGCCATCTTCTCTCCATGGGGAAGGTGAAAAAGAGCAGTAGACTGGTCCCTCACGAACTTACTCCTCAGCAATCAGCTTAGAGGTTAGAAATTTATGAACATTTATTGAAAACACTTCTGATGTGAGACTTCTGCCTCATTCACCATATAGTCCAGATCTGGCACCATCGGATTACTACTTATTTAGAACCATGGCTCATTTTCTTCAAGGGGAAAATTTTGATGATTTTGCGGTAGTTGAAATTACGGTCTAAGATTTCTTTGACAGCCATTCCAAATAATGGTAACAGCGTGGAATGGCTAATGACTGTAGATAATGATGGACTATACTTTGAGTATTAATTGTATTTTATATCAAAGAAATAATAATACGAATATTTGGTTGAAAAAGGGTGATTTTTTTTTAATACTTCCTATTATTACAAAAACATTTTTTGTTAAAAAAAGTATTCGTAATGTATATACATATTTACAAGTTTGTAATGCAGTTTCTGAGATTAAAATAATAAGAAATACAAATAGAACTTCTAGATGAAATCCTGGAGCGTGGATATATGATGGTGGCAGATAGTGGCTAGGTGAACTATTTGCCGCTACAAATACGTAAAATATGTGAAAACGTACGACAGTTAACAAGCCGCAGATAGTGAAGGCTTCAGAAGAATTTTTATTTATAATGGATGTTACTAATGGCATATTATGTACTGAATTGAGCCATAACTGTAAGAGTTAACTATAAAAGTTACGGGTAATTTCCAGGTCACAAGACTATGCCACCAATATTATGAAGGTCGTTTGCCTAGAGTGTGTCTAAAATAATGTAACTGAGAGAACTATTTGTTGCGAGGTAATATTCCCATGAATAGTATAGAGGGGGGAGGAAAGTCGTTAACAATAGATATTGTTATCAACCGGGTATTTATATAGTTAATATGAGTTTTGTGGTAAAGGTCCCTTTGTGGAAATCAGCTTATTGTTCTCTAAGTCATAATAAGGGCCAGTTCTAAGCTGTCAGAGATAGCCCTGCCCTTTGAGCTGTGACCGCAGTTAATGTATTATGTCAATCGTCATAATTATTAAGTGTTGATACAGACACTATTGTGTCATTAGTTACGGATTAAGTCTATTGTTTAAGTGATGAATAGTTGCGGGAAATGTAGCAAGTATTCATACTATAAAGCAAGGCAGCAACTTGTTGCTGTTTTACGTTTTACGACTCTAGTAGGCCAGAGACCTTAGAATGAACAATTGGAACCTATGGCAAGTTAAGGAAACTATAGTTTGTTCCTCCAGTGGAAAATATTGGGGTAAAAAGAAGTGTTGAGAGTATGTGCCCACGCGATCCTCTGCTTGACGTTACAGAGACTGAATCGCACTCATCAGTTCTCCTCTACAATTTCTATTAAGACACTACCACATTACATAAATTAAACATGATTCTTTATCTTTATGGGAAGAAATATATACTTTTTCTATACATACATATATTTTTCTTTTTAATATATTGGTTGGGTGTTCCAAATCTACTTCTTTTTTTGAAATAGCGTGTTCAGCACTTTATTTTCTGGGTATTGAATGAGACTGACAACCAAATGATTAGTTTTTTTAAAATTTACATTTGGATTAAAATATTTCAAAAACTTAAATTCAGATCTGCATTCTGTAAGTGAGGAAATTTTCCAGCATTTCGTCTTCTTTGTAAGAAGTTATAAATCAAAATAGAGTGCACAAAATAAAGCGCTAAACGTTCCTAAATTAGAGCATTATTTTGTGCACTTTATTTTGTGGGTATTGAATGAGACTGAGCCGTAACGCTCGGGTATGTAACACTCATTCGGGTATCTCGGTTCGATTCTACTATTTTTTGCATTTGAATTAAAGTATCTCAGAAATTAAAAATATACCTGCAGCGAGGCAAATTTTCAGCATTGCCTTCTCTTTGTAATGAGGTATTAATAAAAATTATACCTTGCCGCGATGCGGAGTTAAAGAAGCAAACGGTTTATAAAATGGTGTCAAAAACCAAATAAGTTTTTTTTTTTTACATTTGGATTAAAATATTTCAAAAACTTAAATTTGGACCTGCATTCTGTAAGTGAGGGAATTTTTCAGCATTTTGTCGTCTTTGTAAGAAGCTATAAATCAAAATTGCATGATGAAGTGACGCCTAGTAAGAGAGTCGAAAAGGGAAAAAGATATGAACATTTGGACTAAAATATATAAAAATTTAAATACCATAGAGAATTCAAAAACCAATTCGCAGAAGTTAATATTGATATTTTTTAAATTAGCCGTTAGAATAAGATATATATATATTTTTTTTGTTTATTGATAAATATTACAATCTGTCTCAATAAAGGACATTTATAATTAATATATTTTACAATTAACATATTTACAAATTAAAAAAAAATAAAAAAAATAAGCCAACTTCAAATAATATAAAGCTACAAAAGAACAAAATAAAATATCATAGTGAGAAAAAAAAAAAAAAATGTAATGAAAATAAACATCTTAGACGCAGGCATACCTATTTACACTATTTACAGTCGGCCATAGGAACTCCGAACCATACTTATCCCCCCACACGTGGAGGGAAAGCAAGGCTTCAGGAGAAGAATAAGATATTAAGTGTTTCTGTTCGATTTTCTATCGCACTTTGTAGTGTTTCGTCAAATTACTGACCCATGCTACGAAAATTATATTAAAAAAAAGACTAACAATAGTGCATAATTGTCTTATACTAATTGTCGTTTCATTTTATACCAATGTATAAATATTTATACTCAATTATGATTATATATATTGTAAATGTTATTACCTTGTGAATATGGAACAAAAATAGATTATATACAATTATGTTTTATTTATAATATTTAAAACTGTATTAGTATAAATACATCAAGTACAGAGGAATATAATCACATGAAAACTTTTGTTGGAAAACTAATCATTGGTAGTACTCTAATAATATGTCTGCATGAGGAGATCACGAGGCCATCTTCTTTTCAGACGCCTCGCGGGGTTATCAGGAATCGAAGAGAAAGCAAGGTTAGAAACAAGAGGATTCATACGATTCTGAAGTTTATTATGGAATGATAGGTATCAGGATCGGAAACGTATGGAACATTAAGATCTTTCTGGATTATTTTATTTGTGACAAAGTAAGAAGCATTGAGGATTTTACGAAGGATTTTGGATTGTGATGATTGGCTACGAGAGGAATTTGATGATTTAATGGATCCCCATAGCTCAATTCCGTAAGTGCAAATAGGTCTTATTATAGTCATGTATATTATGATCGAAGATTAAAAATGAGTCTTTTGTAATTCAGTGTAAGTTTAGAGCGTTTGTCCAGTAAATGTTGGAGTAAGCGGAAACATCGAGCAGTTTCTTGTCTTGTATATACAATTACAATCGTATATATTGTAAATTTGTAACTTTTTGAATATATAACTATTTAATAATATTTCATATTATTAATCCCGCCTAGTTGATGTTTTCACTTCTATTTTGTGGTCTTAAGCACACTCCGTAGTGAGATTACCTTTTCGGTTTTTGTCCGGTATCAAGTGCAGGACACGATTTCTTCATCCCTTGAAATTTAATTTTTCTAGTGACAGTTCATCATTAACTATTTTCCATATGCATATACGATAAGAATACCGTATATGTTATATGGCAATATCTGTTATGTTTTTACCCTAACATTTTCTAGATTTTAAGACAATAAAAAAAATAAATAAAATAATTATAAATATATTTTATAATGTACGAAATTCAAATCGGTCTACTTGATTCTGATCTGCCCCATTTAGTATATTTCAACTTCTTCTTGGTGGATTAAAAATTTGAAGATGACCGGTTGAATTCCGTTAAAGGAGTTAATGAAGATTTTTGTGATAGTTAGAAATAATGTGTAGGTAAAATGTTCAAGCTATTTTATTGTCTGTTTCCTATATATATATATATATATATATATATATATATATATATATATATATATATATATATATATATTTTATTTTATTTTAGTAACAAACATGAACTTTTTCTATGCTTAATGGATGAATAAAACTTATCAAACTTATTTGAAAACTTCTATTAAAAAAAATAAATAAAAAGGAACTTATTATTAAACTAAACAAATGAAATAAAATATTTCTCGGGTATGGTACTTAAAAATATTATCATTTTGATTTGCTCGCCAGTGAATTAGCTTCTCTTGAAGAAATTTTTAATTTTATGTTCCTGCTTGTTTATCGATTGTGTAATTTATCGATAAACAATAAACTCTATACCTATGTTGGTATTACGATATATCGGAATAAAACTAGCGTATAGAAAAATCGATATGTTTCGATAAATTATTGTAATAAATTCCGATATATCGGTGTCTAAACTGCCTCGGTCTTTTTCTATTACGCAGTACTAAGTAATTGAAATATTTCCGAATGGCAATACATTTTAAGAATATGTTTTTATTCGAAAATCAACTTTTGAAGGTCCACGATTTTACTATACATAATCAGGGGCTGAGCGAAAATAAAACTATTTTTTGCGCCTCTTTCTTTTTTCTTTTTCTTTTTGTTTAACTTTCTTTCTTTCTTAATTTTTTAAATCTAATGTTCCCGCGAAAACATTAGTTAAACAGGATATCTACAATATCAGATCCGTGGTAACTCATTTTTTTTTAATAAAAAATTATTCACTATTAGATTTGACAAGCAATAGACAGTTAGGCCCACCCACTCTTGTGTGTTAAAGTTTATTAGCACAAATCACAAAAAATATACTTTTTGAAATGAGAAATACCTCACATGCACATTTCTGTACTTGTTCACATGCTTAAACTAATTTTCTGGAGTAACCTGTCAGGTAAATCGTTGCGTGTAAACCACCATTAAAACTGTTCATTTTTTCATTTCCTAGAAGTGGTTCGTGAACACCGCCACGCAATTTTCACTTGTCAGTGGCCTTAGAGTAATCATTTAAACAATACAGTGTGGAGAAGAGAAATGTTGAAGTTTTTATTTCTATTTTTATCCTTTTAGAGCATTTTGCCTTTATTCTTTTTTTCTAAGCTTTTTGTGTAAACATACATACAGCATTTGTTGAAGGCTTTTTTTAGTTGAAATCCATTCTAAGGCCCAGTAAATTTATTCTCGCTCTGTTTCCATTGTAATATTGGAAACAGGCATCAAAAGAAAATGCTCATCAAAAAGCAATCTCTTTCACGGTAAACTTTTTATTCAGTTGGAGTGCGGTTAATTTACACTACTGTGTTCTTAATTTGAACAGAGCTCTTTCATCGCGAATGCATTGTAGCATACCAATTTGTAGTTATTGTTTTAATACGACGTTGTCAATATGATTTGTATTGGCGCTCTTAACAGCCTGCTCTATATAATATATTAATATTATAATGATGTTTTATTTTCATAAATGACAAATTATATACATAAAATCATTGGAGCATTGTTCACGTGATTGTGGGCCTGATCCAGTTGCCATCATTGATATTTAGTTAGAAGCTCATATTAAGAAAAAAAATAAAAATGGCACATTAAAGTATTTCTTTACTTACTAAATTTTTAAGTTCCGATACATTTTATTTCAACTATTGAAAAGGTTCTAAAATTTTGTTCTAACTATTATAATTTCCTGTTACAAATATTAAAGGTGATACAATTTTTATAACCTTACTCCCCCCCCCACCAAAAAAAATGTAACGATATTCCTGCACACGAATATGATATGTTATGACAACTAAGGTGGTCTACTGCTCTAAAACATTTTTTTTTTATTCATCATATTTACAACTGTATTAATAAATATAATACATTTAGTAAATTTGATAACAGAGAATAATAACATGAAATCACTTGTTGAGAAACTACCCACTGGTAGCATTCAATAAACAAAATGTATTTACAATAGGAAATCTCGAGGCCATCTCCTTTTCAGACTCCTCGGAGGATTATCAGAGATAGAAGAGGAAGCAAAGTTAGACGATTCGGATGGTTCTGAAGCTTATTATGGAAAAGTTGGTATCTGGGCCAAATCGGAAACATAAGGAACATTAAGTTCGTTATGCATTATTTTATTGGTGACAAAGTAAGGAGCACTTTGCAAGACCAAGAGCAAGACTGCCTAACTGTTGCAAGACCAAGACCAAGACTGGTAAAAAAAAATAGACTTTTTGAATAAAAATTAAGGCAAAATAGTTCCTAATGCGTGACAATTTTAGTTACTATATGTAAAGAATTGGTATAACCAATATACTAATGCATTTAATTCTTCTAATTTTTCACTCGGGCTTAGTTAGGTTTCTTCTTTCTAAAAAGTTACAGTAATATCTCTATATTAATATAGGTATAATAGGTAACTGCAAGATTGTTGCGAGACTCCTGCGCAAGACTAAGACTGAAATTGTAAGACCAAGACTCGCCTGGGTCTCGCATTCGGGCAACACTAGACAGGACACAATAGGTGTCGGATGGAGTGCGTGTAAAATGGCAGGATACGTTTTCTGTATTATGGAACATGGAGCGTTTCAAAGAATAGAAACGCATATGTTTGAAACTTATCTCAGATGAGACTTCGAAGTATATATTTTAAAGGAATTTAAATTACGAGAAAGGAAATGCATTTTTAAGTATGTTTTGGGTTTACGTGAAAATGAATACCCCACAAATCACATTACACCCTATTAGCTAGGTTTCTTAGAAAAAAATAACTTATTTTCTTTCAGGAAATTCCATTCATAAGATATAAAATTTGGCGAGGTGCGTTCTCACAACTTTCACTTACTAACCTTCTTTCAATCTTTTTTTTTTTAAAGTTGAAAATCTTAAGAACCTTATACTTTGATTAAAAATACAAACTAACGACAATTAATATAAATTATGAAAATTCTGTGCACTGTTTATTTTTGATTTGCCAACCAAAACAAATATATACTTCAAAATAATAATAAAGGGATGGTTGTGTAGTTGAACATTAAAATTATGAGAATGACAAATAATTAGTGTTTAAAGTTTTAAAATGGTATTTATTAGGCTTTCCGGCGTTTCTTATGTTTATATTGCCTTTATCTCATCTGTACTTTTCATCTTTTTCATCTTAGCTTATTTATATCTATATCTCACTTTGCTGATGTAATATTTCAATTTTTAGCCCTAATGATGAGCTAAATGCTTGTGTCGAAATCTCGTCAAGACTAATAAATCATATAACGATTGTAAACCCAAATGATTGACTGAAGAGCACTGCGAGGATGTTAAAAATTATAAAAAAGAAGTGAAGCCCTAGGGTACGTCCAGCCTTAAATGTTGTAGAGGTCGTACTGACTAGACTCAGGAATGACTCAGGTAATAAGACACACTAGACTGACTCATTCTTACCTTATCACAAATAATCAGTCACCGGAATGAAAATATTGTAATAGCAGTATGAAGATAACTTAGGTTTTACAGGAATGTTCGTATTTTATCTCAAAGTTAGATAGTTTTGAATTAAAATATGAATTTTATAATTAAATAACATAATATCTAAAATATGACAGTTTAAAAAGACGGGAGGTAAAAAAAGTGAGAGAGATTGATACAAATTATGTATACGTACGTATTTGTGTGTGCGCATAAATATTTAAAAAAAATATGATATAATACATTTAATACGAAAAAAAGGTGTTGATAAAGTTTTTCGCCAATAAACAAGAGCGAACAAACTGACTCTTATGATTATCCTATATATTATTTCTAAAAGGTGTTTTTTGTCGGTACGTCATAACTTCATCAAATCCAACGATTGACCACTCATTTTGAAGATATTCTTCTCCTACACATGCGAAAAATAGTCCCATCCGCTCGAAATTTCTGGAAAAAAAGTTCTGGATTGTACCCATGATAATTAGAAAGATTACTAAATTACCTACAAAAAAAAAAAAAAAAAATCGGACAATTTTTAACATAGATACAAACCATTAGTTTTGGTAGACTAATATACAACGGAAACGGTGAGGAAGCTATTCTGACCTTACTTGGCAGACGTTTTTTCCTGGCTGATATATTAATTTTATTATTTCTTAAAGACATTTGGTTGTTATTACATTTTATTTTTTTTTTAAATAATTTAGAAAATCCCATGTTCGGGGAATTATTTTCTCTTTATTTATTATTATCTTTCCAGTCAGTGTTTAAAAATAGGTCCAAGCAAACCAATTTGTACAAATATTTTGGTCTATTATGTTTAATGGAATATTGTAATCGACCAAGGAAAACATATTAATTCCTTCGTTACATTACATAATACATACGCACTACTTATTTACGTATTGTTTTGCTATTTTTTTAGTAAACAAATTTTTTGCGAATTATTTGCACGGGCCAACTAGTTTGTCACAATAATCCCCGCATCCCCGCCCCCACACATATTATTACAGTAAGGCTCGAAATAGGTACCAAATATAAAATTCGATATATAAATCGAAATATCCAAATATAAATCGAAATTGTACCAAATATAAGGTCCTGTCATGCTCAAATACCATGAATGGGGTACCGTTGGATTCAGAATTTCAGGGGGGGGTTAGCGAATCGTATTCTCCGCTTTTGTTTTTCTTTCTAAAATAAATAAAGTCGATACAAACATTTTGCTAGGCTTCAATACTGGAACGATGTTAGGTCTGTAGATCGATACGGGACAAATTGGATCTTGAAGATTTTGATGCGTACAGCAAGAGCCGGATAGTTCCTCTGGAACTATCGGATCCTGCGTTTTTAAGCCCAAAAACGTACTATTTTCGTGATAACGCAAGGCATAGGGTTCGCATCCATACAGCCTTACATTAATTGTGGTACTGTCATTGAATACATGTCTCATTTCGTCGGCTTGAGGTCTCTATGATCGAGAGAGGAGGAGCTTATATTATTTATCGATGGTGTTTTTGATCGGCATGCCATAGCATCGTTAATTTTTCATCAAATCTCAAGACTGAGCCACCAATTTCGAAGGCTTCCTTCTCCTTCAGGCGGGCAAAATAGTCCAATCACTCCGAAAATTCAGGCAAACAAGTTATGAAAGAAAACAATATTTATTTGCGAATAACTAAAGAAATACACACTTTTCCCTTGGTTATGCCCATGATTATATAAAAGATCACTAAATCCCCTACAAAATGAAAAAATAAAATCATCGAAATCGGACTATTTTTAACAAAGGTGCAGCTTACTGAAATTTGTGAACATATTGGTTCCAGAGAAAAATGAAGATTTAAATTAATTTTTGGTTTTCTTTGTCGATAATATGTATCGATAAAGAAACATTGTATTTCTTTATCTTTTGTTCCATTATCTTATTTTCTTATTAATATGGCATTTGATAACAATATGCTGTGCGAATTTTTCGCACGGGCCTACTAGTAAAAATATATTTAAGGAATTCACAATCATAACTCCTTGCAATGAAAAACTTCAATAAATTTAAATATATATATATATATATATATATATATATATATATATATATATATTAGAATAGAAAGGGTTTTAGTAATTGTGTGGGGGCGCTGCTGAAGGAATGCTGGTGCCGAGGTTCTCCTAGGCCGCCGTGGTCCTTGGTCGATAAGGATAAGAACCAGCTGCCGAGGTGTGACCTACCTTTTTCCCTCCTCCATTATCTTTCCACATTTTAAAGATATTTTTTCATCAGGACAATGGCTATCTTCCCTCACATAATGCGTTTAAATTAAATGTCCATGATATATGTGTATTTGCAGACTATATATATATATATTGTCTTTAATTTAGAAAAATTGTTTCCGCAACAAACTTGCCGGATGCTCAGTGGTAGGGTTCGCAAAAAAAAAGAAAAAAAAATCTGGTTCGCGCAACACACAACTTTCACTTACCGACCTACTTTGAATAGAAATTATTTTCTGGCAATGCTGGGCTATTATAAAATTTTTTGAAGTGCATTTTAAACAGAGCTAAAGCTTAAGGCTTACAGATAACAAGTCATTAAGACCATTATAATTACAAAATGTCTATTTAATATATCGACGACAGGCAATAAAAATCTAATCACCCCATCTGCTTTTATAAACCACAGAATGACTAACTCCAATTTCAACATTTTTGAGCGATGTCATTTTAGTGATATTTTTTGTTGAAAAAGTTATACTATGCAGACAATGAGTAAGTTGATTCCAGAGGTGGTGATTGCAGTGTTGAAATATAGAACTGAGAATAAAGGTATAAATTTATGTACTTATTTCTTATGAACGATGTTCTTAGGAAAGATACTTTATTAAATATCTGTAGAAAAAGGTCTTTTTAGTCTCGACAATTAAAAAACTATATTTTAAATTTATCCAAATTTTCTCCTCTTCAGGGAAAAAACCTAGAGACCATACTTTTCCTCCTAATTGTCCGATTTTAACGATTTTTTTTGTTGTACTTTTTAGAAAATTCCATGAGCTTTTAAAAAACCATACAATATCCCCAAAAAAAGCGTATACTTTTTGAGTTATTCGGAATTTAATTTTAACATCCCTCGTAACTTTTTTTCCAGCTTCTTTTCGTTGAAGTATGTTATATAGGTAAATTTAAAGGGTATCGAGAAAATGACTTTATCGAAGTTTCATTGAAATCGGTACATTCGTTTAGACGCTACAGTCTATAGCAACGCAGGTTTTTCTGCATTTTTATTTGTTCTCTCGTTTATTAACTTATCAAATTCTTTCAAAAGTTATATGTAGCATTTTTTCGTAACTCTGAATAATACGAAATGGTTAACTTTTTAAAATAAACCATATTAAAGGTACTTTAGTGGAAGACATGTATGATCATTGGGCATTTAAGGCCTGTAAAGTGACATCAACAGGGATAAGACCTAAATGATATTAAAGACCACTTAATTATACAATGATACACCGAGTTTGTTCAAAATCGTTAGAGATGTTTATGAGAAAATTGTAAAAATGTGTTTATTTGTCAATTAAATATTATTAACTGTCTAACAGGCGCCACGATATTTAATTGGATGAATTTGGAAAATAACGACAACCATAAAAATAAGAAATAAATAAATAAATTTAATTAAAAAAAAAAAAAAAATTGGACTCGGAGTGAGCTACGAACTCGGAACCTATGGTTTTGAAAACATATGTTAATTAACCTCAAAAACCTATCGAACCTTCTTACTCGGTTAATATTAATTTTCCCTAACCCCTCGAATAGGGTTTTACAATTCTTTAATAAACCAAAAAAAAAGCAATATAATATATACATAAAATGTGAAAACAAACTAAAGAAAAATAAGAAAATAAAACTGGCTATTGTTAATACTAATGACGAATTTACTTATTCCTATTGATTTAAATAAATTAGATTTATAAGAACACAAAGAAAATACAACTAATTTTAATTATAAAAAAAAGAATATAAAATGATTATAGAACTAAACATTAACTTAATTTAAAAACAAAATAGATAGGAAATAAAAACTTAAAATCTGAGAACGGTAATTTATTCCAGCTAGCGTCGTCTGTTGCCAGTCTATCTCCTCAAGCTGTGAAAATGTTCATTCACCAACTTGTAAAATCAAGCGACACTCGTCGCTGATAATCACAGGTTCTAGGAAAATAAATGAAAAATCCGGTGTACACCGTAAAACTAAAGTATTTCACACACAAAAGTCCTTAGCGTGCCTCATCACTCGCGAGGTTCCGCCATCTCTCCCTAAACTTTCTTTTTTTTTACCTCCCAATCATCTGTTGGTTATTCCGATCCGAAATAAAATGAATACTTAAAACTATGACTTATTATAAACTAATACTTATTATTAAAACTAATACTAAATACATAATTTTATATTTAAACCTCTTCGAGGTAATACAAAAACTAACAATTATTCTACGAACTATTTTTTTTTTTTGTATATTATTTTATGTCACAATATATATATATATATATATATATATATATATATATATATATATATATATATATATATATATATATATATATATGTATATGTATATATATAAAGTGTACCACTACGATTCATGAAGGGTCTTGGGTTCACTTGGGTTCAGTACTTTGTGAGGAAGTACTGGTTCAAGAATAACGTTCGTGCAGAGTGGTGATCCGGCCAAGAGAAAGAAATAATTACCTCCTATTCAAGAAATGGTTTCGATAATTAATTAATTACAGAGAACACGATCTAACAAGTATATCCGTGTTTGTGGAGGAAAGGAAATTGTAAGCAGCATAAAAATATACTTTATTAGCATTCACAATTGGTAAATGGTTGACTGTCGTGGATAATGAAGAGAAGAAGAATAGTTGGGGTGGTCAGTCAAAAAAGAAGGCAAAAATAAATGATAATATTTATTTTTACATATGCCGACGTTTCGACCTGAAGTTCAGGCCATCATGAGGGCTAAGAAAAGAACAAGATAACAAGGTATGAGAAATATAAAAATTACAGTAAAATGAAGTTGGCATATGTAAGTCGGTAACGTCGGCATATGTAAAAATAAATATTATCATTTATTTTTGCCTTCTTTTTTGTCTGACCACCCCAACTATTCTTCTCTACATTACTTTATTAGCAATTTAAAGGATGCGAATAATCCAATAATTATCAAGAGACTAGCTAGTTGTTATGTTTTCAAAACTGCAAATGTCTCTTTAGTATTTTGAGTTAAATCTTAACTACGCCAAAACAAAAACGACTTGAGGAAAAGACTATCGTAATAAAGGCTAAAAATAAAAATTCAAAGACATTCTTGCTGTCACTTCTAAGAGAGGAAACGTGTGTGAGATAAAAAACATCGATTCTCAATAGCATGTCATATTAATATTATTTATCTATGTCTATCAATCATAATGATCATAATTTGTTTTTTAATAGAAATAATGACGGTTTAGTCTAATTAAAATAATACAAAACGGTATATTTTTTAGAAGTTATCATTCAATTAAAAAAACATGCTATTCCTGGGACCCTCTTTTCTCTGGAAACATAATGGTTACGCTTTATGAAGAAGATAAAATTGGATTAGATAATTACCTCCTATTCGAATCCAGGACCATGAGCATTGAAAGTCACTGCTTTAATCACAGAGCTATCCCACTTCCAAATAAAATAAAAGCAAAATAATAACTAAGTAATAATATTTAACACGAAAATAAGAATAATTGATAAAAATGAAATTAACTTAAAGATAAGTAAGGTAAAATTAAACCCGAAGAATTATTTGGTTTCTTAAAGGGTTCTAACTAGAAAGCCTTAAGCAATTATGTGCAGCAGGCCACATTGCAAAGATAACCTAAAGATAGTAACCTATTGATACAATATCGTGTTTATTTATTGTAACATATAGGTATGTATGTGTTCTTTTTATTCATTTATTTTTAAGTTATTTTATTCTTATTTATTGTATATATATTATTTTTCTGTTTAATTTATTTTATTTACTGTACATAGAGTGTGAAAGTGATCTGTGAACACTATTATAAATGTCCTTGAGACAGATTGTAATATTTTTCAATAAATAAGATTAAAAAAAAAAATATTGTAACGTTTGTTTTATTGTTATAGTGTATTTGATGGTTATTATTACTGTTGTTGAATTTAAATTTCTTATTTATTGGATTCGTCATGCATTAATGGTTTGTTTTTTGAAAACTCTATTTTAACAAACGAAACAGTGAAGAAGAAAATTGCTGGTATGGATGTATAATTTAGTGAATATTTATTATTAATTACACACAGACCTCGACAGACGGAATTTTCCATTGTCTATGTGTTGTTGCTTGTATATATATATATATATATATATATATATATATATATATATATATATATATATATATATATATTTTTTTTTTTTTTTTTTGTTTACTTTGTATAATTTTTTAAAAGTATAATAAACACGTTTTCATTCATTCATTCATTCAAGTAAAATAGCAAATACATACATAGAGAGACATAGCCACGTAAACACATGTTGTGAGTGGAGAATCTGTTCATTGCTGGAACTCCAATATATATACATTTACTAAAGGTCACGAAGTTTGATATTTTGTCGTTTTAAACTTCAAGGAGGATTGTAGAGTTGAATAGAGCTAGATAAGGACTGTGCAAGAGAATGTGGATGAAATGTAAGGTTCTGGTGAAACGTGGGGAATTCGTTTATTAAGGTGAAGGTATAGGATTTTGTTGATTATATTGAATGGCGCATTGCATATTGTTCGAAAGACTTTGGACTGAAGGCATTTGATATTGGAAAACTTAGCTGTCTCCCACAGTTTTAGTCCGTAAGTCCAGGTACATTGTGGACTGTCTAGTAGATTAGTAATATTTTGTCTAGTGGAAGTTTAGTTTTTCTAGTCAGTAGTCTTTTAAATCCAGTTTATTGGTTCCACATTTATCTTCTGTCTAAGAGGGATCAAGGATAGCGGACTGTGACTAATGAGAGGGCGGCACGGAGTTAAAATTATATGGCGGTGAGGATCTCCGTTGAAGTGTGAAGGTAAACATGTTTAGATTTAGATTTATTTACTTTGATGCACCAATTATTACACCAGTGTTCAATCAAGGAGAGGTGCTTTTGTAGATTGAAGGATGCTATTTTAGGATCTGAGTTGAATGATGTCATTTAAGTACCAAGAAAACAAAAAACACCAAAATAATTCAATGAGAATTCTTTGGGTAATTTTTAATACAAAATTATTGGAATTTAAAAATAGTTTTAGAATGTATAGTTCACAAAAAGAATTCACATTCACGTGGAATTTGGATAAAATGTTTCCGTAGAGAATTATGACACATTATTTATTCATAGCTATTAAGTCTGCTTACGACAGCATGTGGGGATCAAAATATTATAGTACTCTTGAAAAATACGGGTTTTCAACCAGCATTATCATAGTAGCAGAAATGACGATGAATGACTTAAATGTTTCCTAGAAATTCAGACAGTTCCTTTGAAACAAAAGGCAAGGAGACGCACAACCTTGCCTGTTATTTAACTTAGCCCTTGAAAACTTAGTTAGAACTTCTGTCGTCAAGACCAGTGCCACGATATTCACCAAACTAACGTAATTATTACCATATGCAAGCGACATAGATATTATTGCTCGGCTTCTCTGTGCACTAAAGAAAGCCTTTATTAACCTTGTGTGAGCTTCTCAAGAGGCAGTTTCGATAATAATTACAGAGAACACGATATATCAAGTATATATGTGTTTGTAGCGGAAAGGAAATGGTTAGCAGCATAAAACTAGACTTTATTAGCAATTCGAAGCATGCAAATGATGCAATAATTATCAAGAGGCAAGCTAGTTGTTATGTATTCAAAACTGCTTATACTAAAGGTCTATACTAATACTAAAAGGTCTTACTAATGCTAATACTAAAGGTCTCTTTAGTATTTTGAGTTGACTCTCAACTACGCCAAAACAAAAACGACTTCTTGCTGTCACTTCTACGAGAGGAAACATGCGTGAGATGAAAAACATCGATTCTCAATAGCATATGATATTAATATTATTTATCTATGTGTATCAATCATAATTATTTTTTTAATAAAAATAATGACGTTGTAGTATACTGAAAAAAATATAAAACAGTATGTTTTTTAAAAGTTATCATTCAATTAAAAAAAAAAAAATAAAAATGTTATTCCTGGGATCCTCTTATAAGTGATGCCCAGTTCGCACCGCCCCCTGGCCTTCTCTCTGGAAACATAATGGTTACGGTTTATGAAGAAGATAAAATTGGATCAGGTATTCGGCTAAGTGGTCAGAAGCAAAAAAAAAAAAAGTTAGTCGCTGTAGGGATGGTAAACTAAATAAGGAAAACAGGAGGACTCAATTGCTTCAGAATAATCAGAGTTTACTCGACTAAGAAGTGCTTTGGGATAAGGCGGAGTCAAAACAAAATTCTCTCCCTCTCAGAACGATTTTTTCAAAACCTTTCATGATCATATAATTTTCGTTCATGTTGTCCAATTACAATCATTCGGTGTAGTAGGATATTAAATCTTCATTCTTTATTTTGTATAAAAAAAACGTGTTTTTAACTCGGTCATGTTTTATATATATATATATATGACCGAGTTAAAAACCCGTTTTATATATATATATATATATATATATATATATATATATATATATATACATGTGTAACAAAATAAGTCCAGTACACTTATGACGAAAATTTTTTTATTTTTTTTTATTTCCAAGTTACTAGTTGATAGAAATTAGTCTCGCTCTGTCCTTCACACGTGGAGGAAAGGACTGGACTCAGAGCTCCCTTGGCTGATTGTAAATAAAGGATGAATGTTTTTCTTTTTTATATTTCTATTTGTTATTCATATGACTTTTTAATTTGCTACCAATTTCTGTATTTCTTTTTATTATTATTATTATTTTTTTTATTTTTTTTTTAATTTGAATTCAAGTTACATTCCTTTAGTTTTATAGTTTTTACCTTTGTTATATAGATATATATTTTTATTTATTTATTTATTTTTTAATTTGAATTCAAGTTACATTCCTTTAGTTTTATAGTTTTTACCTTTGTTATATGGATATATATTTTTATTTATTTATTTTTATCATTATTTTTTTTTTAATGCATTGTATATATAGTATGAATGGGCCTCACTCAGCTTTAGTACTCAGTGCCCTTAAATGTGGGAAAATGTATTATTTCTCAATAAAAAGATTTAAAGAAAAAAAAAAAAAATTGATAGAAATCTGACACTACTTTCTTTATTTACTGGAACATTACTTATTTTACCTCCTTACTTAAGGAGGAAAGCTATTTAATATGGCCTGTACTACATAGAAAAATTGAAAAGGTGGCAGAGTATAGGGGGGAGAGAGGAGATAAAATTTTTACAAGTCATAATTTACGAAACGATTACTTTGGGAACCTTGTTTTTTAGGATTGTCAAACTATCAATACTATATCGACAAAAACATTCTTGCTGAATCAATGTCGTAATCAAAGATATTTAATAATTTTTTATTAAATTTTTACTCCAATTATCCATTTTTCAATAATACCAGGAAAATAAATAACGGGAGAATGAAATTTAATTCTAATTAAATTTCTTGTTGATTTATTGTTGATAAGGAGTTATTGAAATAGCAATGGGTAGAATGGATGAATGGCTAAGCGTAAAATTACGTGGAGGTTTAGAAAGATGAATTGAAGCCAAATCGTAAAGCTCTTACTCCGACGGTAAGGGATCGACTAAGAAGCTCTGCCTTTCCATTCAAGCTGCCGAGTATTCTAGGACTTAGACCTCTAATCCTAGACGAATCCCCTACTTCTCCTATCTCTTTACCTTGTCCCTTATATTTTCCTCCATTATCAGACCTAAGTAGGGTTAATCTTGGCTTCCACTTATAAAACATCATATTTAAGGCTTGAACTCGATGAATACGATCTATCATGGCGAACTGGAACCTCTTCATGTGGTCATTTGGCGATTTACTTTTATAATTATTTATTTTATGGTCAAAGTCACTCAGTACGCGATCCAATCTAGATAGTCACGATCAACGATCCGTTTAATAAAAAAATCGTCTATTTGAGGAGATCCATTCATGCGATGTAAATAGGAATAGGGGCATTGATGAAATATTTCATATTTATATATATATTTTTGTTGGCTTTGCAGATCTTTTAGACCTTAGACCACCTAAAAAGCCTTCTCAATCTCTTTATATGCTTAACTATTGATTTCCATTTATCTGCATGCAGCTTTGTTGATTCGATCTGTCCATCTTGTTTTTGGCCTTCCACATATTTCTCGTCAACTACT
Source organism: Nezara viridula (assembly GCA_928085145.1). Taxonomy (NCBI): domain Eukaryota; kingdom Metazoa; phylum Arthropoda; class Insecta; order Hemiptera; family Pentatomidae; genus Nezara; species Nezara viridula. The sequence continues at coordinate 146,712,786 of OV725078.1, forward strand.
GAAGCATTTATTGTTTTATAAAGACTTCCTAATGGATCTCTCCAATCTACATGCCCTAGCCATTTTAACCTCAGTATCTTTATATCGTGAGGTATTGGTTGACCAGTTTCTGTAAGCAGTTGTTTGTTTTCTTCTCTCCTTCATGCGCTATTTTTTCCATCCCAGACCGCTCCAGTTACCATGCTAAGTATTTTCCTGCCAAATATTCCAATACATCTCTCTAGGGTGCTGGTTAGTGTCCAAGTATCGCAGCCATATATTAGAACTGACTTTAGTACACCCATGTGTACACCTTTAATTTGACAATTTTACATATATTTAGGAGGATTTAAATACCGTTGAAAAATAGAAGAAAGATGTGTTTGTACTTGTTATATGCTCCTCTAGTTCTGACCTTTGGTCACTTAATGTGGTTATTCTGGAGCCGATCTGTCTACTTTTGGAAGTGTTTTCCAAAAAAAAAAAAAAAAAAGGCCGCAGCCAGGAGGAGCTGACAGCAGAAGACATTAGAATTCTTTCAGAGAATGGAAGAATCACATGGAGCATTGTAGCAATAGAGGAGGGTATTATATTGAAGGTAATAATAAATAAATATGCATGATATTGAAATAAAATGTTTTACCCATCAATCTCGTTGTTAATATCCACTAATCAATATCGAAATATTTTTATGAACCTTGAATTTGTATTTAAGAAAAATTATTAGGTATATCGAATTTTATTTCGATGTATCGAGAAAAACATGAAATGTTATTCTAATAATAAAGATCCTTATTTGACGTTAGATAGTAGCAAGTGTTGTATCAAAAGGACTAAGAATTTCTATTTTCTAAAACATTGTGAAATTTTCAACGTAAATTCATTTTAATTTTTGTTAACATGGCTCCTGAAGAAAATAAATTAATTAAATATATCTATTCAAATTTTCTCTAGTTCTTAATAATGTATTAAATTTAAATGAAGTTGACAAGGGCAATTCAGTCCATAATGATTTTTAATTATTAAAATAAGCCTCTTTCCTTTATAATGATGGCCTAAGGGCTGATAGGTTGATGTAAAAAGACAAATAAAGTAGAACTATAGTGATAAATTATGTGGTTTTATAATTAAAATGAATTAAATATGCAAGAAAAATTTAATCTAATAAATGATGTAAAAACCGCAATAATTATTCTTTGTAAGTTTTTCACGTTTAACAATATAATAACATGGTAATAATCTAAGTATAGACCAGACCTTTATCCTAAAGCAGATTTTCTGAAAGCGATAGAATGTAGCTGACGATGTGCATGCCCTATTTATCGATTTCAAAACAGCTTCGGAGTCTGTTTACGGATACTGACCGAGCTGGGAGTTCTCGGGAAATTAATGAGATTGGGAATGCGTGTGAATATGACTCTAAATATTGACTCCTGAAACAAGCTGAAGTATGGTAAGCAACGCCAACACATCTTGTACAGATTTTCGTTACTCGGAAATTCATTATGCAGAGGTAAACAGATCAAGTTTTACAGTTCTTGATGAGTTTTTATTCACATAAAACACTTTGAAAAAAAAGGTATTAAAAATTTAATTATTTACTAAAAAGTAAAAAAATCGATGTTGGGACAGTGTTTGCAAGGCTAGTTAGTTACCCTGGCTCAAGTAAATATGTTGATTAGCCTCCGACGTCAACCAGGGCCCAGCCGTTGTTTACTGTTTAGCACAACTTGTGTCTATCCTCTGTATTATTAGTTTGTCATGTTTAACAAAATAACAATATCTAGTTTCTAAATAATCACTTACATTTTGAAATGTATTCTATTCTATTCTATTTTATTAATATTGAAATGAAATAGCCTTTATTATGCAAAATAAGTAGTTACATATGTACAAATGGTTTTTATTTTTATAACTACTAATATAAAATAGCATGCATATCTACATGGATACGCACACACACATACACACATACACTATTATACACTTCTTCTTCTATGTCTTTCTTCCTGCACAGGCCTTCCCGTGAGGGAGTAGTAGTCAACACTTCTCTGGGTGACTTGCCCTGTTGAGAAGCGCGGTCCGTGAGCTCTGTCCACTTCTTTTTCCATATAACCCTGTCTTTAGCGTCTCTCCACCAGAGGGGTCCCATCGTCAGCCTGAATACATCGCACCATCTCTTCACTGGTCGGCCTCTCTTCCTTTTTAGATCATATGGCGTCCACTCGGTTGTTATTTTCGACCACCTAACATCGTTGCTACGTAAGAGGTGACAAGCCCATTTCCATTTAATTTTCCTCAACAGTAAAATTGTATCTTTGAGGCCTGTTTCTTTCCTTAGTTTAGTGCATCTTATTTTGTCTCCTTTCTTTACCTTCATAATACTCCTCTCAATACTGTTCTGCCACACTTGGATTTTTCTCTCGTGGCCCTTAGTTAACGACCATGTTTGAGAACCATATGTCACTACTGGGAGGATACAGCTATCGAAGGTCTGTCTTTTAAGATCCACATCTAAATCACCTTTCATTATGTGCCTCAGTGACCAAAACTTGTTCCATCCCATTGCGATTCTTCTCTGTACTTCTTTTGTTGCTCTATCCGAGAAGGACACTAGCTGGCCTAGATACACATATTCGTCTACATATTCTAAGGTGTATTTATTTATTTTTATTTATTTTGGCTCCCTATTTGACATTATTTTGGTTTTGTTATAGTTTGGATATAAACCGACTTGTTCGCACAACCTTAAAAGTTGTATAATCATTTCCTTCAATTGTCGACTGTTTTTGGCAAAGAGCACGATGTCATCGGCAAAACGTAAATTGCTCAACCATTTACCATTCACCCTTATACCAACATTCCCCCATTGAAGATTCCAAAACACCAGCTCCAACACCAAGATAAACAACATAGGTGATAATGGGTCTCCCTGGCGAACCCCTTTCCTAACCCTGAAGCTTGGACCTTTCTTTTCTGTCATAATGTATGCTGACATTTCTGCATAAAGTTCTGTTAGAATCTTTATATATCTCTCTTCTGTACCTATTGCTCTAAGTGCTTTAATTATACTTGCATGTGAAATGGTGTCAAAAGCCTTCCTGAAATCAAGAAAACAGAGGTAGAGAGAGAAATTATATTCTTTGGCTTTCTCGATCATCTGATTTACCGTCTGGATGTGATCTATTGTTGAGAATCCTTTTCTGAATTCTGCCTGTTCATCTGCTATACACTCCATAATTCTTTTTGTGAGTCGCTGCTTAATTATGGTGGTAAAAAGTTTTGCCATGGTTGAACAAAGGGAGATGGGTCTGTAATTCTCTATGTCATGCATATTGCCTTTTTATGGAGTAAGATTATCTTTGCGATTCTCCATTGCTTTGGAATTTTTCCCTCCTGGAGAATTAAGTTAAATAATTCTGACAGTTCTTTAATTAGAGCTTTTCCTCCTGCTTTTAAAATTTCATTTGTTATGTTATCCGGTCCCGGACTTTTTTCAGATTTAAGCCTTTTAATGGCAATTAAATTTATTTATTAATATTAATTTAATTAATTAGTGCACATAATTGCCAATTCAATGATATAATGAATGATAAAGTTAATCTGATCTTTGCATTGAATTTCAGTGCTCTATGCGTTGTAATATGGAATGTTGTATTTGTTATATTTCATATTATTATGAACAATGGTTCATGCCTTCCCTTAATGTATCTTTATATAATATATCGGTTCTTAAAGATTGAGATCTGCACACCTCCCTTTTCATAACATTTTAAGCATGGATCGGACATCTGGAGTTATATCATCTTTTCACAAAATTCGAGTTTAATAAAAAAATATAATATATATATATATATATATATATATATATATATATATATTGACTTTACTAATATATTGCTAAAAGAAATAGAATAGAAGAATAGAAGAAACACCTTCCCAACCACCACTTAGATAATTTAAGTAATGGAAACTTTGTTTTAATAGAAGGTTTCAAACTAAAAGATTATTTTTAAATAAAAGAAAATGTGGAAGACTAATGTTTGAAACAAGTATATAGCCAATGATGGTACACACTGCTACGATGATACAGTGTTGATACACACTCCTATGTATTGAACTTAGCAAATGAGATTTTAAAAATTATTAGTGTCGAAAACAAGTTGTAATATCCTGGCACCAAACGCATCAGATACACCTACCTGGAACCTGCAAGGACCGACCTATACCTGGACTATACCTGGAACCTGGATCCTGAGGGAGGCTCAGAGTAAAAACTAGTAACGGGCTAAGTAACTGGTTCCTTTTAGGGTGTTACCAGTTGTTGTGAAGTAATAGGGCGAAGTTAAGAACCAATGGAAACCATTCTTGCCCCACCCTGAATATTTGTATATAATAGGACAAGAAGCAAGAAAAGAGGTCTTATGTGGATTTTTGGCCTGGAGGATAGGTCAGATGTTTTCTTTCGGCTTGGGGACTGAAGCCTTGGCCCTACATAGACCACACAGATGGACTTCTTGGAGAAGTTTTTGGACCTGGCCTTGAAAAGATTACCTTGGATCAGCCGATGTAGAGAAGAAAACTACATCACTTCACATACCATAATAGATACGTTTTATTCCCAACAATAAATTTACCAATGTTAGAATATTTCATGGCAAAATAATTGTCAAACAGTCTATCTGAAATCATGCCTTCACAGTTCATTATTATATTCATTGAATCATTTGATTTCTTGTAAATATAATTTGTATATATATTCTTTATTAAACAGAGAAATAAATTAAGTTTTTTAGTAAAAGTTATTTTAATTCTGCCACCCATATATATCATGATGATCACAGATAATGTAGGTAATTAGGAAGCATGATAAACACAAACCAGCCTTTGAGAAAAGATATCCAATTCATTAATTCTGGACCAATCAATGTATTATAGATCCAAATTTATACTACTAATATTTTATTATTAAATAATTCTGGGTAATTATCATCAATAATTATCCAGTGGCATATCGAATAAAACTGAAACACCCCAAAACATAGCAACACGTTCAAACAAAAATGTCCTCTTCAGGTGGACATAATGGATTTGTATGTAGAAAGTATTTTTCAAAACACCAATACATCTTAATAAAAACATTTAAGAACTTAATGAAAGACTACGATGTTTTAACTTTTTATCATTCTAATAAAAAAAAAAAATTATCAGAAGCATAATTAATTACGAAAAATGCTTATTAATTGAGAAAGATCGACATAAGTTTAAATATTTTTTTTAAATGGTCCATGAAAGTAATCCTAATGAGGGAGTTTAAACTGTGAGGCGAAGGAGCTTAATTCGCTAAATTCGAAGTCGCGGTTGATTTAGGAGTACGCAATTGAGTGAGAATGGGGCTGAAAGAAGATGAAGGAATGACAGACAACTGTGCCGAAATGAGAGGAATATGAATGCTCTCTTATTGAGGGGCATATGTCAATGGCACTCCTCTCCTTGGTGTATACGTCACCAGCTGCCCTGGAAATACATTACTTGAGAACTCTATATTGCCTTCTTGGAATCATAAAGCATATTCCATTCCTTACAAATTGAAAGCTAATACCATCCTTTCCATAGCTGACTTTGTGAACTGTGCTTTATTACTTGTCATGATTGACAATACTAGTTTCTGAAGAGCTTTTCATTGTTATCCGCATCTGAACCGCCGAATAGGGTAAGAAATGGTTTCATCTAGTTTTTTTCTGATCATTGAGTCGGATAACCATCCAAAGTAAGAGTAATCCGTATTTACTCCGACACTTATTGCTTTACTAAATATTGTTTTTACTGAGAGCTGCTGGGCAGTAATGTTGCCGAAATGAGAGACCAAGACGAGTCTTGGTCTTGCTCATCGAGTCTTGGGTTTGGTCTTGATCTTGCAACAGTCTTGCAGTTACCTATTAGCTTATTACTAGAGAGATATTACTGTATTTTTTTAGATAGAAGAAACCTCACTAAGCCCGAATGAAAAATTAGAAGAGTTAAATGCAAAAGTATATTGATTATACCAATTCTTTACATATATTAACTAAAATTGTCAAGTATTAGTAGCAATTTTGCCTTAATTTGTATTTAAAAATCGATTTTTTTTACCAGCCTTGGTCTTGGTCTTGCAACAGTTAGGCGGTCTTGGTCTTCGTTTTACAAAGTGCAAGACTTAAACAGATTTTGGGCAACACTACTCGTAAGTAGAGGGGAATGTTTAAAATGTCGATAGTAGAAAGTTCTACAAAAAAAAGTCCATATAAACAATTTCCACCAGAAAAATATGAAATTGAAGATTTGTGTTTTTTTAGTCGAGTCACATTTTTTTATGAATAGTAACTAAACATTGCTCCATAGTAAACTTGACAAAATTTCCTTTAAACAAAATTAGAGTTTGTAATTGGTAAAACTATTTAAAGAGGACTTTATCTAATTGAACTATTGGACGAACAAACAATGTTCCGTTTAGAAAAAATCATAAATTATTTGTAAGTCCCAATGAAAAATTAGAAGAGTTAAATGCAAACATATATTGATTATACCAATTCTTTACATATATTAACTAAAATTGTCAAGTATAAGTAAAAATTTTGCCTTAATTTGTATTTAAAAATCGATTTTTTTTTTACCAGCCTTGGTCTTGGTCTTGCAACAGTTAAGCAGTCTTGGTCTTTTGCAAAATGCAAGACCGACTTTTGCAAATGCCGATTTTGGGCATCACTATTGAGCATGATGAATAAAGATATTTTGTGAGTTATCTCACAGTGGTGCCGATTGCGAATTTAACGGGATAAAAGTTTAGAAGCCATGTTATTGATAGTAAAATATTCCCCTCCTCATTCAGGTTAATCTGTTATTGTTTAAAAAAGTCATCATCAAAAAGTCAACATACAAGTAAAATATCAATCAGTCGGCGATCATCGATTTTTTTTTTTCATTTCACGCATTACATACATTTGTTCGTAACCGGCATTGCATGTGAATTCACTCAACGCTCTAATTTTTTTTGTGTAGTTTGGGCTTAGTTATTTTTTTCAGGTCACAACAACATTTTTTTTTCTTTCTATCGAATAGTATGAAGAAATTATTATTTTTTTTCGCAATTTCGGGGCATGTGAATAAACGTTTTACATATAAAGTGACAATAGTTTGAAGTTCTATGTCCAACATACTTTAAAAAAAAAAGAAGATGGATAACAGTAATAAGATATTCGGTACTCCTTAAATAGCAGGTCGGGACCGAATGCTATCTGCCTATGTTTATAACCTTAACACTGATAATTCTGGTAATGTACTGATAATTCGTATTCATATTTATTATATTATATTCATATTATTGAAATTGTAAACAAAAACAAATATAATAATAAAAACATACTTTTATTTTAAAACATATATATTAAATTGACGAAAACAAATGTAATAACAACAAAACAGTTTGATTAAATACTTTTATTTTACAACATAAATATTAAATAGACGAAAACAAATTTAATAATAACAAAACAGTTTGATTTGAAATTGAAATAGTGAAAAGGAAATGTAATAATTCCCACAACAATAACAAAACATTTTAATTTTAAAACAGATATATGAAATAGACAAAAATAAATGAAATAATAAAAAAAAAACTTTTTTTTTTTAGAACATATGTACATATAGAAGAAACAATATGAACACTATAAACAACATATGTACGTTTAAAAGAAACAATATAAACACGATTGGAAGTGACATTATGTGATGTAACATTAGATAACAAGATAAGCCCGACCGGCTATTTAAGGAGTACCAGATATTTTCATATTACTGACTAACCTGAGTTAAGTTTTACTGTATAATCTTTTCAATCTCTTAATGCTAAGAATCTATCTCTTATAATTGACCAATAAAAGCTGTTTCTTGGAGAGTCCAATTTTCAGTCAAAACATGGATTATTTAATTGTCCTGAAACCTAATTTTTTATTTGCATGCTCGTTCAAATAAATGTTGCTTTATTAGATTAGTCGTTAAAAACGTCCTTCCCTTTTCTCAATACCTCAGTTAACTCGATTTCGAAAAATAAGAGTTTTATACCTGAGAAATAATAAATTACTGCAATAAAACAGGCAAGAACGGGTGATTAAGTTTCATAAGTCTGCAAAGGTAACGTGTTGACACAAAGAATCAAAATTTATGTCGCAGACTGTTGCAGAAAATGATTTGCAGGCCAAAACGTGGAACGGTTTTCTGAATTTGTGAACTTATTATTTGAACATAGATTCTGAGTGCCTAAAATAGTCTATAATTAGAAAAAAATTAGTAACTAACTTTCTTGTTTGTAACTCTGGCTCTAATCTCCCGCCCTACACAACTTATATTTAGATATACAAATAACCCGCTGACCCGGGAAAACCGCGTATAGCATGAAAGACGAGAATCAAAAAATATTGGTCGGATAGGAGTTTGTAAACTTAGATTTGTCGGTAACTGCTACATCTGGCCAATTAATTTTTGGAAGGATCGGATAAAACTTAGATATTTGAAAAAAAAAAAATTTTTTTATTTTTTTATTATTTCAATGGAATTTACAACTGTATTACATAGAGAATACAATAAGTAAATGAGAAATTTGTAACATGGCATGTACAACATGAAGAGAAACTACCCATTGGTAGAACTCAAATTAAAGTTCTATATTAGAAGATCCCGAGGCCATCTTCTTTTCAGACGCCTCGGAGGGTTATCAGGGATCGAGGACGAAGCAAGGTTTGAAACGAGAGGATTCGGATGATTCTGCAGTTTGTTATGGAAGGAAAGGTATCTGGATTGGGCCAGATCGGAAACATATGGAACATTAAGGATATTTGAAAAATAAACGATAAAGAAGAGTTTGGGATGGAGGGGGGTACCAATTAAACAATTAAAAATGTATAACTTTCAGAAATATTCCGTAGAATATGCAATGAATTTTCGAGTCATCTTTAAAAGGATTTTAAAAACAATTTGCATCCTAACACCGTTAATACCACGTATGCCGAAGATACATGTGTCCTATCCGTTCATAATGACCAAACCATTGCATCCCAATCTCTTCAACCACACATCACAAACCTTGAAGAATGGTGTCGAAACTGGAGGATTAAAATAAATTCTAATAAATCCCATCAAAGTACAGTATCATTTAATAATAACCCACTCATCCCTGGTACCTTGAACTCCACATGGACAAACGTTTAACTTGGAATCCTCATATCAGACTGAAACGACAAGAAACCGCTCGATGTTTTCGACTACTCCAACGCTTACTAGACAAACGCACTAAGCTTCCAATTAATTACAAAAGACTCATATACATGACTACAATAAGACCTATTTGGACTTACGGAGTTGAGCTTTGGGGATCCACTAAGCAATCGATTTCCTCTCGTATCCAATCCTTACAATCCAAAATCCTTCGGAAAATCCTCAATGCTTCTTAGTTTTTCACCAATAAAATAGTCCATATCGATCTTAATGTTCCTTATGTTTCCGATTTTGCCGAATCCAGATACCAATCCATCCATCCCTGATGACTCTCTGAGGCTTCTGAAAAGAAGATACCTAGAGATCTCCCATTGTAAATACATTTTTTTTTTTTAGAGTGCTACTAGTGGGTGGTTTCTCAACAAGTGATTTCATGTTATTATTTTTTAATATCAAATTTAGTAAATGTAATTTATTTATTAGTGCAGTTGTAAATATCATAAATAAATAGGAAAAAAGAAAAACAACTTGCTTCATTTCATAAGCCTTTGAACGCTGCACCATACTTTGTGAAACTTGTTTCATTGGAATATTGAGATTGGGTGGTTAAAAAGCGTTAGATATTTACAGCAATAGAAGTAGCTAAATTTGTTTGTCCTGGAATGGTGGATCCCAGAATCTTCAGAAACATTTCCACTAGCCATACAGTAATAGAAAATTGATCCTGTACATTGTTCACATTTATGACTCCAACAAGAAGATCAGAGCTTCGACCAGCTTGTTTGTTTGCTAACGGCTACAAGCAAATTCATAACATAATGATCTTTTTTCTGCTTAAAAATGATATTTTTATTTTATTTTGTTCATAAGTCCTCAAGGAGATGATTATTTATAAAAGATATATGAAATAAAGTTAAACAGTTTACTCTCTAAAATTTACTTTTTTTATTTTCATAAGTTTTCCACTTTATTATCGCATCTTCAGACCATTACTCATCTTCCCGTCTTTAATTTTTTAAAAAGACTTGTCATAAATTTTATTGTTATAAATTATCCCATAGTTACCTTATATTGTGGACTCTTCTCCAGGGAGGGCCTAGTCAGACACTGAATTCCAGATTTGATTAGATTAGAAGAACCCTCTTTTTTTTTTAACTGATCTGTGCTAGAAATAAAAAAAAATAGTATTTTCCTCTACCGTAATTACTAGTTGTTTTTATTATTACCACACTATCAATATTTAAAATATTCTCTCCTAAGGTAAGATGGAAAGATCTTGGAAAATGGTGTCTCAAACTTTAGACAAGGGTAGTTAATCCCTTAATATTTTTGTTTAGATTTTTTCTAATGAGAAATCGAGATAGAAAAATACATATGATTAAAAAATAGATGTTATTAAGAGAAAAAAAGTAAGAAGATTTTTTATTTATGCTTCTCTGGAGTGATTTTTCAAGCTCTCCCAATTATAACAAGAAAAAAGGTTATCATAATACAGTCATGTATAACAGTAAATATATGTACAGTTCATGAATGCTTCCTCGCCGTTTAGGATATACGGGATTTCGCCAGGCCGGAGGGTGAGGGCGGGGAATTTAAAATCTCCTCCGGGACTGGGACGCGAACTCGTACTTATTTCTGTCTCTTTTTATTTACTTATGTGTATATATATATTTTTTTTTTTTCTTTACTCTTTTGTTCTTTCTTCTTATTCTTTTGTTATTACTTTATTTATTTATATTTTTGTATATACGGTATGAATGCAATCTCTGAACTCTATTATAAGTGTCCTTAACTGTGAAAAATTGTAATATTTCTGAATAAAGTGTTTTAATAATATTTCTGTCTCTCAAAACTTCATATATCTGGTTGCCGGACAACTCGCGGTGCTGTGCACACGGTTTAGCCCATTCGGCCGCCCCCTAGTTGATGAATGCTTATAAAACTTTTTTTTTCTTCTTCTTCTTTCTTCTTGTGTGCCTTTCAGCATGGAGGAGTCTCCAGCCACTTCGACCATACCTCCCTCTCTCCAGCTAATTCCTTCATCCGACCTAGGGTTTTCCCTCTTTCTTAACTTAGTCGCTAGTAGTAATGGTACTAGTAGTTACTAGTAGCGAAAATTTATAATCAGCCCTTACCATTTATAACTTGCAACGAAAAACAGTAAAGAAATAGGTAATGAACACCAACTCCGTTTGCAGCGGTTCAACCATTTACACAGAAGTGGAAAACATCTGAGCCACAAACTGGCAGAGGAAGAAAAAGCCTTATGGGAAAACGAGCGTGCATAAGTGTTTAAGAAATAATAAATTAAAGCGTGATGAAAAAAAGCGAATAAGATTGGTTATATATTGTCTGGGGCTTAGCTATTTCCAGAAAAACAAAATACATTTGGGAGACGTATGTTCAGAAAATTTATCGACAGTCAAGCTGGGAGAACTTGTGAGAACAATTTTATCAGAAAGTCCTTTTTTTAAATTTTCAGGTCATCTAAGCCTCGCGCATACTCTGAAATATAAATAAATAGTGTGAGTTATAACATCAAACCTTTATATAGAACATGAAATAAATATTTAAAAGAAACTCTAGTCCATAAAATAAAAAAGTAAGCGTTTTTTTTTTTTTTTCCTCTTCTGATTATTTCTAGTTTTTGCACTTACAGATTTTTGCAACGTGGTTGTCGATATCCCTTTGAACTGATGTATAGCCCAAGCACCTATTACCAAAATATGGAAGGAACATTACCTGTCATGCACATTATCATTTCCCAGCTACATATTGTCTGATTCCATTTTCCGATCATGTCTTACTGCCAAGATGTCATACCGTCCCATAATCCTCGTATTATTGTTGTCCAGACTAATATAAAATCAAAGAGGAAGAAAACCTGGAGAATTTGTCAGTATTAAGAATTTCATATTCAACCCTGTCATATTTTCTTGCAAAAAATAGAAAGTAGAAAATAAATAACACAAATAGAAGGAGAAGGAAGTTTAGGTTCAAGCAGCTTATTTCGAATGGACCCCTTCCTTCATTACCCTAATCTCCCCTAGTCGCTCCATTCCTTTATATCCGTAATGATCATTCAGCGACCCAGAAAAACTTAAAAAATAACAAAAAAAAATTATAGGTCGTTTATAAAAGTTAACAGTTAGTGATTATTGTTTACTGAATTCGATGCGACTACCCCATGTGCGGTTGTGTAATTTGTTTATATTCCGAAATCTATGAACTACAATTTTTGAATTAATGAAAACAACCGTGAGTTGTAGCCAAAAAAAAAACACACACACCAAGCCTTCAAATACGTTTTTGAACTTAAATTTTCTACAAAATTCAAACAAAATAATAAGGCAAAACTGCTATTAGCAGAAAGGATGACGTTTGCAATATGTAAGCTGAAACCGATCGACTTGGATATAATTCAAAATGACATACCACCTAGGACTTTTATACATACTAAATTAAATCTAGTGCTCTACAAATTTAATAAAGAAAATACGGAACCTGCAAAATATAAAGAACTATAAAACAATTATCTGTCTACCAGAACATTTACTATTATTAACTGACGGTTCTAAATCGGATACATCAACAGCATCCGCCTTCGTCACACCTGATGCTACCATAAATGTATACTACATCCACTTTGATCCATATATACCGCTGAGATTAATGCTGTTGCGATGGCTCTACGCCATGTGATAAATTAGCCAGTTGTAAATGTGGTTGTTGTATCAGATTCTTTGAGCTCCCATGATCAACATGTATCTAGACCACCTAGGAATATATAGTATTTTAGGTCTCATAAAACAGCTAAATAACACTGGAACATTAGTACATTCCTCTCGGTTATGCAGGCATTGGTGGGAATGAAATGACTGAGCAGCAAAAGAAGCTCTTACCCTTCCAGGACGTGGTTATGCTTTCTTAACTCCGTCCGTACTGGCGCGACCCCTGAAAGAGGCCATACACCAAGTTTGGCAGACACTATGGAGCAGTTCCAGTCGTAGTAAACGCAGAGTTGAAGTTGTCCTTACGCGACTAAGAATAGGCCATCCCAGGACTTACGCACGCTCACTTCATTACAAAAGAGAACTTCCCCCATTTGTCGGAAGTGTGTAGAGAGAGTCACAGTGGTTCATATCTTTGAGAGTTGTGCCTTTTACATCAGAGATTTAAAATATGAGAATTAAACACGCAGCACTCCCCCATCTTTTTTTTTAGTTAAAGTTGCTAACTTTAAATAACTAAACTTTAATAACCTTAAATAACTTTAAACTTAACTTGTATTTTACGTCTTTTTTTTTTATTGAGAAATATTACAATCAGTCTCAGTTAAGGACACTTATAATATAGTTCAGAGAGCGCATTCCAACCGTATATACAGTTACGTCTTTTTATTTTAATTTTATTCCTATTATTCACAACCGGAAGATATAATTATAAAATATCTTAATTAACGGTTTGATTTACAACATGTTTTACGCCTTTACTATACAGCAACCAAGCAACAACCATGAGATTGTTTCCGGATCCTGTGCCTAACGCATAAGTTATCTAATTTGATTTTGACAAAGTCGTGCCTTGCGAAAACACATTCTATTTCAATAAAATATATCTGAGAATGCGTTAATAGTAGAGTATTGGGGGGTAAATTTATTGGTAGATCTAGAGAGGTGAAGACAAGCGAAAAGAAAAACTAAATTAAAATTTTTGGAATAATGTTATATTATATCCTAAAAAAACAAGAAATAACTTATTATGAAATAAAAAAATTATTATTAAACTCATTCCTCCTAAATGGAAAGAAGAATCTTACACTACCAGGAGAAACAGTTTAATAGTGTTACGTATCACTTCACATCTTTGACTAGGGTTTGGATTCCGCTTAAAACGTTAGGATTTATCTCTTCTTAGGCCTAAGTAATTACAATTTAATTAATCCTTATAAAAAGTTTTTATTTTTTGCACCCACTGAAATAAATTTCTGATCCACCCCTGCGTAATCCTCTCGTTAAATCCCAAACCTTAAACGGATACGAGTTTCAAGCTGTCAGCTTAGTTGTACCTTTTAATTTCTGAGATGGTGCTTTATTGATTTTGTTTTAAAAATACTTCATGGTTTACATTTCACGCAGTCGTCTCGACAATTTTTTCAATACATTTATTCTAATATGTTATAAATGGAAAAATTTAAACTATACAGCCGCGAGTCTCTGACATACGGGTGAATGGTTAATCTGACAACGTTACCAATTCAGACATCATGAGCACAGAAAAAATATATATCACATATATGTAGAAACAAAATAAAGAGAGAGATAAGAATGGTATTTTTATCTCATCTAGCCATTCAAATACATACTGAATGAAACAGAATATCCCATAACACAGAAGAAGGTTATATTAAACAGCTGATTAGCAAACATAAATTTAAAAAAAAATACACCTACTTAAAATGTAATAATACAAAAATGTTTTAATTAAATGAAATAAAGAAAAGAAGGACAAATTAATAAAGCGAAAAGAAAAAGCTTGAAGGTGTATATAACATCCATACCCAAAATTTTTTTTTTTTTTTTTTTTTATTAATACATGATATTTACAACTGTATTAAAAAATTAAATACATTAAGTAAATTTGATAACAGAAAATAAAAACATGAAATGACTTGTTGAGAAACTACCCACTGGTAGCACTCTAAAAACAAAATGTATTTACAATAAGAGATCTCGAGGCCATCTTCTTTTCAGACGCCTCGGAGGGTTATCAGGAATAGAAGAGGAAGCAAGGTTAGAGACGAGAGGATTCGGATGGTTATGAAGTTTATTAGCCCCAAAGCTCAACTCCGTAAGTCTAAATAGGTTTTATTGTAGTCATGTATATAAGTCTTTTGTAATTTACTGGAAGCTTAGAGCGTTTGTCTAGTAAGTGTTGGAGTAGTCGGAAACGTCGAGCGGTTTCTTGTCGTTTCAGTCTGGTATGAGGATTCCAAGTTAGACGTTTGTCCAAGTGAAGTCCAAGGTATCGGATTTGTTCAACAGGGATAAGTGGGGTATTATTAAAGGATACTGTGGGACATGAGGTCATAGGTTTACGTTACCCAAAAATAAATCAGTGCATAGACGGTTATTCGTCAAGTCCTATTACTACAAAAAACTTATATCTGGAAAAGAGACATAAAGTTATTAGGTTATAAATGGAAAAATCACCTGTATGCTAGAGACTCATGGCTATGAAGTTTGGATGTTTCCATTTGTAACCTAATCAATGAATGTCACTGTTTAATCTATATGCTTATTTTACTTGTATTATATTATGTTCTTCATTCCACATTCATGGATTTCCTGAATATAGTAATGTGTTTAACTCAGACAAGTTTTAAAATTTTTTTGATGATTAATAAAATAATCCTCAGGAAACGAAATATCTAAAATTTTCCTACAACCGCTACTACAATAACAATGGGTTTACCCCATGAGTCATGATGCAATTGTGTACTAAGCACTTATAAGCTGAAATATCAATTATAAATTGGCGTGATTGAAACGTGGGCGTGAGGTTAATATTAGAACGTAATTGGGTACTTGTGTTATATGTATTGTATTTAATTAGCGTTAAAGCAAAGTGGTGGGGTCACATTATATCACGAGAGTGGAGATCCGGCTATGCTACGCCAGCGCCTAGCTCATACCGTTGGTTTTTAATACTTTTTAGGCTTAGAATAGTCTTTTCAGCTCCAAAACTTCCGTCCAAGAAATATCATTCATTTTCTCACCCCTCTGTCTCTGAATAGAAATATTTAGTTCAAAATATATTTATAAGGTGCATTGTTATAAAAGTAGGTCTAAGAGATGTTTGATAACATAGTTTTTTGCAGTGGTATATGTCACTAAACGATGGATTAAGACTAGTCCCCACCATACCTCGAAGACGTGCTTTATTTTCAAGTTCTATGCTAATTATAAAACTTTTTCAATTGTATGTGCTATCTAAATCTGATATACGTTATCTACTACTTGAATTCTAATGAAGCTGAAATAGTCTCAGAAGCATGTTTTAAAAAAAGTGATAAATCTTGCTTAAAAACAAAGATATTTAAATTATCTAAAGTCTGAATTTTCTTTATGCCATGCCAAACTATATTCCTTACGACTTACCCGAAAAATAGCCTCCTTAACACTTTTTTATTACTCATTTTTTATTGAATTATTTTTTTTTAATATTTAAAAAAAATAATTATTCCACTGATGCCTGTGACATAAATTGGGTTCTCCCTGTGCTTTCCTATAATTTTCTATTTAATTTTTAATTTTGTACATGTACTAAATTATCAGGAAAGTTCAGGAAAAACAGTTATAAAGAAAAGAAAAATATTTATGGGCCTAACTCGCTAAGTATATATTCTATAATAAAATTTATACACAAACTCTTGAAATTTATTTAAATTGCTATAAAAAAAATCATCAGAATCGAAGCAGTTTTAGCGATGATACAGTGCTTTTTACTTACACCTTTTTGGTTTTTACATCTTCCACAAGCCGGTTTACATTGCTTTAGTTTATCAAAGAAATCATACTCAAAGCTTTTCTTGGATCGATTTTCAGGAAGATAAATCTAATTAATTTTTTTTTCTTAATGGACATATTTATTTTTATACAAGATATAAAAACTTATCTGAAATAGGTAGGAATGTAGTGTGAGTAAGACACACCAGATGTGTTTTAGATTGTTTCATTATCTTTCCAATTTTCATTATCTTTCCAATCCTGTAATGTATATTTCACTATGTTTAAACATTCAATTTCCTAAAACTGATATTATCATTTTGAATAGCTCGCGCTCTGAAACAATGGGCTTGAACATTAGAGAAATAGCTTCCATTTGAATCTCTAAAATATTGCAAAATTTACCCTCCGTTCTCTGAATTTATATTTCAGAGGATTTGATTTAGGGAGGGATGAGGTGAAGCCATGGCCATAACCAACCTTATTGAGGATGTGTCTTCATTAGATGATGGCTGACAGGTATTGGGGTGTTTGTGGCCGCCTCGGCCAGGCATATTAAAAATAAAACTGCTCTTCCCAACCTCTATATTTTCCCTTTAACTTACAAGTGCTACTTACTGAGATTTAGTGATCCTGGCCAAGTTGCCTCGTACTTCGTTCCAAATGGAACGAAGTATTTTAATTAGAAACATGAATAATTAAAAGCAAAATAGAACTTAAGTTAAATTGGTTTCTTTTTTAACAACGAATTCTCGATCAATCTCCATAGGCTTCAGTAGTAATGCCGCTGTTGAGATCCAGGGATCTCCCGGAGTCCAGCTTTTCCCTCCATAGCTAGAGCGACAAGACTGCCTCGGGCTTTTCTCGCCTGATTATAAATTGCGTATACAGAGGGAGTTGAAACTTTTATAGAACTTTTTTAAAAAGTTCCATTTGAAAAGTTTTTGTGAAAAATTTTCAGGAAAAAAGTTTTTAAAAATTTAAGTTTTAGAAAACTTTTTTGTAATAAAGTTCCATATCATTTATTAAAGATTATTTTTTTATTTATTCTAGGTCTTAAAAAAAATCCGTGATATGAAAAATAAACAGGAATTGCGCTTAAATTAGTGTTATAATTTGTCTTGAATGAATCAAACATGATTCTAATATAAATTAAAAAAATCATTTTTTATATCGACTCTTAAGCGACATCGACAGGACTTCTAAATGAAAGTTTTTGTTTTTTAAATAAAAGTTCTGTAAAACCTTTTCTTGAAATGTTGGAAAGGAAAAAGATCTAGTTCCAAAAGAACTGAAAAAAATATCGAAAGTAAAAATTCCAATGATACCGAAACTTATTAAAAATAATTTTTTTTTCGTTTCAAGCTCTTGTGTATAGGGTATGTCTGTGTTAATTTTTTTATTTAGCCTATTTATATTTATATTTATATGAATAAGCTCCTGTATCACTATTGACTAATGTCCTTGGTGACAGAATGTAATATTATTCAATAAAGAAATGTTTAAAAAGACTTATTTATAGGTTTTATTTTTATTTATTCGTCGTAAACCAATGACTTATTGTCCTTCGGTATCCTTTAACAATATCTCGCTTATTTCTTTTGAACGAATCCGTTACCTAGCACTCCACCTGGACAAACGTCCAACTTGGAATCCTCATACCAGACTGAAACGACGAGACACCGCTCGATGTTTCCAATTACTTCAACACTTACTAGACAAACGCTCTAACCTTCCAATTAATTAAAAAAGACTCATGTACATGACTATAATAAGACCTATTTGGACTTACGGAGTTGAGCTACGGGACTCCACCAAACCTTCCAATTCCTCTCGTATCCAATCCTTACAATCCAAAATCCTTCATAAAATCCTCAATGCTCCTCACTTTGTTACAAATAAAATCAACCATAATGACATTAATGTCCCTTATGTTTCAGATTTGGCACAACACAGATATCTATACCATCCATAATAAACTTCATAACCATCCCAACCCTCTTGTTTCTAACCTTGCTTCCTATTCGATTCTTGATGACCTTTCGAGGCGTCTGAAAAGAAGATGGCTCCGTGATCTCCTAATATAAACATATTATTAGAGTGATACCACTGGGTAGTTTCTTAACATGTGTTTCATGCCATGATATCCATGTAAAAATTTACTAGATGTATTTTTTTTTATACAGTTGTAAATACCATATAAATTAATTTTAAAAAAATGTTATTTATTGTATATACTTTTTCTATATTGTTTAATTATTATTTTGCTTCTGTTTATTTTATATTTTTTCCGTACATATAGTGTGAATGTAGTTTTATTTTACCTCACAATGACCACTATTCAAGTGACAGATTGCTGTTATATTATTCAATAAAAAAAAAAAAAATTAGGAAATGGTAATTATTGGTCCTGTTTTGCTCATTTTCTTTTAAATAAAAATAAATTATCTTCTTGATATAATTATGATTTTTTTTTACTTTAATAATTATTGATGTAATTGAACTTAAAAAAATATAAACGATTGAAAATATAAACAGGAATACATGACAAGCTGCACTAAGCTACGTGCTGGGACTCATTCCATCATTTATAGTTATCAGGTCTAATTTCTTTCGGATTCTGGTTTGTGCCACCTCGTGCAGTTTATAGGATCATAAGCCCCTCCCAATTTTCGTGTGAATAGGCCGAATGATCTTAAAGTCATTACAATTATTGTGATTTTAAAAAAAAAAAAAATGATCTAAGGCACCTTTGAGGAAAAATTTAATCATTCAAATATAAGAACAATAAACTCTCAAAAAGTCAACAAACTATAAATTTTACATACTTAACCACACAATTCTTGGAAAAAAAAAATAAATATTTTTTTCTATCTTATTGTTCAAAAACGGCGTTGTTGTTTGTTAATTTGACAATCTAATTGTTATCTCTAGATAGGTAGAACAAAATGTTTTTAAATATAGATTAAAACATTTAAAACTTTTATGTTTCCACAAAATACTGATTTATTTAAAAAAAAAAATGAAACGATTTTTTTCATAAAACTATCTATACCCTGATGATTAATAAAAAATCCTTTCAATTAAAGATTTTAATATCTATCCTTTGTCGGGTAATTATTTAATGACAGAAATGTTGTGGCAGTTGGACTGTCGCCTAAACAGTAATGGACTGGCTAAATCAGCGAGAAATCGAAACTGGTTTAGTGGATAATGGGCCGGGGAGGCAGGGAGGAAGGGAGGCAGGGAGGCTTGGTGGCAGAGAGGCGGATTTGAGCTGGGGTGAGGTTTCCTACTCACAATAGCCTCATCCCCGTCCCACAATTGTCTATTAGCTCAATTGCCTTATCAATATTGCCCATGAAATTTAAATAATAAACTAATAAACTTTTCAGCCAATGTATTTCAAAATTAAAACACAAACCCTTCCCCGGTGAGGTTCCTCAAAGGTGAGAAAATTCGAGAAAATTAAATTTTGGAAAATAAGGAAAAAATAAAAAGAGTAAAAATGAGACCTGTAAAAACATAAAAAATGTGCATGCACAAGAAAATATTAAAAAATAAAATATTTATATACATAAAAAATGGAAAATAAAAAATCCCCTTTTGAACGTTTAGAATTTATTGAAAAAAAGATCTAATTATGTACAAACGTTAAAATAAATATTGGTGTAAAGTTGCGAGAAAAATAAAACATAAATACAATATGCAGAGAAAATAAAACAAATTGACATTAGGGAAAACATATATAAATAAACCTAACTTCTAACTTCTAATATTATAAACAAAACCAAGAGAAAGAAAAATAACTGTCCAAAATAACAAAACTAATTTATTGAGAGAACCGAAAAATAAATGTTCAAATGTCTTGGTGAGAATAAAAAACAAAAATACGAGCCAGGTTGGAGGTTCTGCTTCCAACCCGGTGGTTACCTTCTACGATGTTTTACAGTCGATGGTGAGAAGTATCGAATCGATACCCCATCGATCCCGATCGGCGACTGCCGATGCGCCGAACAGCTAATATAAAAAAAATGGCGCTAGGTGAAATGTGAGGAAGTGAACATGGAGCAGCAGATGGGGGTAGCCGTCATCAAAAGCCAGCTCCAGACTGAGGACCCAACAGTATTATCGCAGTATTCGTGTCTTAATCCCTAAGACAGGGTATTACTGCCGGGCTGGAGCGTATACACAAACGGGATAATACATCGTAAAATAATCCTACATCTATAAACAATGTACAATTCTGGGACAATTATCTCTAAGTTTTTACCAAAAAAAAAAAAAAATAAAATAAACCTTTTATTATTAACACTTAAAAAAGGTTTGAGTGGTGAGAAACAATAATACAAAAAAAATAAAGATAATGATATGCGGCGTTAACAATATATATATATATATATATATATATATATATATATATATATATATATATATATATATACATACATATATATATTTACAGTTCTCGCCGATGCTGTTCAACTTAGCACTAGAGAAAGTAATAAGAACAACTTCACGCGAAGATGGAGGGGTGTACGTTTAAATCCTAGCGTATGCGGATGATATAGCTGTCCTCAGAAGAAATCAAGAGGATATTGAGAGACTCGCTCGGACTCTGTTAAAAGAAGCAGAACAAATCGGACTGTGTAGATAAAACAAAATACATGATAGTTAGCCGAAACATCAACCCTAATGACATGATCTGCGTGGGCTCTAAGTCATTCCCCAAAGTAGACAGATTCAAATACTTCGGCTCCACAATGACCTCAATAAATGATCAACTAACAGAGATAGACCAGCGAATAACAAGTGACAACAGATCTTTCTTCTCTCTTTCAAGCGTACTGAAATCCAGAAAAATCTCCAGAAATTTAAATAAATTATTGTGTACAACGCCATGATTAAGCCAGTTCTGCTGTACGGTTGTGAAACCTGGGCTCTAACCGGCACACTGGAAGCAAGAATTGAGAGATTCGAAAGAAAAGTTCTACGTAGGATAACAGATAGGATATATGGGACCAGAAACTTGACACATGGAGAAGGAACAATAAAGAACTGCTGAAAGAAACGGTCAGTCAATATCTCATGACATGACATGAAGGCAAGGTTAAGATGGGCAGGGCATGTAGCCCGTAGCAATCCATCTGGCCTTTACACAACAATGGATGCCAGAGTAGTAGGCAAGAGACCACGTGGGAGGCCAAAAACCAGATGGATAGATAGGATAAACAAAGATACGGCTGAGCTTCATGCCGCAAACTGAAAAGCAGCAGCCCAAGATAGGCAGAGGTGGAGAAGGCTGGTTCAGACGGCCAAAGATCTACAGGATCTGTAGAGCCACCCGAATATATATATATATATATATATATATATACGAGTGTGTGTATGTATATATATATGTATGTATATGTATGCAATGAATACCCTACTGATTCCTTTAATTATTATCATGAAAAGTTAAATATTACGGCTAAAAACATTAAGTTTATCACTTATATATACGCATTAATTGATATGACAGATATCTGACAAAAAAACACAGTTACATAACCACTTTACATAAAAAATATTTGAAAAATCATTATTTTTATATACGAAAAGTGTATTCAGGCAATTGTGTTTATTACAATACTTCCTATATCACTGAAAGACGAGAAATAAAAGCTTTTCAACAGTTAATTGTAGTCATTTTGGTGAAAACACGGGTAATTTAAGGTATAGACTGGATATAAAATCACAACAGATCTTAACACAACTTGACGTGAATCTCAAACTTTACCCTAATAAATCTCAACTTAATCAGTATGGACTTAAAGCATATTAAACAAGGAAGTTTTTCTAAAAGTGATGTAAATGTAGTACAATTGAAGGGTGATAAGAAATAATTTATGACTTTTTTAAAACGGAATTTAGCTGCGTTTGTCCACTCAATAGTCTCCTTTAAATACTTTCAACAATGACAAACTCTACTTCCGGTTAATGTAAATTTTGTCTCCTATTCAACAAAAAGCTTGAATCGATTAAAAAATAATTATCTACGTTATATGAAATAGATAAAACCTATTTATTTGTTCTAACTATTTTATTAATTAAAATTAAACAATAAAATTCATATTAAATGTTGTTAAAAGTGATTTCCTTAAGAGCATGCAGGCCAAGCCACTGGTCCTGCACGGCCAATCCATTGATTAGGTAATGGGATATGATTGAGCTAGTCCGGTCCATGACCTTAATTCTATACGAAGAAGGATAATTGAATCTTGTGAAACAATAACACATATCCAGTGCCGTTCTGCCATTGCTGCTGTTGAAGAAAGATGCCGAGCCTGTGTTAATGCTCAAGGAAATTACTTTAAACAACATTTAATATGAATGTTAGTGTTGTCATTTAATTAATAAAGTAGTTGGAACAAATAAATAGGTTTTATTTATTTTATATAACTTATAACAATAATTTATAACAACGAAAATCTTTAGGTGTGAATATCTCCTAAACAAAGCGTTTGCGGACATACCTTCAGAGGACATTTGGCGTCCAATAGGCAATGAAAGCTGCATTTGTATGGACTATTGAAACATTCGAATATTTTAGGAAGAAAAGCCCCAAGAACTTGATTCGAGCTTCTCGGGGTGCTTCAATAAGCAACATTCACAATGAATAGTGTATTTTACTACTATAATTGTTAGTGGTTACTATCCCACTAAAAGCCAGTGGAAATTGAGCGAGAATCCTATCCATATATCAAAATATCGTTATTTTATTTAAATATTTTTGTCCGACAGCTTTATTTCAATTTATGAACTAATATCAATATTAAATTCTGACAATTAAAAACCGATTTGCTTTCACAAAAAAAAAAAATTGATTAATTGAATAAACTAAATATAAAAGTATCAATATCTGCTAAGAAAGTCTCTTTCCTGAGAAGCATATCAAAATGAATGTATTTTAAAACACAAGATGTATATATATATTTATATATATATATATATATATATATATATATATATTTTTTTTTTTTTTGTGTATACGGTGAATTTCTACATTAGGTTAAATTATTCATAGGTTCAATAGTCAGTTATTCAATTTTTCTTTTCTTTCGTTTTTTTAAAAATTATTTTATACATTGATCAATTTAATTAACTTTTCTCTATTTTTCGGTAATAATTTATTTTTATATTAAAATCTTATATTTTTAAAAACCAAAACATATTAATTTATTCAGTATTGATTTTATTTTATTTTTTTATTATGATTTAGTAGTTTATTATTATTATTATTTTCTTTCTTTTTTTGTTAAGTTGCTAGTAACTTTTTTTTCATGTATTAATAAATTTATACGTTTTTTTGATAACCAATATATAAATACTTAATTGTTGCTATTAAACGTAATATGATATTTTGATATTAATATTCCCCCATTCTTTCAAAGATTAAAAACATCACGGCGCGAAAGTTTGATATTTCTATATTTTATTTCGATATTTACATCTCTGCTCTATTCAAATGTTATAAGTATCTGAGGCTGATGTATTGAAATATCGAAATAATATTTCTATATTATTGGAAACTACCGATAGGATAGTTGTTTGTAAGGTTCGAGTCCTTAAAAAAATATTAATAATAAACACAAACAAAAAAAATAATTTTTTAATGTGGAAATCACAGTTGAACTCTTTATGCCATTAAATTTTTCCATTAATTATTTATATTTTTTTTTCATACGCGGAAAGGATAATATTGAAAAAAAAAAAAATGAAAATAGATAAATCTCACACAATTTCACAACCCCTACACATGTACTCCATGTAATGAAATGCTTTCATAAAACAAGTTATTCTAATTTGTTGAAGTGAAGGAAAAAAGAAACTTGTCGAACACGGAACGCTGGAGCAAAACCATTGTATATAATTACATAAATTAATAATTTTTAAAATTCAGTTTACAAGATCGAATTCAGTATGAAATAAAATTTACATTAAAAATAAAAAAAGATTACTTTCATTAATTCTATATAAAAAGTTCTTAAAAACAATAACAGTTTTTTTTTTGTTCATTTCAATTGTCCACTATGTGGTAAATCTAAGAATGGATCTCGACAACAATAGGTTGGATAACCCGCTCATCCTGGCCTAGTTTGAGTACACGTGTGCATTAAACTCAATTATAAACTGCTAAAGTAGAGACGCGAAATTTTTACTAACAATATTTAAACTTTAGAAATGGGTAAAATTATATAATTTAAGCGGTAAATAAACAGGATGTCCCATAAGTAAAGGAATAGATATATATATATATAAGGTTACTAGTACATCTTAATAGCTACAAAAAAGTTTATATAAACAATGGTAAGAAATTTAAGTTCTGTGTTCTTTTAAGTAAATCACGTTTTTTATTGGATAGGAATCGAAAATTAAAATAAAACACACATTTAATTTAAGTAATTAACAATTTCTTCGCAGTAAACTTGATAAAATTTACTTCATATTAAGGTAGAGTTTTTTATTGTCAAAACCATTTTTTTTTTATTTCTTATTGATATTTACAATTCTATTAAAGAAATACATTTGATAAATTTGAAAATATAGATATAATGACGTGAAAACACTTGTTGAGAAAGTATCCAATGGTAGCACTCTAATAATATGTCTACATTAGGAGATCACGGGGACATCTTCTTTTCAGACGCCTCGGAGAGTTATCGGAAATTGAAGAGGAAGCATGGTTAGAAACGAGAGGGTAGGGATGGATGATTCTGAAGTTTATTATGGAATGATAGGTATCTGGATTGGGCCAGATCTGAAACATAAGAAACATTAAGCTCATTATGGATGGTTTTATTTGTAACAAAGTAAGGAGCATTAAGGATTTTACTAAGGATTTTGGATTGTAAGGATTTGATACGAGAGGAATTCGATGGTTTAGTGGAGCCCCATAGCTCAACTCCGTAAGTCCGAATAGGCCTTATTGTAGGCATTTATATGAGTCTTTTGTAATTAATTGGAAGTTTAGAGCGTTTGTCTAGTGAGTGCTGAAGTAATTGGAAACGTCGAGCGATGTCTTGTCGTTTCAGTCTGGTATGAGGATTCCAAGTTAGACGTTTGTCCAGGTGGAGTCCTAGATAGGTTAAAATCATTTATATGTGACTTTTAAGCGTCTAAACTACGCTAAGTTCTGTATTGCATAAAGACATTGTATATTCTCCATTTATTTTTATTATCCTCCTACCAGACTACATACAAACCTTACTTACTTGTAAGTTCAAATTTGTAAGTAGAAACTAAAAGCCATATTAATTGAGTTTAAGTTTTGTTACAAGATTAGTTAAGATTCACCTCTATTTTTACAAAAAAAAATAAATAAAAAAAAATATGGCATCACACCGAAGTACTCGTGTTTTTTTGCAAATGTGAATACGATAAATTATTACCAAGTTTTAATTTCTTCTTAGGACGTATTGTCATAGATCTATTACCAAAATCCGCTTTTTTTATTTGTAAAAAATATTATAATCTTATATCATAACTTTTACAAAACATTACCATCTATTGTGATAATGGATCAGTGTTTTTACACCTTATCGTATTAGGTGACCAACTAAATGTTCATATTCCTAATATTAACATATTCATAAAAATATAGTAATACAATACAAGCAGTCAGTGCATTTTGACCGTAATTTTAATTAATAATTTGCTATTTCTAAAATGTTGTTAAACAAAGTTTTTTCCTCCATTTAAACGTGTGGTTTATGTAGTCGAGATGAAAAGTAATAAAAAAAAAATCTAGAAAAACAAAACGTAGCGTACTTTAACAGATCAAAATTCTCCTTCCTATGGTTTTAGAAAGGACTGACTAAACTAGTAGGTGAAGCAATTTTTTTCTAGTTTATTATGAGTCAATTGTTAATTAACTGAATTAAATATTTATTTAGTTATCACTTCCTATTCATAAGAAAAACAAAAAAAACCTGACTTTTTAAATAAATAAATGAAGTAGCGCAGGGATCTCCTGTAGTCCTGATTTGTTTTCCTTGCACATACTGGAACCCCGACCATTGCCTGATTGTAAATAATGTAAATAGATATCTCTATGTTTAAGTTGTAATTTTACTTTGCTTAACTTAATTTTACTTCATATTTACTTATTGTATTTAATTTTTGTTTTGAATATAATTATTTTGATTTTATTTATTTGTTTATATTATCTGCGAAAAAGTTGTTAATAAAATACTTTTTTACTACAACTATTTTCCTTATTGTGACCGAATGTTAATAAATTAGTTTCAACTTGAATGATATATCGATATTTTTCCAATAAACCTATTCGACTCAATGAAATATTTTGAATTTCTTTGTTTTCTACTCTTTTAGTAAATATGTTTAACCATTTCAGAGCCAAAACCTCTTAAATGTCCTTTTGATTATTTATAAATATGTTAGATCGTCTATGGCCTAAACTAAATATATATCTAATATTAAATGTTTAGTAAATGAAAAAATAGAATATAGTGGAAGAAAATGAATAATGAATAAATAAATTAGTGAATAGTTGTGTGATGTACGCACCAGATTTTTTATGACTAATATAAGATTCCTTAAAGCATCAAT
This sequence comes from Nezara viridula, assembly GCA_928085145.1. Classification (NCBI taxonomy): domain Eukaryota; kingdom Metazoa; phylum Arthropoda; class Insecta; order Hemiptera; family Pentatomidae; genus Nezara; species Nezara viridula. Next base: position 146,740,136 of record OV725078.1, read on the forward strand.
CGTCTCTGAACTCAACTAAATAGATATTTATTGTAATATTAAATTAATAAATAAATAAAAACGAAAATTGGCCAAATATTATTAAATATTTAATTCAATTACATTGTTGTATGACTAGCGAAGAGAAAATGTTATTATGATGGTGCTGGAATATAGCCACGCGGCCCTCTCCAATTCCAGAGAGTCGACCCTATAATCTGGACTAAAGGGATTTAGGAATGAGGCTGGAGTGGCAGGGAGGATGCTGGAAGAAATATAGGTAGGAATCCCTGCCCGGTGAAGCTGAAATTAAAATATATCTCCTAACTTGAACATTGCTGGAAGGGATGCTATCTTCCTATCCACGATATTGGTGTAGTTGGATTGGTCGACTTCAACTATACTAGCCAGCTAATTCGAACCCTCTATAAATTGAAGTTATAATTGAAAAAAAAAATTCAAGGAGCCAAAGTAATGAAAATCTGGTTTGAATTTCCATATTCACCCCTTAACTTCTTTAAGGCTTCCTCGTTTTACCCTCGTATTAGTACTCTTTCTTTCATCATTTCTTTTTATTGTATTTTATCGATTATACATTTAATCGATCCATCTGTCTTTTATTTACATACATACTAATTTAATGTAATAACTTATTACTATAAGGTGGTTGGGAGAGAACCGCTGGGATCTCCTGAGAACTCGCTTCTCCCTCGTGGTAAGAAGACCTTTCCTCAGAGTACCGTGCTCGTAAATAGTAGGTATAAGTATGCCTGTGTCTAAGATGTATACTTCACACTAATAGTACATTTTATTTTGTTTATTTTTTAAAGTTTAACACACATATCTTATTATTTTATTTTCTATTTATCAATTTTATTTTGTTCTTATTTCTGTGTATTATATTGAAATTACTTTAATTTTTTATCTTTTCTGTAAATATGTTGTGAATGTGCTCTCAGACCTCTATTATAAATGTCCTTAATTGAGACAGAATGTAATATTTTTCAATAAAAAAGTGAAAGAAAAGATTACTATTACTGAACATTTCTAATGCTGTATATATATATATATATATATATATATATATATATATAAATTTTTTTTTCTATTGGCATTACAGACCATGTAAATTTTTTGCCGCCTTAACAAGCCTGCTCCATCTCTGCCTGTCTTGGCCTATTTCTTTCCATTTACCTGTACGCAGTTCTATAGCAACTTTGTTGATTCTATTTATCCATCTGCTTTTTGGCCTTCCATGTGGTCTTTTGCCTTCTATTGAGATATTCATCGTTACTTAGAAGCTTCCAGATGAATTGCTACGAGCTGCATGCCCTGCCTATCTTAACCTCCGTGCCTTCATATCATGAGATATTGATTGATCAGTTTCCGTAAGCTATTCTTTATTGGTCTTTCTTATCCATGTGTTAGTACTCTGATCCCAGATCGCTCCGGTTATCGTGCTGAGGATTCTTCTCTCAAATCTTTCAACGCTTTTTTCTATGGTGTTGGTTAGTGTCTAGGTTTCACATCCATAAATTAGAAATGGCTTTAACATAGCATTGTACACCCTTAATTTAAGATTTCTTGAATTTTTTCGGGATTTCAATACCTTTGAGAGGTAGAAGAAATATCTTTTTGCACTAGATATACACTTGTCTATTTCTGCCCGTTAGTCATTCATTGAGATTATTGTGGAGCCGAGGTATTTGAATTTTCCTATGGGAGGATGATTTTCCTTCTACACAGATCCTGTTATTGGGGTGGAATTTTTGGCTTATTATCATATATTTTGTTTTGTCTTCATTTACTTGTAGGCAGATCTGCTCTGCCTCTCTTATCAGAGTCGTACTCGAGTTTCTTGAGTACTTCCAAGGACAGCTATATATATATATATATATATATATTTTTTTTTTTTTTTTTTTTCATTACCCTTCGTACATCACATCACATCGTCATACATTTTCACTCTTTTGTTTCTTGAAAATTCAAAATATCAAACATAAAAATTCCTTTATACATATGTATATAACACTTTATGTTGTATTTATTAAGTTGTTATTTAATTTTATTAATACATTTCTCTATAATTGTGTTTTTTGCCCTTCTTCAACAGCTTTCTTCATCACACTGCTTTTTAAACAGATTTAAAGCCGAACTTATTAATTATGTCCAGGAACTATCTTCACAAAAGCAAAGGAAAAGTTAAACTGAATTTAAAATGAAAATTTCATTCTATAGTTGGAAAGAGATTTAGAGAATCTCACTGTCCTGTGTACCACCATCGCTTGTTCTTAAACAAGGTCCTCCTCCTAATTTCCACTGCTTTGTGAAACAAGGAAACATGCCATTTTTTAAATTTAATTATTAACCATTCTTATAAATTAAGGGAGGGAACATAAATTAAGGGATCTTTTTACAGAACATTTTATTCAGTGAAAATTAATGGTTCCAAAAAAAAAAAAAAAAATGATGTACAGCTTTATTTATAATTACGGAACCTGAAATAGATTATAATAAATAAATGTATATTTCTAAAAACATATAATTTCATCATATCATATAAAGTGAAAATGCTGGCAATAATAAATGAATACATCATTTATAATAAAAGAACAACGGAAAAGACAAAAAAAAAAAAAAAAAAAAAAAAAAAGAAGAAGCCAGGGTATATAAAAAAAATAAATGATGGTGTATATATATATCATAAGCGAAAAAAAAAATCCAATAATTATTAGTAATTAATTTAAAAATTATATTCTTAATTTTTGGAGTAATATTTTTACTAAAAACTTGGTTATTATGAATTCTGCTAAATAATTAATTGATTGAAAGCCATGAATTCTCCGATTTCCGAAATTAATTGCTACTAATAATTATCCTCAAAAAGCGAGCATTGAAACTCTTAATTATCAAATATTTGCATGGCTAAAATTTTCAGTTGAGCAAGTTTAGTTTACATTTTTTTATAAATACATATAACATCAACTGAAATTTCTTAAACCACTGAGATAATATTGGCAATATTATGGAATGATTTTTTTTTTATTTTACTGTCATATATAGCAAAAATGACTTATTTCTGTCTTACTTTTATCTTTTTATTATATTTTAACTGATACAATGTCTTGATGGTGCTGGAATTGGCGAAAATTTGGCTGTATAAATCATTTTAAGTCGTCTTTGCCCAATATATAGGTTTTGCATTAGAAATAGTCTCCACGCTTGGTTTTTTTACTTTCCTACCTATACTAGGTAAGGAAAGTATTGCGATCGGGTCAAATTTCCGATAGGTGGTTTTCAAAGGATCTATACGTTTCAGAGCCCCCTGAGTTCGAAAAACACATTTTTAGCAATTAGTCTGTCTGTCTGTGCCAAGATTTTCTCGGGAACTAGCGAACGGATTTTGTTTCTTCTTTTTTATTATGTAAAACTATGACTACTGATGCCTGTGACACAAATTGGGTGTTCCATGCGCAATAAATGAAAAACATGTTTTTCAATTGACTGTATTGTGAAAACGGCTCTAACGATTTTGATGAAACTTTCCCATAATGTTCTAATAGTTGTCCTTTCAATTTTCGTACATGGACTAAATTCTCGAGAAAATTCTGGAAAAAAAGTTATAAAGAAAAGAACAATGTGGGCTAGCTCGCTAAGTATATATTCTATGGTGAAATTTATAATAAAACTTTTGAAAGGTAATTAAATTAACAATACTAGGTATAGTTAAGGAAAGTATTGCGATCGGGTCAAATTTCCGATATGAGGTTTTCGACGCATCTGTATGTTTCAGAACCCTCTGAGTTCGTAAAACACATTTTCAGCCATTGATCTGCACACCGTTTAGCCTGTCTTTTTGAAAGGTAATGAGATTCCCTACAAAACTATATAAAAATCGTTCATTTAGGTCAACTATTAACGATCTTACTAAAGTAAGATTATGGGTTCATATCCTGGTTTCAGAAAGGGTTGAATGAGAGAAAAAAGATAACGAAGTGAAGGTAAGAAACTCTGTAGCCCGCATCACACAAGCATCACTATTTCCGCTAGTTTTAACAGAAATTATTGTTTGACAATATGATGCGAAAGAAGGAAGAGAAAGGGTATAGGATGGTAAGGAATAGTAATTAAAAAAATAAAAAATAAATAAAAATAAAAAAAAGGAAAAATATATATTAAAAAAATAATAATAATACATATATATATTGTATACTATGCTCATACATCTTGTTAATCCAATATAATTGTAAATTAGTTTTAAAAATTGTCTGTAGTGATTAATAAGTATGTTGTGTTTTTAGCAACCCAATGTAATTGGGCGGCACCATTTTATGATAATAAAATGATTCTCTCTCTGTACAACACCGAATGAATCGATAGTAGGCAAATGACCACGTGTTTATAAAGCAGTTGGATAGATGGAATCAACAAAACGTAATGGAGCTGCGTGCAGTCAACTGGAAAGAAATATCAAAGAGTTGAAAAGGTTGATTAAGGCGACAAAAGATCTACAAGGAAATTTTAAATGTATTGTATAAAATAATTTTAAATGGACGGGACAATTAACTTACCCCTACTGGAAATAAACAATTTGATACAATCAAATGAAAGATACCTTTTGACCTGAAAATACCAGGTAAGATGGGATTTCGGTTTTGTCGACAATCTAGCTACGATTCCTTTTGTAGTAACAAAAAAATACCACTTGGCTGGTATTTTTTTTTTTTTATTTTAGGTGAATTGTAAAGATTATTAATGTCTTTCCCGAGTGACAAACGTGCCTCATTTCATTGATGTTTTAAAACATGGCGTTGAATATCTAAACAATAGGGATAAAGCATACAACCTGGACAGAATCGGAATGACAGGCATCTGAAACTTTCTGAGCTTGGGTGTTAGCGTTTGTTGTACCGCAGGGCAATTAATCCAATTGAACAATACTGCCCGTCCAAACTGACTCACCTCTCTGTCCTTTTTGGGGCGGCAACAGATACAGCAACCACGCCCAAATCTTTCCGTTCCCTCCAGTGTACTAATTTCTTACTACAGTTATGTGTGGTTTGTCATATCTTATAAAATAAGATGTTGAATTTAACATTTTCCATTTATTTGAGTGGGTTTTAAAATTTATAAAATTAATACATACAATAAAAAAATTAAATATTCATTAATACATTTATGTAATTATTAGACCTTTTATACATAATATAGGGAGTGGAGTAGCTCAGTGATAGGGTACTGATCTCCTTTGCTAAAGGTCCCAGGTTCGAATCCCGGCTCATGGCAGAAAATTTATTTATCTGTTTCATAGGCCGTGGGGCGACCCTGGGTAGGTAGACCTTAGTGAGGCACACTCAGCCTCTGTAAAGGGGGTACCCTTAATTAAATAATTAATTAAGGGGAGAAACCTGGCGGTTGAGCGTGATCTCGGTCAAATCACCTCCTTACACAACCGTTGACCTAGAAACAGTGTGTTCTAAACGGAACTTAGCTGTGTTTGTTCGCCCAATATTCCTCTTTAAATGGTTAGTTTTAACAATTACAAGCTCTACTGTTGTTTAAAGAAAATTTTGTATAGTCAACTATGGAGCTATGTTTAGTTACTTAAATCAAGTATTTTTTAAGTTATCACTTAAGATTATTTAAAAACATTAAAAGTTATCGCTTATTCATCAAAAAACGTGATTCGCTCAAAAAAAAAAAAAAAAAAAGCTCAAAATCTTCAATATCATATTTTTTTGGTGGAAATTAGGAAATTGTTTATATGAACTTTTTTGTAGAATTTGATGGCTACTATCAACATATATATATATATATATATATATATATATATATATATATATTATATATATATATATATATATATATACTAAGGGAGTACCCGGATTAATGCTCATTTTATACACCTCTTCATTTATTTATGCTACTCATTGGTCAAATTGTTTAACTGTAAATCACATTATTCTGTAGTTCAGATAATATTATTTTTTATCAACAACGAAACCAAGTTCGGACATATTTCTAATTTCTTTAAAAATCTATATTATACGTCGTTTATTGCCAATTATTAACCATAATAAGGAGAAAGTAATTGTGGGAATTAGAAATGTGGAGTATTTTTTACGGGCCGTCCCGCTTTACATTATACGTTTGTAAAATTAAAAGTGACCTCTACCACTTTTTTTTTCTTCTCTTTTTTTTTTTATAAAATGTAAAACGTTTTTAGTGACCGTGTCATATTTAAGTTTACATTTATTTTTTTCTGTAGAATATATATATATATACATGGTGTTGCATAAGTAGAGGTAAATATTTAAAATGTTGATAGTAGCCATCAAATTCTATAAAAAAAGTTCATAAAAACGATTCCCTAATTTCCACTAAAAAAAATATGATATTCAAGATTTTGAGCTTTTTTTTTTTTCTTTTTTTTTCTTTTTCTTTTTTTGAGCGAGTCACGTTTTTTGATGAATCGGAAGCGATAACTTAAAAAATTTTTGATTAAAGTAACTGATCATAACACCATGGTTGACTAAATAAAATTTTCTTTAAACAAAAGTAGAGTTTGTAATTGTTAAAACCATTCAAAGAGGACAATTGGGCGAAAGAACGCAGCTACGTTCCGTTTAGAAAAAAAGCCATAAATTATTTGTGAATTTTATTTATCAACCTTCAAATGTACTACATTTACTCCACTTTAAAAAAAATCTTCTCGTTTAATAAGCTTTATGTCCATATTAATTAAATTTTGAGATTCACTTCAAGTTGTTAAACGATTTTTTTTAAATTTATTAAGATACAATTTTTTAATCCCATTTACTTCTTTTTCACTTCGTTAATTAGAGAGAGGAAATTTTATTTAAAACAATGAAAAGTTAGGGACTTTTAAGCGGCTCTTATAAGTATCTTGTATGTTGGATGTAGTGAAGTGGAACCTATAGTATTTTACTTTGAGAAACATGAAAAATTCTTGTGTAGCCTCTATGAACTATCAATAAGGTAAACACAGGATATGACTGAGGATTTTATAAAAATGTAACCGAAAACACTGATTTCGAAAAGTAAATTAGAGAGCAAGCTAATCTGAAATCAAACGAATAACGTCTTGAAATACCCGAGGTAGTCGAGCAGTGTAAAGGAGCTTAATACGCATTAAGGGGCGGAATTGCGATCGGATAAGAACCTATTATATGCCAAGTTGCGACTAAAACTTATTTTCATTTAGCGAAAAGAAAAGTGTTATCAGCTGATATCTTGAAAACTTTAATCTAAAGAAAATATAAACTGCTCTGATAAGAAAAAAAAATAATTGCTGAGAGAATAAGAAAAGACAAAAAAGTTTTATTGAGTTGAAGATGGCTAAGAAACAAGGCAATTACGCAACGCCATAGGAAAGCATTAATGGAATTCATAGTTTTTTTATTATGCGATTTATGCTAATTAAGAATAAAAATGACAATCTTCAAGTCGTTATCGTCCTATTCTTACGCTTTAAATTTTTTTCGTCGTACCAGACTGAAACGACAAGAAACCGCTCGACGTTTCCGATTATTTCACCACTTACTAGACAAACGCCCTAAACTTCCAATTAATTACAAAAGACTCATATACATGACTATAATAAGGCCTATTTGGACTTACGGAGTTGAGCTATGGGACTCCACTAAACCATCGAATTCCTCTCGTATCCAATCCTTACAATCCAAAATCCTTCGTAAAATCCTCAATGCTCCTTACTTTGTTACAAATAAAACCATCCATAATGACTTTAATGTTTCTTATATTTCAGATCTGGCCCAATCCAGATACCTTTTCTTCCATAATAAACTTCAGAATCATTCCAACTCTCTCGTTTCTAACATTGCTTCCTCTTTAATTCCTGATAACCCTCCGATACGTCTGATAAGAAGATGGCCCCGTGATCTCCTAATGTAGACGTATCGTTAGAGTGCTACCATTGGGTAATTTCTCAACAAGTGTTTTCACGTCATTATATCCACATGTTCAAATTTACTAAATGAATTTCTTTAATAGAGTTGTAAATATCATTAAGAAATAATAATAAAAAAAAAAAATTGTTTTTGAGTATCCTAAATAATGGACACATGCATCATTATTTGATAGAGCTGAATAATGGTAGAACTTGAGACTAAAAAAACAACAACATATATAAGCTCTTCTATAGTGAAAATATTCAAATTTCCTTATAATAAACCACTCTCTATTAAAGTCTCCTGGATTTTAGAGATGTGTAGCTTGATGGCTGATCTTTTTTGAGGATAATGATGTCCTAAATGTGAGTAAGTCGTCTATTATAGCCTGGAATGGTAAATCTTGACTTTTTCCAGTGAGATGCGTGATGGGTTGAGAAACCTGATGAGAATCGTCATGCATCCATCGCTTGGATTAGGTTACTCAAAATATATATTAATATAATAATATAATGATACATACATAAAATGACTTGCCATATAATATTATAGAAATAAAAAATAAATAATCTATGTAGGCTGCAACTCTTATGTTTGAGATTTATATTATTTGCGATACCAATCTCTGATAAAATTTTTCTATGTAATTTATCTAAACATCAACTGAAACTGAAATCAGAAATAAAAATTTAGCATCTATCAGAGTCAGGTGTGTAGAAAGGTAGGGAGGGCTCTAATGCAAAAGGGACCACCCATTTTCTATCTTTTTTCTGGAAGTATTAGTGAGTATTAAAGAAAGGGCAATAATTAACAATAATTATTTAATGAGAAAAGGAGGAAACAAAAAGTTGTAGGGTTTGGGACTAATATAAATGTATATTCGAATTTATTAATAATAATAATAAGGCTTAACGAACCCGAAGGTTCGATGCCGACACCACCAATCGCTTGTTACACACCTCTCTCCACCGTTCGCCGTCCAAACCCAGTCCCTTCAGATCGGCTTTAATGCAATCTTCCCACCTTCGCTTCGGTCTACCCCTCGGACGCTTACCATTCGGCACAGCAAATATTAACCTTTTAGGAATTCTCTCGTTACTAAGCCCAACAACTTTACAAGCCCATTTGATTCGCCGCGATGCAATTACCTCAATTATATTACCCGGATACAGCTCACGCAATTCGGCGTTGTGTAACCGTCTGAACTCTCCGGTTAACTCATCCTTCTTCGGTCCGAATATTCTACGCAATACTTTATTTTCAAAAACTTTAAGACGCTGCTCATCCCTTAATGTAAGCGGCCAAGTTTCGCATCCATAAAGAACTGTAGGCAAGATAATTGTTTTATAGATTCTAATTTTTAAGTTTCGGGACAAGAGGCGCGAACTAAGTAGTTTTGTCACAGAAAAATAACAAGCATTCCCCGCCTTCAGTCTAACCTTAATCTCTTCTTCAATTTCGTTTTTTCTAGTTATCGTAGAACCTAGATACCTAAATTTATCTACCTGTTCAAACATATTACCATCTATATCGATATCACCAGTAGTATCGCCATTTTTGCAGCTAACCATATATTTTGTTTTATCCACGTTTATTTCAAGTCCTAGTTCTTTCCCGGCTTTCATTAACGTTGTCATATTTAGTTTTATAGTTTCAACGTCTTCGCTTAACAGTACCAGATCATCAGCATAGCCCAGCACGGATGTTGTCCCGCCCAGATCCAACCCTTTCTCGGTTCGCATTACCTCCCTAATGGCATGTTCTAATGCTAAATTGAACAGGACAGGCGAAAGTGAATCCCCCTGTTTTAAGCCCGAACGAACCTTAAATTTTTCGGACAAATTATTACCGATTCTAACTTTATTGAGTGTCTCCGTCAAGCACATCCTGACTAGATTTACTAGTTTTTTTGGAATCCCCTGCTCGATTAGAATATTATACAGTTTCTGGCGGTCAATAGAATCGTAAGCCTTTTTAAAATCTATATACAGCTGGTGAACAATACCGTTATACTCCATTTTTTTCTCTAATATTTGCCGTAAAGAAAATATTTGATCAATTGTCGAACGATTCCGTCTAAATCCGCATTGGTAGTCTCCGATAATTTCCTCGGCGTATTCCGTGATTCGACTGGTTAAGATTAAAGTGAATATTTCATAACATACCGGAAGGAGTGAAATTCCTCGATAGTTATTACAATCCGTCCTCGGACCCTTTTTGTGAATCGGAATAAGAATAGATTCTTTCCATTCTTCAGGTAATTTCTCGTTCACCCAGATCTTTTTAACCAACCGATGTATATTCGAATTTATTAGGAAGCCATATTAGTAATATCTAATGTAATTTAGAAATTTTAAATGGAATTCCATATTGCTTCATAAATTTTTTATCTATAATTCATAGTTTTTGTTTTGGTGCAACACTCCCCATATTCAGAAAATTAACTTGATGTGATTAACTACAGTCACGAACAAAGAACATTTTAACATAATTAATATATATATACAATGTGTCCCATAAATAGAGGAACATATTTAAAAGGTTGATAGTATACCTAAAAATCTATAAAAAGTTAAAATGAATAATTGCCCAATTTCCAGCAGAAAATTAGGAAATTTATGATATGTGTTTTGTTTTTTTAAGCGAGTAACGTTTTTTGTTGAATATGAAGCGATAACATAAAAATATTTGATTTAAGTAATTAAACATTACTTCATAGTAAACTAGATAAAATTTACTTTTAATAAAAGTAGAGTTTCTGATTTTTAAAACCATTTAAAGAGGACTATTCAGTGGACAAAAACAGCATATAAAAAAAAGTCATAAAATATTTGTGATTTATTTTTATAGCTGTTCAACTGTACTACATTTACCCCACTTATAGAAAAACTTCCTCGTTTTAAAAGCTTTAAGTCCATATTATTTAAGTTGAGGTTTATACGGAAAAATTTTGAGATTTACCTTAAGTTGTTTAAAGAAATGGTGTGATTTACTATCCAGCCACCTAAAAGAACCCATATTTTCAGCAAAATGTATTTTTATGTATTTTTATTAGTAAATAATACATTTTGCCATACTTAAGGGTACTGAGTAATATAGCTAAGCGAGGCTCATTCATACAATGTATACAATACAAAAAAAAAATTAATAAAAAAATCAGATAAATAAAAATATATCTATATGACAAAGCAAAAACTATCTAAAAAAACCAAAGAAATGTAAATTGAAGGTAAAATTAAATCAAATACTGAACTGAAATTCGTAGCAAAAAAGTATTACTAATAGAAACAAAGAAAAAAATAGATCAAAAATTAAAACATTCATTTTTAAATCATCAAAAAAAAAAATCATTATTTTTAATTTTTTTATATTTATAAATAAAATGTGTTTTTAGGCAATTATGTTAATTAAAATAAATCCCATATCACGAAAAAACAAGAAACGAAAGCTTTGTAACAGTTAATTGTAGTTATTTTTGGAGAAAACTCTGTTACTTTAAGTTGATTAGATAGAAAATCACTACATTTCTTTATATAATTTGAAGTATATCTCAAAAACCTTAACTTAATTATTATGCATTTGAAGTCTATTAAACGAGGAAGTTTTTTTTTTTTTTTTAATCCACCACCATGTGCATGGGAGCGGATAGGGAGAGAGTTTGCTCGCGGTGGGAGGCATGCGTGTGTTACAGCATTTTTATATTATTATTTATTGAGCACGTCCACTGTACCTTATGTATTTTTTATGTATTAGGTTAGAAAGAGAGAGGAGAGAATGTGAGGAGTGGGAACATGTATAGGGGGAGAGAAGGAAGAGAAAGGGTACAGAATGATAATAAATGAATGAAAGAAATAGTAAAAATTATAAAAAAAAAAGCAGAAAAAAAGGAAAATATATATATATATATATATATATATATATATATATATATATATATATATGTATAAAATATTGTATACTATGCTCATACATATTGTTAATCCTATATAATTGTATAATAATTTTAAATAATGTCTGTAGTGATTAATAAGTATGCTGTGTTGTTAGCAACCCAATGTAATTGGGCAGCACCATTTTATTTTATGATAATAAAGTGATTCTCTCTCTGGTATCTGTAGTACAGTTTGTGGGTAATACACATTTTTTAAACAGAATTTATCTGAGTTCAACCACTCAATTTCCCTCTTTAAATGGTTTCAACCATGACGAACTCTTCTTTCAATAAATGTAAATTGTATGCAGTTTATCGCGTAGCAATTATTATTTACGAAAGTATAGGACTTCTGTGGGATTCTTGAGCCGACGAAAGAAAAAAAATTATTATTTACTTAAATTAAATATGTTCGTAGTTATCGCTTTATATTCTACAAAAAAATTGACTCACTTAAAAAATCACAAATCTTAAATATCCTGCTTTTCTGTAAGGGATTGGGTCATTGTTTATATGAACTTTTTTGTAGATCTCGATGTCAACTAACAACCTTTTAAATATTTCCCCTGAAAAAACATAGTCTTGTCACGTTTTTAGACTTTCAACAAGCGTTTGATAAGGTTTGGCATTGTGGTCTATTGTACAAGCTAAAGAAAGTGGACACGCCCAAATATTTATATGACGTTCTGAGCTCATTCCTCAACGGCAGAACATTTACAGTTAGAATAAATAATATAAATTCAACCTTAAGACAAATCCATGCCGGCACCCCACAAGGTTCTGTTCTTTCTCCCATACTTTTTAACTTTTATGTTCACGACATTATCCAATCCACAAACACCTCCATAGCTATGTTTGCCGACGATACAGCTGTCTTTTCCCAACACAATGATATATTAATAGCCAGAAATACACTGCAGTCTTACCTAGTAAATCTAGAACAATATTTAAAAAAATGGATGATTTGTCTCAACACCGAAAAATGTAGAGCAAAAATTTTTACTCTTAGACGTCCCTCAGACCCACCTGAACTGATTCTCAAAAATAAAGAACTAAAATGGAACCCAGCTAGTGAAGCAGTAAAATACCTCGGAGTTTATCTGGACCGCCGCCTTTCGTGGAATTACCATATAAATAATAAACTGACCCAAACATACGCAAGGTTAGCAATGTTATATCCCATAGTAAATAGAAAATCTAGTTTAAAACCAGAGACAACTGTTCTTATTCATAAAACCATACTAAGACCCTTGCTAATGTACGGATGTGAAGTCTGGGGAGCAGCTCCAGCTACGAAAAGAAAAAAACTACAATCCTTTCAAAACAAGGTATTAAGAATTGCAGTAGATGCCCCCTGGTTCATAAGAAACGCTCAACTACATCGAGAACTAAAATTGGAAACAATAGATGAATTCATCAAAAAACGATTTAAAAAATTCCATCCGCAGCTACCAGCAGTTAAAGGTGCAGTGGCCTACAACTTAGGAAACCCAACCTCATCTCGAAGACTGAAGCCCAGACTGATCCAAGACATCATGTTATGAACAATTAATAATTTTCTCTTTATTAATTGTAATTATTCAATAATTATAATGTATAAATAGTTAGGGGTGTCTTTTGCAAAGACTATACCCCACCAGAACAAATTGTTAAAAATCATCAAATTGTTACAACAACCATGTAAGGCCCACCAGGCCGATCTGGTAATAAATAAATTTAAAAAAAACCTTTTAAATATTTCCCCGGGGACACCCTGTATGTATATAGCTGTGCATTGTAGTGAGATTAATTAATATAGTTACAATTTTATTTTTATGAGAATCTAACAATTGAGACAGAAACTGAAAATATCATTCTGGCAAGGTGGAGATTCAATTAGGTATAAAACAGGGCCATTCTCCCACCCCCCTCTAACTTTGTTTAATTTAACCCTAGATTGCGTCATTATAAAGGCAATACTCGTATTTAAATGTCGAATTACTCCTCCTTGGCTTAACTGTGATATAGCACTGTTCAGTGAAAAGATGGGGACTATGAAATTAAATACAATAGCAGCGGTAAAGGATGTGTGAAAAAAATATTAATTTCTGTATGAATACGGGTTTAAAATTAATTTATATAGTTGGATGAACCTGTGGAAACTTTGTTACATTAATATAAGCAACATTACTTAATTTATATACAGGGTGTTTCGTAATTTCACGGCACTATTTTAGGTATATGTTCATTGACACAAAATAAATAAAAAATTTCATATTAGCATATGTCTCAAACTCATTTATTAAACAGGTATCAAATGTTTAAGATTTATTATTTATTTATTACCTTGAGACTGACTGTACAAAGTTTAACGTGTTTAATACTAAATAACAGGTTTTAATCACCTAATAAACAAATGAACGATAAGCAATGACAGTAGTTGTTCATCTGTTTGTCTAGTTCTGTGTGTTTTAGTGTGAGTGAATGCTATGACACAGTTCAATTTATGATTATCATGGGTGATGCCATAAATGTATTCACTTTTGCAGAACAAACAGGCATGTTTTTAACTTATGGCGAGGTTTGCTTTTAACTTAGGCTGTTCGAAGGTATCGTGAAAAATGTCCTAACCGAAGAATACCAAATCGTAAAACGTTTAAGGATAATGACACACTAAAACCTATACGAGTAAACGCCGGTCGACAAATATTTCGACGATCTGCAAAAGTTGAAGAGGAAATACTCGATGCTGTTCAGTTATCTCGTACTACTAGTACCAGAAGATTGTCACGTCGTTTCCATGTTTCCTCTACCAGCGTATGACGAACTTTAAGCGAACAACAATTGTATCCATTTCACGTATCGAGTAGGACTTGTTATGGAAGAAACGGGATTCTCAATTTTCGAAATACCCAGGCTGAAGAAAACTCATACGACTGCTGTTGGACAATACCAACATACCTTTTCTTTGAATGTCTGGTGTGGTATTCTAAGCTACATCATTGGCCCCTTATTTTTGCTTAGGCTGTCAGGTATATTTTATTGGCAGTTTTTGCAAAATAATCTTCATGAACTCCTAGAAGATATTCCGCTAGTCATTAGGCAAAGGTTGTGGTTTATGCATGACGGTGCTCCAGCTCACTTTTCTGATAGTGTCACTGATTATTTAAATGCAACTTATGGAGACCGATGGATTGATCGAAACGGACCTATTAAATGGCCACTACGATCTCTGGATTCAACGCCATTAGATTATTTTGTGTGGGGCTGGATGCAGTCTATGGCTTATTCTGCGGCAGTTGGTACGCAAGTAGAGCTAAGAAATCGGATCGTGGAAGCCACAGAACTATCAAGCACCATCCTGATGCTATACGAATGCTGCATTCAATAAAACGGAGGCCCCTTTGAACAGTTACTCTAAACGTTGTAATAATAATAAATAAATAATAAATCATTAACCTTTGATATCTGTTTACTAAATGAGTTTGAGGTATATGTTAATATGAACTTTTTTGTTTATTTTGTATAAGTGAACACATGCCTAAAAAAGTGCCGTGCAATTACGAAACACCTTGTATACAGGGTGGGGCAGAATAACTTTCTTTTTTCATAGCTATAAAAGCAGATTTTTTTTTCTTCATAATGAAGGTATATATCTAAAGGTTTGTTTCTCTCAGCTTTGAAAATCACTGAATAAGCCGATTTCTGGTGTTTGGCATGGCTCTTACCAGCTTAACAGAGGGTATATTCGCGATTTCTGCCCGGATGTTGCCCTTTAGGTCTTTTATGTGTATGTATTGTAAGTCTTAACAGTTATTTTACAATACAATTATCAAGTAATTCTTATTGAATAATAAACATTTTATTTATTTTTTTTTTTTTTAAATTAAAAAAACACCATTGATACTTCTTCACATTCTCCGATGATTAAAATTCATATTTTCTAAAATTAATTTTAAAGACTATATCACGAATAATTTATAAAAATCAAGTCATAGATTCAACTAAATACTATCAGATTAAATTTTCCCTTTCGGAATTATAATGACATTTAAAAAGAGAATAAGGGTTAGAGATTGAAAATATTATATTTTATTACTAACAGACAGTAATATTAGTGAAAGAAGTGAATAAATGTTCCCCCCCCCTTAACCCACCCTTTATTTATTTTTAAACTTTATATAACGGTGTTCCTTTATTTATTTAGATTAGAGCGAAAATAAATGATGGTTATATACAGTAAAAAGAATAATATAAATGTTTATTCCTTATCTAGATAGACAAAATTAAAATTTTAAAACAATGAAAACGAAGATTTAATATTTAATGTAATTTTTTTTAAATATTTTGGTTTGAACTATTTTTTGAAACAAATAACTACAGAATATCATTTTCATTATGTTCAATACAATTGTTATAATTAAATTTGAGTGCATGTCCAGTTACAGGAAATATTAATACATGTTTAGGAATTGTTTGTGAATTCATACAAACAAAATTAATTTTAAATATTTTTAAATTAACAAATTAATACGAATTTCTTTACAAATATAACTCCTAAAAAGTAAAGAGAACTCTATTTTTTTTTTAGGATATTGGAGCTTTTTTTAAATTCGCAGTCTTTATAATAATTCGATTTAAAAACACCTGTTTTTGTCAACAAAAAAAAAGGCCGAAGTAAAACAAGTTTTACATAATATTATATTTTTTTTCTAGTTAAGTAGAATGACAATAAAAAGTTGGTAAAGTTTCAAGAATAAACTATGAACGCTCAAATCAAGCATTTTCGCAAAACCTACAAATCGCGCGAAATCCCACAAAATGACAAGGTTTTCAATTACACTATTCAATAAAACCTGTATATTATGTGAACTGAAAATATTCTCACGAATTTCAGAAGATATCAATAAAAGAGTATGTCTAGTTTTCTGAGTTCTAAAGAATAAAAAATAATTTAGCCGATGTAGCAGAGTTTTTCTCTTATTTGTCCTACTGTGCGCCGTCCTACTGGAACTGAATGCCATCTAAGTCTAATAATTGATTAATTAATAATTATTCTTTAATTTGTGGGATGTAGACTTGAAAAGGAGGCTTCGAGTTCAAACGCTTGTCCTTCTCGTTTCCAGCGCATGATGGCGACTGATTGGGGCGTGGACAAAACTTTATAACTACGTTTCTCGACTGATATCATTCCCACCACGCTGCGGCGAGTATTTCAAATAAGGTTATGTTGTGCTCTCATTATTTTTTGGTTAGCTTGGATAAAGACCTCATCGATGTTCGCCCCGCTGCGGATATCTCAGGCTACTTGTGTCAAGTTTGCTGCACGCAGGTCTGCAGCATATTTCTTTATTCTAGCTATCTAATTTTTCTCGACATATCTTAACCTCGTTGCATTCATATCAAAATATATTGACAGGCCAGTTTCTGTAAGTAGTGCTCTCTTGGTTTTTCTGGCCTACGGGCATAAACTCTGATCTCAGTTCGCCTACATTATAAAGAGAGAGATTTGAACATGACATTATAAAGTATTAATCTATACTAATCTTGTGGAACCGTATTTAAATCAACTATTGGAAATTATTTCAATATTATTATTTCAATTTGCTTCCATATTTATTATTCATCTTCATTCTAGTTATAAGTCGATGGATGCTTAGCGAGTTTCCTTCCTCTTGATTGCCACCAAGGACAGGTATAGACCACTAATAGACCTGTTGATAGCATCATCATACGCTAGGATTCCTAATTATACCTCTCCATTTTCATATGCTGTTCTCATCAACTTCTCATAGCGAAGTCCAACAAAAGCCCAAAATAGGACAGTAGAAACGGAATGGCGACGAAAACACATCCACTCTGAAAGCTGAATTCACTTCACCAGCAAAAGTGCTACAAATACAAAGTTGTACTGTAAACAAATTTAACAGTTCGATTTTACCAAAAATTTGAAAAAAGAGAGTGGTTGCCTCATTTTCATAAATAGAATCATTTGAAACTTATTAAAACAAACGCCGAAACCACCACCTTAACAAGAACCATAATATAAAACCAATAATTGAAGAAACTTCATAATTAAATGCATACAAACACTTTTGCGAAGACAAGCAAAATCACTAATAATTAACAAAAAATAAAAATTATTTCTTCATCAAATAGAAAAATATTTCTAGTTTATCAAGATTACTCAGTGAAATCAAAGACCGGGGTAAATTATAACTAATAAGTTGTATTAAAAAAAAAAAAAAATCACCGTTATATCAAATTAAATATTTCAAAAGACTGTAAATATTTTAATGTTATTTAATACTTACCAATACTAATAATCCCTTTAGAGCATTCTCCAAGTTTGTTTAATCCCATTCGACATCTTCGAAAAAATCCTCAGTTTAGTTAATTGTTTCAAAGAAAAAACAGGACAGTGTCCTACGAAATTATAATTTTAAAGCATTATTGAAAAAAAAAAATCACATCCGCTAAAGCAACTCTTGAAATTATTAAATATGAAGGAGAAGGTTTCCTTGATCAGCGCACGGCGTGGCGTTGGTTTGAAAAATTTAGCAGTGGAGATACGACGTTGGAAAGGAAGAAGGGCTCTGGCGACCATTAATGGATATTGATGAGGTTCAGCAGGAAGCTGTTGAGTCAAATCCTTCCACAAGTACTCGAGAACTTGCCAGGTATGTCAAAAGATACTGTTAGTCGCCATCTACTCTCTATGGGGAGGTGAAAAAGACCAGTGAGTGGAGTGGTCCCTCACGAACTGACTGCTCAGCAATCAGCAAAAAAGTTAGAAATATGTGAAAATTTATTAAAAAAACCGTTATTAAAAGTAAGTTTACTGGCGAAATCCCAATGCTCGTGAGCAATGGATAGATCGAGGTCAAACTGCTTTTCCGGTTGCTGCAAGGGGACAATTTGAAAAAAAAAAAATCCATGTTCTGGGTTTTTTTGAATTTTGAAGGTGTTATTCATCACAAATTTGTTCCTGTTGGATGCTCTATAAACGTTGAACTCTACTGCGAATAACTGGAATGATTTTACGCGAAGTCGTCAAAGCGTTATCCTGCTTTAATCAACCGAAAAGGAATTTTATTCCAACAAGATATTGCTCGTTCTCACACTCCCCGTCGAACCAAAGAAAGCTCTTCCAGCACATAGCTCAGACCTCGTACCATCGGATTACTACTTATTTAGATCCATGGAACATTTTCTTCGAGGGAAAAATTTTGTGGAAGTTAAAATTGCGGTCCAAGAGCTCTTTGACAGCCATCCCAAAGAATTGTATCTTCGTGGGATCGAGTAATTGGCTAGCAGATAGTTAATGGCAGTAAATAAAAATGGACTATACTTTGAGCATTAATTGTATTTTATATCAAATAAATAATAATACAAATATTTGGTTAAAAAACGGTAATTTTTTTTTTACACACCTTATTACAATAAAATATAGTGTTTTCTATTTTACAGTTTTAACTTTTTTTCTAAATTATCATTTTAAAATTATTTGACTATAGGTCAACCTAATAAATAATCTCACTTATTTTAACATTTTTTTTCCATTTCTTCTATTTTTTTTTCTGTTTATGTCTAACTTAATATATATTATTTTACATACATTTGTTAAAATAATAATATTCTTAGATGGTATGTCCAAGTTATATGGTTATATGCGTAATTCCAAGTTATTAATAAATTTATATTAAGTTGAACAAAAAAATGTTGTAATGTCATGTGTTTTAAAGTTAAAAATGGCTGGTTCATGGCAGAACCTATAATTTTAGATGGGTGATAAATATTCAGGAAGCAGTCATTATAAAGTTTTTATCAGTGCCGACGTTTCAACCCAAACATGTTGGTCATCATCAGCACTAAAGGTATTCAGAGTACTTGAATACCTTCAGTACTCGAACCACGCACTGAGGATGACCCACATGTTTGAGTTGAAACGTCGGTACTAATGAAAACGTTATAATGACTGCGTCCTGAATATTTATCACCAATGATATGCAGAACAGTCGGCTAACTTCCTTCTATAGTTTTAGATGCTGAAGAGGAGAAAAAATATTCTCCGAAACGTTTATTAATTAATAATAATAAAATACTAAGCGTGGCCATTTATTTGATTGACCTATGGATAAATAATAATGAAAAGAAATACAGTATATTAAAACTTCTGTAAAGAGAACTGTAGAAAATTGTATTGTGGAAATACCTTAAAATATCTTAAACGAATCGTGTGCCAACATGAATTTTGTAGTTGTTAGTTAACAAAAGAATAACAAACCTGATCAAACTGCTCTCACAACACATTTCTGACAAATAAGTTACATTAAAATTTGACTGAATTAATAAAACGTTTGCCTGTGAAAACTTCGAGGACAACGCCAAATTAAAATTGTTATATCCAAATTCTAAATGTTTGCTACTCAAATTTAATAAAATCATATTAACAAAGACCAGTTGCAAACAATACGATATTGAACACTGTTGAATCTGTAAGTGCAATTGAATCATTAATACTTTACCGGATGATACAACAAAAACCATACCTTGCGCTACGATCTTATTATTATATCCTTTATTAAAGCTCGTTTAGTTTAGTTCACGGTTGATTTAATAGTTGAATGTAGCGAGTATCAATTTTCAACCATTTTTAGTACAATTTAGTAACTGATTGAACTCAATTTAGTATACAAAGAATCAAATTAAAAATTATTTTATTTACATATAAATACAACACATTAAGTCATAATAATGAATAACTGCTTATGGTTACAATTACGTTACACATGTTACAATGAAGTGGTGTGATTGCCATGTTTTAGTTCCAAGCCTTAAAGGGCCACTTAAACATCATTTCATATAATTTCTCCATTTACTTTCAGAGTAGTTACCGTTATATATATTTAGAAACATAGCCCTTCTCCCAAAATTAAATCCTGAATCCGTTACTGGTAGATAAATTGCCACATCCTTATTTTCCATTCCGCTTTTTAAGTATGCTTTTTTTTTAACTTGAGGTTGTTTTTGACACAATAATTTTTTAAAGGAACCGTGCTCGAATGAAGAAAAACAAAATTAATCTGAATTTAAACTGAAAATTTCATTTTAAGTAATGAAAGGGATTCGGAGAATCTCTCTTCCGTGTATACGCATATGTTTCTTCTTAAACAAGATCTTTCCTGTTTTTATATATTTATTTCTGATTTTTTTTCCTCATGTATTATACTTATGAACAAAATGTATCTTACTACCATAAAAATGTGGTTCAATCTAATATATAATATTTTAGATAAATCAATAACCCTTTCGTTTTCCAAACTAATTCTCACAAATTCTAGAATCCTACAAGCAACTTATATATAACAAGGATCTTGAATCTTTAATGATAAGCCAATACCGAAATACGATTTACCAACAAACTTCATTTTGCCAGAGCTGTTAATCCATTGAAAAAAATCCGTTTAACTTGACAAAAATAATATATAAAGGTTGCCTATCTGGAAAATACTGTATTCCATTCGCTATTAAAAACCACATATATAACATTAATCCCACAGAAATCACGATCCATTTGTTCTAGATAACCTGAAAACCTATGAAACTCTTAATCACTTAATTGCAGAATGCCCTTACTATTCATCAATTCTTAATTTTTTATTTTTGAAATTTACAACTGTATTAAATGATAAATACAAGTAAATATGAAACAACTAACATGACATGTACAACATGAAGAGAAACTACCCATTGGTAGCACTCCAATTATATTTCTATACTAAAAGGTCCCGAGGCCATCTTCTTTTCAGACACCTCGGAGGGTTATCAGAAATAGAAGTGGATGCAAGGTTGGAAACAACAGGGTTCGGATGGTTCAGAAGTTTATTATGGAAGGATAGTTATCTGGATTGAGCTAAATCGAAAACAAATGGTACATTAAGGTCGTTATGGATGATTTTATTTGTGACAAAGTAGGGAGCATAGAGGATTTTACGAAAGATTTTAGATTGTAAGGATTGGATACGAGAGGAATTTGATGGTTTAGTAGAGCCCCCAAAGCTCGATCCCGTAAGTCCAAATAGGCCTTATTATAGTAATATGTATGCGTCTTTTGTAAATAGTTGGAAGTTTAAAGCGATTGTCAAGTAAGTGCTGCAGTAGTCGAAAACGTCGGGCGGTTTCTAGTTGTTTCAGTTTGGTATGGGGGTATTCATCAATTAGAAACTACTATATTCCTTATGTAAACCACATTACAGAAAATAAATTTCCTAAATGCTAATCATGAAAGACCAAACAAAAACATAATAAAAATTTAACTATATAACAAATTGAGGTCATTAACGAATGAGACATCATTTCTTTATAATTATTGATATCCAACAGAAAGCAATGATACTAGTCAATGCGTTTATATTTTCATACAAAAATGCTTAATTCACCATAAATGCCGCAAAATAATATATACAAAGATATAAAATAACTTACAAAGATTTTATTTCTATTCACTTAATAACGGAAATTGTATTGTAAATATAAAAATGTTAAAATAGTGTAAACATATTTAAATTTTCTGATTAATTTAATAAATGTGAGCATAGCAAGTACGTTTGTTTGTTTTACATAATATAATAAAAAAATAAATGAATTTGCGATATTCGTAGGTACACATTGTTATCAGAGACAACTGAACTTAATTGAGAATTTATATTACAGTAGCAAACTGCACACCATTTACTGCACTGTTTGCTGTCACATACTTTTCGTTTATTTTTTTTTTATGTTGAGCTTTAAATCGTATTCTATTATAATAGTAAATTTACAGATATATGTAAACATTTTTAAAAGGAATTAATATTTATTATTTTTAGCCAAGCCAAGCCATTTTTTAATGGAGAAACTCCTCCGAAGACAAATACATTTATATTATATTTTACTTATGAACGTATATTAAGGACACTTTTGATTTGAATCACATTTTAAATTTTTAAAGAAATAATCAATTTTTTTCCGATATATGGAAAATTTTATTTCCAAGGCAGAATACTTTATTATAATATAGTTAAGTTTCATAAAAATAATTTGGTATCTAATGTTCACAAATATAAGGCTCTTTGATCACCATAGCTTTAGACTTTCGACCAACATGACTTATCAGAAATTAAATTAGAAAAAAGGGGTAAATAAAAATTGATACAATTAAGGATTTCAGGCCAAAAGAGATGTTAAAAACGTAACATATAAAATAGAAGGGAAAATGGTACCAATATAAGAATTATTACTTCACAATATTTCTCAATATAAAAATATTGCACAATATAAACAAAATTGTAGTTCCTAATCAGCTAACCTAATTCAATAAATAACAAACACCATTTTAATTTTAAAAATGCTAAACTTTTACACAAAGAAAGTAATATTAGTAAAAGAAGTACTATCGAATCTATTTACATTACCATAAATTAAAATTGTTTCGTAAACTACCAATCCGAAGTCGATAATATAAAACAATATAAGATATAATATAATAAGATATATATAATATTATTAAATAAAATAAGAAAATGATTTTCAAAATTTAATACGCGCTGAAATGAATTAATCCCAAAAAAATCCTCTCGATTTGTCATACCCACCGTTGCCGACTTCTAATGAGAAGAGGTAAGATCTAACATGATAATTAAGTTTTTTTTTTACTAAAAACATAGAAACATGGGCAATAGAAGCATAAACTAATTTAATAATAATAAATATAGATAAAAAATATCTATATGCTAAGCAATAGAAAAAGAAATATTGTAAAAAATAATGTAATATTTTTTTTTTAAAACTGTATTTTTATATTTTTTTGTCTGACTTGAAAACGGCTCTCCCAAAATTGCTAGCCAAAAAATTGAGTTTTAAAAATTTAATCTAAAAAAACGTATCGCTACGGTGACCAAATGGCCTTATATTTGCGAACAAAAGAAATTAAAACACCTTAGATAGATGCTTGATATCTTTGAAATATTCAATATATGGAGGCACGACTTTATGCTGTATAAGTTCAAATTTTGCTTTCCAGTATTTTTTGTCTTCGATCGAGAAAGCATATTTCCAAAAAACATTAAATAACATTTTACGTCGGGAATAGTATATTTCAGTATAATTTTAAAGTAAAGTAAATAACTTTTTTATTATTTGATAAAATGCAATCCAGTCTAATATATACTTAATCACTTATTGCAGCTTAACTGTTCGCAATTTTTTCCCATGCAATTATCAACAAAAATAATAGTAAATAGGAGCAATAATTTACAAAGTTTTGAAGCAGTGGAAAAACACTCATAGGCGATATAGAAGGGAAAATTAGAAAAATACCCCTCCTTGGGGAAGCATGTATCCCTTATTTTATACTCCCCATCCCCAAAAAAGACCATTTTTTTCAATTTGTATGCAAAACGGTTCATTTTTCAAAGAGAAATTTTATTATATAAAATATTTCTCGAAAAATAATTCACAAAAAAGGTCCCATGCATGTTTTAAGTGAGAACAACCGTTTTAGAGATACAGGAGTTGGGAGAAGATTAAAAATCCATTAGCGTGTGAGTTGGGCCTATTTTTAAACTTTTTAAATGATATTTTTCTCCTGTTTCGCCACAAGAAATGACCTTTTATGCATAAATAAATAAACTGAAAACATTAATGGTAGAGCTGAAGTATGAATTCCAAAAAAACAAAAATGTGATATTTCAAAGAAATTATTGTTTTAGAGATATGGGTTTTTCTGAAACAACCCGAAAATTTCTTTTCCTGCTATTGCCCTGTATCAGAAACAATAAAATGTGAATGTACCAAAACAAAAATCGATATAATCCTTGATCTGAACGAAACTTCTATCATTTCGCTCCATAGGTTGTAAACGTGCCAAAGCAACTCAAATCCGCAAAAGAAAATTTGATCAAAGCGCAATGGAAGAAACTTTAATGGAGAATGAGTAAAAAATTGAAACGTTTGGTACCGGAAGGAGGCAGTATGTTAGAAAAAATCTGGAGTAAAATTTTCAGATAAATTTTTGCAATATCAATGGTCTAAGGATATGATATTTTGCCATTTTCTGAAATAAAAGCAACAATTAATAGAAAAAAAAGAACTTATTTATGGGAAGTTATGAATGGGGGATGTAAAAATTACCGAAAAAATGTGGCAGTATATCACTTCAATGGAAGTTTTAGGCCAACAAATGAAAAAAAAAAACCTGAAGAAATCCACAATTTTCACTGATACGCTAAGCTTTCTTGCATTTATACAACTTCTCTTGACCTTAACAATAGAAAAAAGAAAAAAAGAGTAATGACTTAGGTGGATAACAAATTAGTAAAATTTAAACAATAATGTAGCTTTATTTAAAATTATAGTATTAGCAAAACAGCTAAAAATTTATCAGAGAACTGGCTCAGGAAATATCCAATATAAGCACTCAAGTTTCCTCCTCCTTGATCAGAAGGAAGCCCCTCTTGTTTATAGATGGAAAACAGTACCATAGCATTCTTACATACTATGAAATGTGATCTGGATTCGAGAACTTTATTTTTTCGATTACGATCATAAAAGTTATATCTTGCCTTTTTCTGGAATAAAATTAACATTAAATAATTAACAAAAAGAAATAATGAAATATGGAATGTTATATTAAATCACCAAAAAAAAAAAAAAAAATTCCAAGAATTCCAATATAAGAACAATTTTCGCACTACAAACTCTAGAGTTTATAAAATGGTGCTTGACGTAAACAATAAGAATAAATACTGAGAGGATAACAAAGTAGTATCACTTAAACAACGCAGTAGCGTTATTCAGAGGGTAAAAAATCCTCAAAAAAACGGATTGGTACCTTGATTGGTTGTTAATTGAAAATAAAGCTAATTTGAATGTAATTACATTTGATACATCAGAGAGGTTATAGCAGTTTACAATCAAGAAGATCAAATCACTTTTAAATTGAAACATTTATTATTTTAATACAAATTTGGTTTTTTAAAAGAATTTTTCACACCATTCACACCATTATATATATATATATATATATATATATATATATATATATATATATATATATATATATATATATATATAAACCTGTACCATCTGTACAACATCCCATGAAGGGACTTGCCTTCAGTACAATGTGAGAAAGTACTGTTACAAGCCCAATGGTTGTACAGGGTGACGGACCAATATCACTCTCAACCGCCAGGTTTTCCTCCTTAATTAATTATTTAATTAAGAGTACCCGCTTTATAAAGGCTGGGTGTGCCCGAGGATGGTCTCCCGGTCTCAGGTTCGACCCACAGCTGATGAAAACTTAGTAGTCATCGACCGGATTCGAACATGGAACCTTGAGTTCTAGAAGTTTTTTCTTTTGAAAAAAGAATTAACTACAAAAATATGCAATTTAAGTAATTTAAAATTGCTTCATAGTAAACTAGATATAATTTATCTCAAATGGAATTAGAGTTTATCATTTTTTGGATCATTTAAATAGGAATTTTGAGAGGCTGGAATCAGGTAAGTTCAGTTTTTAAAAAAAAAATCATAAATTATTTGCCTTTTTTTTTTCTTTAGCATCATCCGACTATACTACAGATACCCCTCTTTTCAAAAAATTTGTTCGTTTAATAAGCTTTATGTATGTATTAATTAAATTGAGGTTTATATGAAAAAAAATTGAGGTTCACCTCAAGTTGTGTTAAAAATTAAGTGATTTTATATCATGTCCCCTAAAAGTTATTTTTAACATAAATGACTACAATAAATTAATGAAAAGTTTTTATTTTTTTTTCATGACCTGTAATGAAGTATAATAAATATTAATGCTTAATTGTATTAAAATAAAAATGTTAACATTTTTACATTTTTTTTTTAATAATTTGATTACTTATCATCTTAAGTAATGATTAAATTGTGTTTTTTTATTATTTATGTAAAACCAAAAATTATTGTGTATTGGCTGATGTGAAATATATTAACCGTCTTTTAATTTCGTATTTATTAATTAGAAAATATATAAATGTTCTTGCTTTTAATTTAAAACACCAACATTGATCTGGAATTATGAAAGCTCATTATTATTCTAGAAACATTCTAGAAAAAAAAAAAAAAAAAATAGAACGTGCATCAAGGCATTCAAAGGTTACAGTAAGACCAGTGATCAACAAAACATTTTAAATTTTATTTATCAATATCAAGATTGCATTTTACGAAATAATCTATTCGTTTTCGTGAATAATCTAAGCTGTTTTTAATAGCTTATTTTTAATCTTAATAAAAAATAAGATTTATTGATAGTATACTACATTATATTTTTTCAGCATGAAATAAAATAATCTCAAAGATCCGGTTACAGAGGAATGCATGTACACATGGGTGAGGGAGAACCAATTCTACATGTGTGTTTCCAAAACTAAACAAAAAACATCCGACTAAGGAATAATGGAAACTTATGTAAAAGATAAAATTTTGTAATATTTTTATATATTGATAAAAGTTTAGCAAACCCAAAAGTTCGATGCCGAAACCACCAATCGCCGACCTCTCTTCACCGGTCGCCATCTAAACCCAGTCCCTTCAGATCGGCCATAACGCAATCTTCCCACCATTTACCATTCGGCACAGCAAATATTAACCTTTTAGGAATTCTTCTACTATTCAGGCCAACTATTTGACAAGCCCATTTGATTCGCCGTGATGTAATCACCTCAATTATATTAACCGAATATAGTTCACGCAATTCGGCGTTGTATAACCTTCTAAACTTTCCGGTAAACTCTTATCACGTTGCATCATGTAAGCGGCCACGTTTCGCATCCATAAAGAACTTTAGGTAGAATAATAATTTTATAGATTCTAGTTTCTAAGTTCCGGGACAGGAGGCGCTAGCTTAGTATTTTTGTCACAGAAAAGTAACAAGCATTTCCCGCCTTCAGCCAAACATTAATCTTCTATTCAATTTCGTTGTTGCTAGATATCGTCGACCCTGGATATCTAAACTTCTCTACCTGTTCAAACATATTCCCTTCTATATCGATATATATCAGGTAACCATATATTTTGTCTTATCCGTGTTTATTTCGAGCCCTTGTTCTTTACCGGCTTTCCTTAACGTAGTCGTATTTAATTTTATAGCTTACGTAACTTAACTTAACAGGATGAAGTCATCCGCGTAGCCAAGCACGGGTGTTGTCCTACCCAGATCCAACCCTTTGTCGGTACGCATTACCTCCCTAATGGCATGTTCTAATGCCAAACTAAACAGGACAGATGAAAGGGAATCACCTTGTTTTAAACCCAAACGAACCTCAAAATTTTCGGATAGATAATTGCCGATTCTTATTTTATTGAAATACTATTATTAGAGACCGAATTTCCATGTTAATGCACTTTATATTCGCTTGCGTGTATAAACTCCGGGCACGAATCTCTATCAGTTTCAGGATTCAATTGCACATTTTTGTGCTAAATTAGACGATTTATAAATACAAATGTATAAGTAAGTGTGCTAATATTTATTTTCTTATTTTTATTTTACCTTATTGTTCAAATTAAATTAATTTTTCAAAATAGCCAAATATGAGAATCAAAAATCGTATTAATTACAAAAGGAAGAAGTAAACACAAGTGAGATCTATTCTTGGAATAGGACTTGCCTTAAGTATTGGATAAAAAAAAGCTGCTTTCTTAGAATTTGCTGCTCTGTTAGTAACACATTTGTAGTTATGGTTATGGTTTTGAATCCTCACTCACTGTCCAACCCTTCAGTATCTCTTCTGGCTTTGAATCGATTTGTAGAAATTTCATTCTTATCAACAAAAAATAATTAATAATGATGAAAGTAAAATCTAGTCTCCCGACAAAAATTAAAATCTGAATATAAAAATACACCGATTTCAAATGTGAGGACAAAGAATTTGATGAGAAAGTTCTATACACCTTATGGAAAATTGAATGTTTTTTTTTTTTTTTTTTTTAAAAGAACTTAATCCCCAAAAATATTTTTTTTAATGATATAGAATAAAATCTTCAACACTAATATTTGAACACTTGATCTCAAACCTCTCAATCTCAAACATTATTGTCTATATCATTTTTTTAAATTATTTAAATTTTGACAAAAACGTTTTGGAATGTGTAATATTGGAAATTTCAACTCTATTAAAAATTAAGTTTTCGTTATTATTTTTAATAAAAGTTAAATATCTAAAATTGGTCTGGTCTATATAATATATAGGTACCTATAATTCCTACCTTAATTTATACCTTCAAACCTTCAATGTTAGATAGATAGATAGAAAAATAACTTTATTCTGGGACACAGTCCCTTGAGAATAACAAAATAGAACAAAATTAAAATATTACATCTGGCCAAAATAAAATCAATCGAAAAAAAGAAATAATGTGAAAAAAAATAAGGTAAAAATTCTATATACAAAACAAACTAAACTATATACAAAACCATTAATACTATGACAAGACACTTAAAGCTATTTGCTCTTATAGACCAGTATACACTTTTCCGAAAAAAATAAAGAATTAAAAAATAAAAATGTATCAAATTCTCTATTAAAATCCGCTCGAATGGTTAGCAAGTATCTGACTGTTTTTGTGATAAGAATTGGAATAGGAGGGATTTGAATATGGATATGGAGGGGGAATGTCGAATTTTGATAGGGAGGGAATTCCAGAAATTGACAGAGCGAACAATAAAGGAATTTTGGAATGAGGCAGATCTGTGAGAAGGCATGTAAAGGTCAGAAGGTCGAGATCTTGTGGACAGGGAATGAACTGAGGATTTGAACTGGAGAAGGTTGTAGGCGTAAGAAGGACGATGGTTGTTGATGATTTGGTAGAGGAACGTACCTAGAAAATATTGTCTTCGGAAGGAGGGGAAGAGCCACCTTAACTCAGTGTAGTGGTGAGAGACATGGGAGTACCTCGGGGCACCAATAACAAATCTTACGCAGCTATTCATTAATCTTTTCAGTCTATCACGGAGCTCCACCGAGAGGCCATCATACACCACACAGCTGTAGTCAAAGTGGGGGAAGATGAGAGAGGAAATTAGGAGTCTACGGATATGTTTAGGTAGGAGATGGCGGAAGCGATGAAATAGTTTAAGGGTAGAAATTGTCCGACGGGAAATGTGAGAAATATGGTAGGTCCAGGAGAGGGTTTGATCCATGAAAAATCCTAAATTTTTAACAGAGGAGTAGAAGGAAATTGGCTGGTCATTAAGGTGTAATATGGGAAAGTCAGTATGGGATCTAATAAGGGGCTTGGAAACAATGACAATGGCCTGAGTTTTGGCAGCATTTAACTTTAATCCATTTACATTTGCCCAGGCATTGATTCGATCAATGTCTTCTTAAATCTTGGCAAATGCCCCCAGTAACTCAGAGGGAGAAAAGGATAGGTAGATCTGGGAATGTTCTGTATTATTTGGTTATAATCGTTATTTATAATAGTTGATTATAATCAGGAATTTCATTTTCAAAGTTAGATCTCAATTATTTTTTTTATCTCTCGGTTAACTCAAGATTTGATAAAATGCCGATGTATTAATGTTATAAATTAAACAATATTTATGATTTTACAAGTTTTTAAATGATAATTACAGAATTTAACGTATTTTGGATTTTTACTGCACGGTTGTGCACATTTTGAGTTTTTCACTGCACGAAAATCCGGTTTCCAACTATTATATAGCAACCAGAAATCTTTTAAGTTGAATTCGTTCGGTCATGACACACTGCCATAATCAGTATTACCTTTGTTTCTTTATCACACATCTTTTTACATACTGAAGACACAAAATGTTGATTCTTTCACTAATTTCATATTCTTCAGATGATAGCGGATCGTAGTTTGTGATGAGACATGAACTGTTTTCAACTCATTCTTTGTCAGATTAAATTAGATTTTAGCTTGTACTTTTTAATATCAGGTTTTGAATTCTCGTATGTTTCTTTTAGCTTTGATTCCAACGGTTCAATTTCTTTCTTGGTTATATTGTTGGAGGTTACCTAACGTTGTTTTGAACTCTACTTTGCAATAGTATCAGCTTTCTCGTTTACTTCGATTCCTTTGTGCTCCAGTGTTTACAATAGGGTGAGTCTGTTGCAGGGCTTACCAACCTTTTTTCAACAGCAAGCATATTTATAGGTTATGTGTTAGTTGTGTTTTTATTCGATGTGAATTGCGGATATGTTACTATTTATAATATATATATATTTTTGTATTTCTTAATGATATTTACAACTGTGTTAAAGAAATTCATTTAATAAATTTTAACATACGGATATAATGACGTGAAAACATTTGTTGAAAAATTACCCAATGTAAAGAAATAGCACTCTAATAATATGTCTATATAAGGAGATCACGAGGCCATCTGCTTTTTAGACGCCCCGGAGAGTCGTCAGGAATTGAAGAGGAAGCAAGGTTAGAAAAGAAAGGGTTGGGATGATTCTGAAGTTTACTATGGAAGGATAGGTATTTGGATTGGGCCAGAACTGAAACTTACAGTAACAAATATCTTTATTATTTCCAAAACTAATGAAACATATTTCTACCCAAAAGTGGATGTTACTAATTTTATAAAGGGTTTTCATTATAGATTAATATATTTTTAAATTCGAATTAAAAATTAATTAATTACAGTATGGGTTATAACTAGGTACGAAATAAATGTAATGCAGTGTTACCAGCAGGGCCATTTTTTTTTACAACTAAAGAAAGAGCTTAAACAAAAAAAGCAGTGATGATATATAAATAAATGATCTTTTTATTTTCAAATAAATCATTTATACTTTTGAATTTTATATCTATAAAATCCTGTTAACTTTTAAATATGCATTGAATGATTGGAAAATACCTTGATATATTGAATCTGTATTTGTTAACTGTTAACTTGTTTCTATTAACTCTACTTTCTGTAATTTTAACATTTTTATTTTATTTATTGTACATAGAGTGTGAATGTGATCTGTGAACTCTATTATAAATGTCCTAGAGACAGATTGTAATATTTTTCAATAAATAAGTTTAAAAAAACAAAACAAAAAAAAACATCTAAATTTAAATTTAGCTGACATCACCACGTATGCCGACGACACATGTATCCTATCAATTAATAACGACCCGCCAATTGCATCCCAAACTCTTCAATCACACATCACAAACCTTGAAGAATGGCGTCTAAACTGGATAATTAAAATAAATTCCAATAAATCCCATCAAATTACCTTTACCCTTCGTCGTAAACCAATGACTTCCTGTCCCTCAGTATCGCTTAACAATACTTCACTTATTCCTGTTGAACAAATCCGTGATTTAAGACTACACCTGGACATATGTCTAACTTGGAATCCTAATACCAGACTGAAACGACAAGGAACCTCTCGAAGTTTCTGACTACTTCAACACTTACTAGAAAAATAACCTTCCATTTAATTACAAAAGACTCGTGTACATGACTATAATAAGGCCTATTTGGACTTACGGAGTTGAGCTATGGGGCTCCACCAAACTATCAAATTCCTCTCGTATTCAATCCTTACAATCCCAACTCTCTTTTTTCTATCATCGCTTCCTTAGAAATTCCTGCTCACCCTCTGAGGTGTCTGAAAAGAAGACGGCCCCGTGATCTCCTAATGTAGACATATTATTAGAGTGCTACTACTGGGTAGTTTCTCAACATGTGTTGTATGCCATTATGTCCATTCTACGAATTTACTAGACGTATTTTTTTTTTTATAGTTGTTAATATCATAATAAGCACTAAATAATAAAAGGTTTAAATTGTCTCTTTAAACTGCACATCTTGAAATTGTAAATATACCAGTTAATTTTTTTGTAGGTTCTTCTTCAAATTGTAAATTTTTTTTATTATTTTAATGTTTTTTTCTTCTTGTGATTTTTAATATTTAAATAGTACTTTTTAACTTTTCTTCTTTTAATATTAATTTTTAGTTTTTAAAACGTATTTTTTTTATTATATTCTTTAAACCATTAACCTTTTTTGTTAGCTTATCTTTTTATAATATTTAATTTTAATGCTTTTTTTTTCAACTTTTCGTCTTGTAATTTTTAATATTATAACTGTACTCTTTAACTTCTCTTCTTTTAATATTAATTTTTATTTTTTTAAACGTATTTTTAGCTTTAATGTTGAAATCATTAACCTTTATTTTAATTGTCTTTGTTAACTTATCTTTAATTTTCAATTTTTATAACTTTAATTCAATTGTACCATCGTATTCATCTGTAACTATTTTTAACTTTCTAAAATCTTAATTGTATTTCTTAGCTGTAGATTTGTTATGCATGCCTATGTAGTAGTTGATCCAATATAGGGCTAAAATGACCCAGGTGGTTGAAGAGCCCCGAACATTTATAAATAAAAATATATATATATACATGTATATTTAAGAAAAAAAATTGATAAAGTATTTGAATTGGAAATTGGTCTATCTGCAGCATGCCACTTAAAAAAAGAATGATGAATAAAAAATAAATCTATTTTCAAAGTAATTGATTATATTTATGTTCAATTAATTATTGGGTATTTATTAAAATGAATATTCAATATTTTATTAAAAACTAAGATTATTTGCAGACAACATTAAAATTGTTGCCAATAAAGGTTTGAGATAGGCAGGCACAAGTTTTACCACTAGGTTGGGAACTCTTGGTCTATTGGTTTAGGTGAGTGTCATATTTTCTTATAAATAATTTCCTATACTTACGAAACTCCCTGTCTAACCATCCCAATAGTCCAGTATTTGACTGACTATATTTCATCCATGTATTTTCTTTTGGTCTATTAGTAGTAGTAATATACAGGACAGGAACATGCCATACACTACATTAAAAAAAGAGAAGCAGTGGTTGTAACAAGGATGAGAATTGGTCATACTAACCTGACTCATGTCCATTTAATAACAAAAGAGGACCAACCATATTGCGATACCTGCCAGTCCCCGCTAACCATAAAGCATATAATAGAAGATTGTACATTACTACATCAAGCCTTTGTAAAAAACAAAATACCCCGTTGTAGAGAAATAGCATTAAAAGACTCAGTAAATTCAATAGAAAATATTATAAAACTTTTAAAACAAACACAATTGTACCATAGAATATAACAATTAATGAAATACATAAAAAGAAACTTTTTTTTTGCATTCAGAAAGATAAGTTACAAATAATAACATCATAGCTCAAGGGCGTAATAACCAAGTTGTTGATCGCCTAGGACAACTCGTAAACTAACCTAACGTATGCCATACACTTTTTATTGTATTAATATCCGTCTGTAATGTCACGACAATAAAAATATCTTCAAGTTTTCTTGTCCAAAATGAAATACTTTCTGATGTCGGTTCCTTTCTTTTGCAAATAATTTTATAAACCACTTTGTGGTCGAAGAAAGTATGTTATAGATTTTCGGAATCCGATTAATCTCTGCCTATTTTTGGTTGCTTCTTCTCAATTTGTGAGATTGTGTTGTCTTCCTTTTAATCCTCAATCACACTTACTAATAATTATTCTCATCCCTTATGCTTTATTGGTTTCTCTTACTAACGTAACAGTTTTGATTATTCGCGGTATGCGAAAATGGAATTTCGAATTTGTTCACCCAAACGGAAATAATATTGCACTGAACATTCCATCCTTTGAATCAAAGGTACTGAGAACATTGTTGTTTGAAGAGATATGACACCCTTTCCTCAACTTGCTGGTGTTTCCTCATTGAATTAAATCCTCTTTTCCTTATCCTTTGTAGTGCTGGTCTTAATCAGATCTCTTACTTATAACGTGGGAGGAAACACCTACATCAAGCACCATTAATGGAAAGTATTTTTTACAGAAGACTTAACTGGTTTTTGATAGTTATACTTCTTTTTATCTATCTCTTATTTTTATTTGAAATAAATTCAAAACGACTGATATTTAACCATTTTCTTTTTATGCATTATTAAAGCCGAATTTTCTGCAAATAATATATTTTTTTATCGATAGTTGTTTTCTAGAGCAGGCATATGATAGTGTTCCTAGGGAATTAATATGGCCAGCAATGTGAAGAAGTGCTGGTTAATATTATAGTATACCTTTTTGAGTGACATTCAGGACTATTATGTCTGTATTTATTCCAGATAATTATTAACAGATACAGATACAGATTAACTGGATTGTTCCATAGCTTGTATGGAAGCGATCTATACAGAGTGAAGGTTGGGAACCGCCACTGAGAACCATTTTATGGAACCAAACGGCTGAAGCAGGGGTGTTGTATGTCTCCAAGCAAGATATACTTGGATGATGTAGTGAAGCAATGGATGAGACGAAGTCGAGACTACGGAGTTTACTTTGATGACGACGAGCTCCTTACCCTGATCTTCGCAGACGATCAGGTAGTGATGGCCCGGAAGAAAGTTTTCCTGGAGATGATGTTTGTCCATTTAAAGAAAATTTATGAAGAGGTAGGTCTTAGGATAAACTTCCAATAGACTGAATATATGGCACTGGGAGATGAAGAAGACTATCTACGCATAGGTGAACAGGTGTGCAGAAGAGTAAAGGCATTTAAATATCTAGGGTTCTATCTGGACGATATTGGAACGTCCGAACTGGATGTCCGAAGCAAGGTAATGATGGCAAGAAAAGCAACAAGAATGCTGCATCCTGTTCTCTGGAACGATATTATTTCAAACACCTACAAGCGACGTATCTTCACAGCTATTGTCCAGTCCATATTAACCTACGGATGTGAGGCATGGTCGATGAATGCTGGCTTATATACCAAAATTCGGACTGTAGAAATGGAGAAGGTGACCACAGTTAACTTGGCTGGACAGAGTCAGAAATGAAGTGGTGAGACAAAGAATAGGTGTAGAGGAGACCGTCTCTGAGAGAATCGGGAAACGGCGGTTGAGTTTGTATGGACACTGCAGGAGAATGCCGGAAGAGCATTGGCCGAACAGAGTCCTAGAATGGCAGACACCGGGAAAGCGTAGAAGACGACCCAGAACCACGTGGATAGAGGAAGTCCGAGGGGAGATGACCGACCGAGGTCTGCAGGAGAGAGAATAGGAGGATAGAGATGTGTGGAGCTCTGCTCTAACCGACGAGGTATTCCACGTTAGAACACCGGAAATTAGGAGAAAGGATAATTGTTTTTATCTTTTCATTCTAACCATCCGAATCTCTCGTTTCTAACCTTGCTTCCTCTTCTATCCCTGATAATCCTCCGAGGCGTCTGAAAAGAAGGTTTTATTAGTGTGCTACCGATGGGTGGTTTCTCTACAAGTGTTCTCATGTCACTGTATTACTATTTTTCACGTTATCCTGATGTATATTTGTTTTGAACAGTTGTAAATCTCATAAATAATATAAAAATAAACCTCTTTTTCATTCTAAAATAACTTTTTTTGCAAGTACTGAAAAAACATTGGTACAAATATTAGAATTAAGCATACGGTTACAATCAAAATAATAATTTTTATACCTTTATTAATTTAACTAAATCTGATTTTAGTAAACAAATTAAAAATAATAAATTAATAATTTTTATAATAAATTATAGCTGCATGACAGAAACGCAATATTTTAATATTATAAATGCAATAAAAGTTGGGTTTCGCGAGTAGGTTAAGTGCCTACAGATAGAAATATTTGATGGTGGGACGGCGGCCATCGGACGCCTTTTCACCCTGAGACCTTTACAGGGGCTGTTTCTCAAACGAAAAATACGACAGAGGAAACAGTAAAACCGAAATAAAACTGGCATCGTTCCATGAATATGTTCCCACCCTATACTTACTTAAGTTTCATTGAATCCAAATAAGTCACGTGACCCGCGCTTCATCTCGTACAGGGATGTTAGCGATAGGAGACTTATGAATCGTACAAACGTAACAAAAATTCATTCTCTCACCTACACTTCTTACAGAGAAGAAAAAAAACCGCTTAATTTATCGAAACTGATGCTGTCTAAATAGCCATTGATGATGAAACCAAAGCAGTTGATAATGAGCAATATATAACTATTTTATTATTTATTATCATTATTTAATGATTGGAGGAACTAATTCGACTGTTCTGCATGGGGGATCATGGGGGATAGATTGGCAGGAAGCAGTGAGTTTTTAAGATTTTTATTGCCAACGTTTTAATCCAAGCTTGTGGTTCATCATTAAGGCATCTTACCAGCACTGAAGGTTTTCAAGTTGCCAGGTTGTTGACTACTAGTATTGCCCAAAATCTAGACCTAGACCGCCTGACTGTAGCATGACCAAGACCAAGACTGGTAAAAAAAAAAATCGTTTTTGTGAATAAAATTAAGGCAAAATAGTTTTTAATACTTAAAAATTTTAGTTACTACATATAAAGAATTGGTTTAACCAATATACATTTGCATTTAACTCTTCCATTTTTTTATTCTTGTTTATTTAGGTTTTCCCTCTCTGAAAAATTAAAGTAATATCTCCATAGTAATAGGCTAATAGATAACTGCAAGACTCTTGCGCAAGACCAAGACTCGTCTTGGACAACACTACAAGTAACGATAAGTATAAAAAAAAGAAAGAATTCTCTCCAAATATCCTCAGATTCAAAAAATATTTAGCCCTGTGGCAACATGGAATTGTTTCACAACATTTCTTCGACCGAACTTCCGCTACAAGTTGACAATATTCTTAGTCCTGGCCCTAACTTTAACACTCCTTCTTGTCAATCCACCAAGCTTGTCCCAGCTCTCCTTACTGGCCTAGAATATATACACAAAGACGCCAGCGAAGGTGTTCAGGTACTCATCTCTAAAGTATCATTTTAATGATGTTAACATTTTTTTGAAATGACTAAACCACTGAATAAAAAGGAACGGATAACCTGACACAAGTAAGGAAGCAATACAATTTTCTTTATAGTCTTATTTTATTTACTAGATATTTTCCTCAGTTCTGCGCATGCGTTAACCTTACACATATACTCTTTATTTCGTCTCTTATTAAGTGACTTTATTAACAGTGAAATAATTCATGTTATATGTGAAAAAGTAGTGTAAACTGTTAAGTTAACAATTAAGTTGAAACTGGACATAAACAAGGTGAGTAATCACTTATTTATAACGGCATTGTGAACAGTGTAAATAGACCTGAGGATAGTGATAGATAACAAGCCGGCCATATACATTCGTTAATCCGACCAGTGGGCTGCTGCCCTTTGGCGGAAGCAGATCTACGTTACTTAGACTTCTACAAACTCGCGTAATATATACGTAATTGATAAAGGACATTTTTTTTTTCCAAATTATTACAGTTACCTCTAATTAAATTAATATGAGATGCGCTATTTTCATATGGTAATGTCGAGCAAAGGAAACAATCGAACTTTAAGATCTAGGAGTCTCGATACCACAAAGAGTTCACCCATCAAGAAAAGGGCTAGACGCTCTAAAAAAAATACCCCGCCAGCTACACCAGAGAGCTCAGTTGACGAAGTTGAAAATCAACCTGGCACATCATCACAAAATATGTCAACACAAGTTATACCAATACAAGGTACGCTAGAAGAATCGCCTTTTTTTACAGCTAATCCATTCCAAGTGCTGTCAAACACACAGAATGAACAAATGGAAGCAGTATCCATCCCTAGTGAACCTAAACCTCCACCAATATTCGTTAGAAATATAAAAAATTTCCAATTAATGTGTCAACAATTAAATAATACAGTGGGCTCAGGTAAATACGTATGCCAAAGCCGCACTAATGACACGAAATTAATGCCTGACACCCCAGATACGTACAGAAAAATTGTCAAGTATTTATCTGACACTAAGGCGGATTATCACACATATCAACTGCGCCAAGAGAGAGCGCTCAGGGTGGTGATCAGGAGATTACACCCATCAACACCGCTGGATGCCATTAAAGAAGAACTAACTGAGATGGGGTTCCGTGTTCGACAAATAGTGAATATATTCAAGGAAGATAGAGAACAGCCTGGTACAAAAAATAAAATACCGCTCCCACTATTCTTCGTTGACCTTGACCGAACGCCCCAGGTCGAAGAAATCTACAAGGTCACACGCCTTTATTACACTAGCGTTGTTGTAGAAAAGCCCTACACTAAGCGCGACATTGTACAATGCCATAACTGCCAGGCTTATGGTCATACGAAACGCTATTGCCACCACATTCCTAGATGTGTCAGGTGCGGTGATCAACATAAAACTGAGGACTGCCAGAAGTCCAGAAGAACACCAGCAGTATGCGCTTTATGCCACCAAGGGCACCCAGCGAACTACAAGGGTTGCCAAACATATAAGGAACTGAAAGCAAGAATTTATGCAGCTCCAAGAGAAGAACGGCCATCCAGGCCACCAAGACAACCCTCTAGAACTGTAAATACAAGAGTGTCCTATGCTCAGATGTTCAAAGGAGACACTGCACCCACACAAACTCAGGCCCTGCCACAAGAACCTCAACCTCGAGTATTCACATCTCAACCACAAGACCCTTATCCCATCTCTGAACCTAGGCCTAATAACCAGACATTCATTCCTCCTCCTCCCAATGCCACTGACCTCACAAGCCTATTGACTTCTTTCCTCTCTGAATTCAGGTCACTCATCACTCCTCTCATTTCCTTGCTTACCAATGTTGTATCCAACCTCATCCCACTGTCGAGAAATCCTTAAATGCCCCCAATCAAATCCCTCTCCGTTCTCCTTTGGAATGCGAATGGTATTCGAAATCACGTCAACGAACTAACAATCTTATTACAGGACAAAAACATTGATATAGCATTAATAACTGAAACTCGACTTACCAACAAACGACCACTTAACATCCCCAACTATCATATCTATCGAACCGACCATCCTGATGGAACAGCACATGCTGGCACTGCCATAATTATCCATCAATCCCTTTCCCATCATCTATTCCCTTTGCTAACCCATAATTTCCTACAATCCACTGCCGTGATAATCCAAACTTCCCTTTACCCAATAGCAGTAGTCGCAGCATACTCCCCGCCTAAAATACCCATCTCAGAATCCCAATTAACTTCCTTCCTTAACTCCTTAGGACACCACTTCCTTCTAGGTGCAGACTTAAATGCTAAACACCAGCAATGGGGAGCCAGAACCACAAATTCCCGAGGACGAACATTGCTATCTGCACTTAATTCCCATCACAGCAACATCCTCTCACCCAATTCTCCCACATACTGGCCAACAGATCCTAACCGCAATCCCGATCTCCTAGATTTTTTCATCCACAAAGGTCTAGGGTCCCTTCATTATTGCATCTCAAGACTTGATGATCTTTCCTCAGACCATAGTCCCCTAATCCTAACGGTCTCCACAACACCAATTCCCAAACCACCTCCACCTTCATTTATCAGGGGGCCAGTTAATTGGAACCTCTTCCGTCAAATACTGGATGATAATATTGACCTCAGAGTTTCCTTAAAAATACCCCCCCTCCCACAATCCCACAATCCCACAATATCCCTTCCCATCAGTTTGGATTCCGCTCAAGACACTCCACTGTCCAACAAGGCCTTCGCGTTGTGGACCACATATCCTCTGCACTTGAAAACAAGCAATATTGCACTGGTTCCTTTCTGGACGTAACTCAAGCTTTCGACCGGGTGTGGCACGATGGCTTGCTTTTCAAGCTCAAACCCCATTTACCTCAACCCTTGTATCTAGTTCTCAAATCCTACCTTTCAAAGCGCTCCTTTCAAGTCCGCTGCGGCACTGAACTCTCCAAACATTATCCAATTGAGGCTGGTGTCCCACAAGGCAGTGTCTTGGGCCCAGTTCTCTACATCCTTTTTACCGCTGACATCCCTTCAAGTCCTGATACCTTCCTAGCAACATTTGCTGATGATACTGCCATCCTATCCTCCCACTCGGATCCTCTAATTGCGTCCCGGAACCTGCAAAGACACCTCTCCTTCATTGAGCAGTGGTGCAACAACTGGCGCATCAAAATTAATGAATCAAAATGTAAACATGTAACTTTCACTCTTCGACGCAGATCCTGTCCTCCAATCCTTTTTAATTCAATTCCTCTTCCCTACTCCGACACCGTCCGATACCTTGGCTTCCTTCTGGACAAAAGACTGACTTGGAACCCACATACGAGACTTAAAAGACAAGAGCTTAACCGACGATTTGGTCAGCTATATAGACTACTAAACAGAACATCTCATCTCTCAACAGAAAACAAATTATTAATCTACAAGACCATACTGAAACCTATCTGGACCTACGGACTTGAGCTGTGGGGGACAACTAAATCATCGAATATCAAACGCATCCAATCCTTCCAGTCTAAAGTCCTTCGAACAATAGTCAATGCTCCATATTATGTCACGAACAAGACCCTACACCATGACCTTAACATCCCATATGTCCATGACATCATCCCATCCAGATTCTCCAACTTTCACCAGAACCTCATACATCATCCCAATCCTCTAGCCCAATCCCTATCCAGCTCCGAGCATCCATACCATCCCCCTCGAAGGTTGAAACGGCAGTGGCCTCGAGATCTTTTGTAAATATGCCTTTGGAGTCCTGGCAATGGCCAGCTTCTCCACTCATGTCCTGAGCGTCTGTGGCTCTAGTGCCCTCTTCCAGTCTCCACTGGCTTCTAATACTAGTGATGCGGCTGGAAAAGTGGCGCTGGGATCTTCCGGAGTCTTGCTTTGCCTTCCACGTGTGGGGGAAAAAGCCTGGTTCGGAGATTCTTGGGCGAATGTATATATTGTATATAGTTATGATTGTGTTTAGAAGTTTTTATTTTATTTTATTTGTTTATTATTATTATTTTTTCTTTTCTTTTTATTTATCTTCTTCATCAGTATTATTTATTTACTTCTTATATTTATATTTATTTCTTTATTATTTGTATATATTGTATGAATGAGAACTTTTAGCCCTAATGCTTATAGCCCTCCAGCAGTGGCTGCATGTATTATTATTCAATAAATAGATTAAAAAGAAAGATATTTTCCTGATTTTTGTATTGTATTGAGCAGTTTGAACAAATTATATCTTGACTATTTAGTAAGTGCCGTACGTTTAATCTTCCTATATGTTTACTCTTTGTTCTTCATAAACCTCTGCTTTCTTTATTAGCGTATATGAGGATCTAAGGGTGGTATTACAGTCCCTAAGTGGCTAAGGGTGAAATTTCAGTCCCAGACCACTGGTTGGGACTGCAATTCCATCTAACAATTACACCTACTGTGTGTAGTCCACTGTTCCACGTCTCTTGTTAGTTGCCTCATCTCCGGGTTGGTGCGTCATATCGTACCCTACATGTACAGCTCTTAGTGATCGCCCTCCCC
The DNA here is from genome assembly GCA_928085145.1 of Nezara viridula. Classification (NCBI taxonomy): domain Eukaryota; kingdom Metazoa; phylum Arthropoda; class Insecta; order Hemiptera; family Pentatomidae; genus Nezara; species Nezara viridula. Next base: position 146,782,361 of record OV725078.1, read on the forward strand.
GCTTCTATATCTCATCTATTAAAAGGATATTTGTATATGTGATACTTGTATATGATTTAATAGCATCATATTTGCTGCTTCTGTTTTTTTTTTACTCAGTTGATCCCCTGTGATCTGCCTCGGAACCAAATCAAAAGCTGTACTGAGATCAAGAAATGACGAAAATACTGCAATGCCAAGTTCCCATGATTTTTCAGCAATCATCCGGAGGTATATAATATAGTCCTAGGTCTCTTTTCAGGATCAAAAAACCGTTTGTTCCTCCTAAAAAACATGAGTGTTTTGTTCTACAATGCGCTGCAGCCCTTATTCTAAAATTCTTATATTTTCCGCATTAACTTTGGCTACCTTTTTTTTTTTACGGTGTTTATAATATTGTTCCAGTTTTGTGGTGACAACTTGAGTTTTCATCTCTTTTGGAAACGTATTAGATAGCACTCCCTAGTGTTGCCCAAAATCGGTGTTTGTCTTGCACTTTGTAAGGCCAAGACCAATTCCGCCTAACTATTGCAAGACCAAGATAAGGGTTGGTAAAAAGAATCTATTTATTGAATACAAATTAGGGAAAAATAGTTACTTATACTTGATAATCTTAGTTACAATATACAAATAATTGGTATAACCAATATACCTTTGCATTTAACTCCTTTAATTTTTGACTCGGGCTTAGTTAGGTTTCTCCTATCTAAAAAAATTACAGTAATATCTCTATAGTAATAAGCTAATAAGTAACTGCAAGACTGTTGCGAGACTCTCGCGCAATACCAAGACCATGACCAAGACTGAGTTTGCGAGACCAAGACTCGTCTCGGTCTGGCATTTGGGCAACACTAGCACTCAGTAACTTTGTTACCACTTGTTTCTGCAAACTTTTCCAGCTATATTTAAGCAACTAATGACTCCACTCCATTTTACCTATTGCTTCATCTCAATCTTTAGAATGAACCTCATCCACTTTCCCTTCCCTTCTACAAGATCTAACATCGACGTTCTTTCATACTAATTTTCTTTTTGGAAGAACTATCTTTAATCTTCAACCTTCTTGGTTCCCGACTGGCTTCAACGTTTAACCCTTTAAAGTATTGGCCACACGCCAAAAATTCAAGTTCTCTCTATACGTTTATTCTAGATATAAATATCTCTTCAATATAATTTCTGCTCATCCCAGAAAATGGATATTTTTTTAAACTATATATTTGTATTTTCATTCTGCCATTTTGTTTTATGGTAAGTTATTTTTTCAGCTTTAGATAATTCAAGTGGCTCCACTCGTTATGCGATGATCTATATCTAGTCTGTTCAATGAAATCCCTCCTTCCAAACTGAAAAAAGAAATAAAGTAAAGTAGCTATTCATATAAATAACAAATTTCAGAAAAATTGATTTACAGCGATAGGTTGAATGTTAGTATTAAAAAATTGTGAAAGTAAATAATTAAAAAGTTGTTGGGTTATTGGTTGATGAATAAATCAAAGTTGTAAGTTTACGAACTAAAAAAACAAAAAACAAATTTTATTAAACCTATAACTTCCTGTCCTACAGTATCATTTAATAACACCCCACTTATCATTGTTGAACAAATCCGATATCCAGGACTCCACCTGGACAAACGTCTCACTTGGAATCCTCATACAAGACTGAAACGACAAGAAACTGCTCGGCGTTTCCGCCTACTCCGTTTACACTTACTAGACAAACGCTCTAAACTTTCAATTAATTACAAAAGACTAATATACATGGTTATAATATGACCTATTTGCAATTACGGAGTTGAGCTATGGAGCTTCACTAAACCATCAAATTCCTCTTGCATCCAATCATTACAATCCAAAATTTTTCGTAAAATCCACAATGCTCCTTACTTACAAATAAAATAATCCATTTGTCCCAATCAAACTATCTATCCTTCCATAATAAACTTCATAACCATCCGAATTCTCTCGTGTATAACCTTGCTTCCTCTTCGATTCCTGATAACACTCCCAGGCGTCTGAAAAGAAGATGGCCTCGTGATCTCCTTATGTAGACATACTATTAGAGTGCTACCGGTGGTTTTAGTTTCTCTACAAGCGTTTTCATGTGATTATGTTCCTGTGTACACATTTACTTAATATTGTAATACAGTTGTAAATATCTTGAATAAATAGTTTTTAAAAAAAAATACACTGTTTGTATTAATGTATAAACGAAAATAAATATTTTTTCTTCGAAATAAAATAAACAAAAAAAAAAAAAATAATAAAAAAATTAAGTCTTGAAATAAAAATTTACATTAGGTTTTAACTTCTTCGGCAATACCTCGTTGGCTGGTGTTCTAGTGCCTAACTCTTTTGGCAAAGAAACAGACCACAGTAAACTAATTATTGAAACAGTTTACAACAATTTTGGCGACATACACCGGAACCTCACATACTACAGCCAAAGCGACGAAGACGACAGGAAAACTCACAAAAAATTAATGTTTACTTAACTACGACTACATAAAAAAATTCACTGCCTGACACTCTATTTTTTCTCTATCCCCACTCCATCTTCATGTCTAATTGATAGGCAAGAAGATATGTACGGGAGATAGAATTGATTATAAAATGTAAAACAATTACAAAGTAAAGACTAATTCTCTCACTCTTAAATTAACTGCCTCCTACTCTACTTGCTGTCCTCTTAATGTTTAAAATTTTTATTTTTTAGATCTTTTTATTTAGAAATAATACATTTCACCACACTTAAGGCACTGAGTACTAAAGTTGAGTGAGGCCCATTCGTAGTATATATACATTGCAATAAAAATAAAAATAAGTAAATTCATAGGAAATTAAATAAATTATAAGTAAAACAAATAAATAGATAAAAAAGAAAAACACTCACAATTACACATTGCAATAAAATTAGAATTGCCATTAGTATGACTCAATAGAATTTTTTTTATCTTATTTTATTGAGAAAAAATACATTTTGCCACAATCAAGGGCATTGGATATTTGCGATGTGAGAAACTCATTCATACAATATATACAACTAGTAGGCCCATGCGAAAAATTCGCACAGCATATTGTTATCAAATGCCAGATTAATAAGAAAATAAAATAATGCAACGAAAGATAAAGAAATCAAATGTTACTTTATCGATAAATATATATCGATAAATAAATCAAAAATTAATTTAAATTGGCTCAATCATGAGATTTGGTGAAAAATTGACGATGATATGGCTTGCCGATCAAAAAGACCATCGATAAATAATATAAACTCCTCCTCTCTCGATCATAGAGACCTCAAGTCGACGAAATGAGACATGTATTCAATGACAGTACTACAATTAATGTAAGGTTGTGTGGATGCCAACCCTATACCTTGCGTTATCTCGAAAATAGTACGTTTTTGGGCTTAAAAACGCAGGATCCGGTAGTTCCGGAGGAATCAAAATCTTCAAGATCCAATTTGTCCCATATCGATCTACAGACCTACCACTGTTCAGGTATTGAAGCCTAGCAAAATGTTTGTATCGACTTTATTTATTTTAGAAAGAAAAACAAAAGTGGAGAATACGATTCCCTAACCCCCCATGAAATTCTGAATCCAACGGTACCCCATTCATGGTATTTGAGCATGACAGGAGCTTATATTTGGTACAAAACCGATTTCGAGCCTTACTGTAATAATATATGTACGGATAAGGATTACAAAAATAATAGAAATTATAAGAAAAAGAAAGCTTGGTAAAACAGATGAAATAAAATATGACACAACACAAATTTAAAAAAATAAATAAATAAGAAAAAAAAAATAAAACATTCATGCTTTTATTTACATCAATAGAATTAGAAGTACTAAAAGTATAACATATATTGTACATATATATGGGGGCTTTTAACGAATTTTTGTGTTTTATCATTGAAAAATAGATATGACTTATTATTACAGCATTCCAATAGGTCAAAATTATTCTAGATTTATAGAATTTATAAGAAAGTGTTCACGAGATTTAGGGAGAAGTTTAAGGGAGAAAAGTACAGTAGCGCAGGAGCACAAAGGATGACTTATCAAAGTTGTCAACGCCTATAAATATCTGGGGATTAAAACAGTATCTAGGTTGTCTTTGAAGATCCATTTCAAAGAAAAGTTTGAACATAGTATTATTATTTCGTTCCTTGCTTCTGAACCTACAAAAAAAAAAACAATACTCTGTTCGATTTAAAACTAACAAGGGCAGGCTACAGTTAGCGAATCACCGATTTAATTTTTTTTTTTTTGGTACATCCAAAAATATCGGACAAATATCCCCGCGTTCGTTCCAATGGGCTTCAGGAGCAGAAAATATTTTTTAAAAATATAATTTCAAACAAAATTTATGTTATTTATTTTTGTCTTCGTTTTGACAGGATTTGTAGGGTATTATGTATCAATCGATTTATTTTTTTATTACTCCCACATTGCAACGTCTTTTGGTCCAAATAGTAATAATAATAATAATAAGCGACGCTGGAATCAATTCAACATATCACAGGTGGGTGTGGAGTGTTATCTGGCACGGAGTATCTCCAGACGCATAAAAATTTTCACCAGGCTCGGTGGAACTAAGCTTATTAGATGACGAAACTTATTATAAGTACCACCCAAATAAACTCCCCCAAAAAGGTAGTCTCAAGCTCTACCGGGATGAATCGATTATAACTAACCATACTGTGCGTCACAATGAACCAGTTATCCTCTTGATATACATGAAAAAGAAAAAAAGCAGAGCTTATTGATGTCGAGATCCCCAATGATAACAATATAAGCTCCACTGTTGGAAAAAAAAAACTGAGAAAATACCAAGAACTGGCAATCGAATTGAAGGAATTATATCATTTGGGGAACGTCACCACCACTCCAATCATAATATCCTCCAATGGATTGTTACCAAAGTCGATAGTGGCAGGCAAGATGGGATTAAAATTACCTCTTGAAGTGCTGAAAGAGGCTCAACACTCAGTTCTCTTAGACACATCACGTATTGTTAGAAGATTTCTAAACGTCTTAAAAAATAATAAATATTAACATGAAGGTGGCTGGACTTCTGGTGTCCCACCTCAAAAACTCACCCCGCAAAGCGAGAATAAAGAATGGAAATAATAATTATAATTCTTTATTTATTCTGGGACGAGTCCCTTTAGAATAATACAGACAGACAAAAATGAGTGCTAAAGAGACTCAGAGATAAACAAAAATATTAAGTAATTAAATACTCATAATAAAAGAAATTATAAGTTACTTTCTAATTTATTTTATTTATTTATTTATTAATGATATTTACAACTGTATTACAAGTAAAAATACATTCAGTAAATGTGTACAATAGAATATAATAACATGAAATCATTTGGTGAGAAACTACCCACTGGTAGCACTCTAAAAATGTATTTACAAAAGGAGATCTCGAGGCCATCTTCTTTTCAGACGCCTCGGAGGGTTGTCAGGTATCGAAAAGGAAGCAAGGTTAGAAACGAGAGGGTTAGGATGGTTCTGAAGTTTATTATGGAAGGAAAGGTATCTGGATTGGGCCAGGTCAGAAACATAAGGAACATTAAGGTCGTTATGGATGATTTTGTTTGTGACAAAGTAAGGAGCTGTGAGGATTTTACGAAGGATTTTGGATTGTAAGGATTGGATGCGAGAGGAATTCGATGGCTTAGTGGAGCCCCAGAGCTCAATTCCGTAAGTCCAAATAGGTCTTATTGTAGTCATGTATATGAGTCTTTTGTAATTGACTGGGAGCTTAGAGCGTTTGTCTAGTAAGTGCTGGAGTAGTCGGAAACGTCGAGCTGTTTCTTGTCGTTTCAGTCTGGTATGAGGATTCCAAGTTAGACGTCTGTCTAAGTGGAGTCCAAGGTATCGAATTTGTTCAACAGGGATAAGTGGGGTATTATTAAAGGATACTGTAGGACAAGAGGACATAGGTTTACGACGAAGGGTAAACGTGATTTGATGGGATTTATTGGAATTTATTTTGATCCTCCAGTTTTGAAACCATTCTTCAAGGTTTGTGATGTGTGATTGAAGGGTTTGGGATGCAATTGTTGGGTCGTTATTAATTGATAGGACACATGTATCATCGGCATACGTGGTAATAACAGTGTTAGGATGGGTTGGGATATCAGCTGTATAAACTGTGTAAAGGATAGGACCTAGGATACTACCTTGAGGAACACCAGCGGACTGGGAAAAAAGGGATGAATAGGCATTATTATGATTTACTTTGAAGGATCTATCAGTTAGATAGGAACGGATAATGAGGAAGTATGTAGGGTGTAGGAATTTACGGAGTTTGTAAAGCAGTCCTGGGTGCCAGACTCGATCAAAAGCCTGTTCTACATCGAGAAAGACTCCCGTGCAGTACATTCCGCGCTCCAATGCAGAGGAGACAACATCCACCACACGATGGCATTGCTGGATAGTGGAATGGGATCTGCGGAATCCAAATTGATGATCTGGGATAATGTGATTAGAATCTAGGATGGGGTGCAGGCGTTTTAGGATGAGCTTTTCCAGGATTTTGCCTAGGATGGGTAAAAGGGAGATAGGGCGATAAGAGGATGGGTTTTCTGGTGGCTTTTTGGGTTTATGTATCATTTTGATAATAGATAATTTCCAAGGGTTAGGAAAGTATGTGGTTCGCAGAACAGCATTATATATATACGTAAGGAATAGGATGGCTTTCCGAGGAAGCAGTTTTAGGATCTGGGATGTAATTAGGTCGTGTCCAGGAGCTTTTCGGGAAGGTAACCTTTGAATGATGTCGGATATTTCTGAAGGATGAAAGGCTTTAGGTGGAAGAGACATTTGGAGTGGGATATCCAGTTCTGCTTCAATACATTCAAGGTGATTTGGGTTATGAATATCAGGGTGTGGATTAAAGGTTTTAAAGAGGTGATGAGCAAAGATTTGTGATTTTTCTTCATCGGATTTGGACCAGGTTTGAGCTTCAGTAAGAAGTGGATGATTACAGTCTTTAAATTTCAGGAGCCTTTTAGTGGTCGTCCATAGTGATTTGTCGGTAGGTGTAAGTTTTTCAGTAAAGTTTAGTAAATTTTGAATCTTGTATTTTCTAATTTCAGATTTTAGTTTGTTAGTCAGTTGGGTATAGTGAGTTTTATCTGTTGGATATCTGGTTCTATGCCACTTCGATCTTGCTCTGCGTTTTTCCTTCAATAAGATACGAATATGCTGTGGCAAGTCAGTCTTTTGTGAATTGTTGAACTTATTGATAAAAGTGTTATTATTTATACTGTCTGTTATTGATGCTGTCAGTTTTTCAATGGCACCATTAATGTCCTCTTTTGTCTTTAGCGGAATTTTTAAGTCTAGTTTGTTTTCCAAATCTTCACGAAATTGGTCCCAGTTCACTCGTCCTGTGATCAATTTAGGAGGTGATGGTTTAGGAGCATAGCTCGAATGTAGTGAAAGTAGAACTGGACTATGGTCTGAAGAAAGGTCATCAAGGGATTTGATTATGGTTTGTGAGGAGGAGATCTGAGAAGTTATAAATATATCTAGGATATCGGGACGTTTTTTGAGGGATGTTGGCCAATAAGTAGGACTCATGGGCGAAAGGATTGAATAATTGTTGGAAGATGAAACACGTGATAGGATGTTACCGCGGGGGTTGGATGTTCGACAACCCCATCGTTGGTGTTTAGCATTGTAGTCCCCTCCAGCAATGAAGCGCGATCCGAGGGATTTGAATAAGGAATCAAGGAGGTTATAGGAGAGGGAATTACCAGGAGGACAATATACAGCTGAGAATGTGAGATGGAAAGGGCGAGTTGAAAGGACTACGGAAGTTGATTGAATGGCATCAGTTGGAGTGGAAGGAATAAGGGAATGGGGTAATGATTTATGTATAAGGATGCAAGAACCGGCATGGGAGGTGTTGTCTGGGTGATCAGTTCTATAAGTGAAGTAGTCACGTATGTAGAAATGTATTCGTTTAGTGAAGTGAGTTTCAGTCAATAGAGCAATGTCAATGTGATTATTATGAAGAAATAAGTCAAGTTCGTCACGGTGGTTACTTAGTCCGTTAGCATTCCATAAAAGGATAGTTAGGGGCTTTGTGCTCATCGTTGGAAATTGAACGGAATTTCGGTCAGGATTCTGGTGAGAAGAGTGATAAGTGGTTTTATAGTATTTTGCAGGTCCAATAGGAAGGATGATAGAATGGAGGTTAGGTCGGATGGATGTTGATTGTGAATTGGATTCAGGATAGGTTCTTGTGGTGGATTAGGAGTGTTAGCTGAGGGCGGGATCCGTCGTTGTGCACGAGGTGGGTCTAGATTGGAAGGTACTTGTGCTGCACTTTTTTTCTGGGCGTTAGGATGGGACTGTTGAGGATGCTGCGGTGGTAATTTGACTCGTAAGGGTATATGATGAGGGAGAATTTGCTGACGTGGAGGATGAGATTGGGGATTGTGAGATTGAGGTTTGCATTGGGAGATTTGAGGCGCCTGAATTTGAGGCTGCTGCTTCTTCATGGTGATTGGTGTTTTTCTAAAGTCCTGCTGAGGTTGATCAATTTCTTTTGAAGTAGTCGCTAGCTGTGTTTTTTGAGTAGACGTTTTTGGCAATTCAGGAAAATTTGACAGATTATCAATTTCAGGTAGATGGGTGACACTTTCTTGGTTCAGTTTTACGCTTTTCGAGGCAATGTTCTGAGCTCTCTGCTTATAAAAATGTTTATAAATTTTGCATCCTCTGTAGTTTGCTGGATGTTCTTCACCACAAAGGGCACATTTCGCAGGCAGGTCTCGAGGTCTCTGACAAGTGTCAGATGCGTGGGGGCCGGCACATTTCACGCACCTGGCCTGGTGATGACAATAAGTCTTTGTATGCCCCAAGTCTTGGCACTTAGTGCATTGCACTATTATAGGCTTTTGTCTAGGCTCTTCAAATTTAATAGTGGAATATATAAGCCTCTTCACTTGGAAAATTTCGATGTTATTGCTGGCAGGCTCTAAATCGACGAAAAATAGTGGTAAAGGATATTTTTCCGTTGGGTGTAGTACGCATGATATGTGCCTAACATTATGACCTATTTCTTCTAGGCCACTTTTGATGAAAGATATTGGGGTGCTTGAGTGTAGTCCTCTTAACACCACTCGGTATGGCTTTTCTTGTCTTAATTGATAACAATGAAAATCATAGTTTTTGGACGTAAAGTAATTTATAAGTGCTTTGTAATTTTCTCGAGAGTTTGCCGTTGATATGTAACCTTTAGCTATCCCCAATCCTTAAAATGCCCTCGGGCAGTGGAAGGAATTTATTACATGTTTATATTGTATTATTGTATACTATATATGTAATTGTTTCAATAAACTTTTTGGAGGGTAAGAAAAAAAAAAAAAAAAAAAAAAAAAAAAAAAAAAAAAAAAAAAAAAAAAAAAAAAAAAAAAAACTCGAGAGTTTGTGTTTATTTTGATATCATTAACTCTGGAGAAACAGCGGAAATTGGTCTGTCCAATCAGACCGGCTATTTCTTGACCAAATGTAATGAAGTTATCGACTTTTGATATGAAAATAGGTGGCGGCTCGGGCTCAGAAAACTCTTGAGGTTCCAGAACTTTGCTTGATATTTTATTAACGGGAACAGGATTATTGGTGTTAGTGGAGGTTGGTGCAGTTGGCTCTGATGTTATGGTAATTGATTTGCTTCTGGTTTGAGGTGGTGATATATTTTGCTCGGCTGATTGTTTAGTTTTAGTAGATTTACTTTGTTCAGTTGACTTTTTAGATTTATTTTGCTCTGCTAACTGTTTAGGTTTAGCTGATTTATTTTTTTTCTTATTGGGTGAATTAGCTCCCGACCCAGGAGGAGTGTTTCGATGACGTTTTTGAAGTGTTCGTCTTTTTAAATACTGCGAATCTGTTTCGCTAACCTCAGAATACAGCGTTTCGTCCTCCGAATCTTCACCTGACGAACTCTTATCTAAATTCATATCTTCCATATTATGATAAAAGAGAGAAAAAATATATATATATATTTACTCCTAAATATGATAATTAAAAAGATTGAAGATTACGAAATAAGCTATTAAAAATAAACTTTATACATAACTATAATCAGAAATAAAATAAAACATTTCTTAGAATAAATATTTAAATAAAAATAAAACAGTCTCTGGAAAAGAAAAAAAAAAGAAAGAAAAAAAAATAAGGAAACGTAAATATAATGTCTTGGGTTCGAACTGAAGACCTGATGACTGAAGGAAGTTAGTAAACAGAGCCCCTGGCCGTGAACTTATCGGAGTATGATAAGGCACGTAAGGGAATTAACGGCCTCTCAATCTAACCAAATGAGCACCAATTTATCAATTGTTTATTGTTAATAAATAGTACCTCACCTGCGTGTACGTCAACGTAAAAGTGTAAAACTGTTTATTAACTCACTGTTGATTAAGTATTTTTTTTTTTTTTTTTTTTTTTTTTTATCTATTTATTGAATAATAATACAATCAGCCACTGGAGGGCTATAAATATTAGGGCTAAGAGTTCTCATTCAAACAATATATACAAATAATAGAGAAATAAATATAAATATAAAAAGTAAATAAATAATACTGATGAAGAAAGAAAATAAAAGAAAAAAAAAATAAACAATAACATAAAAAGAAACTTATAAACACAATCATACCTATATACAATATATACATTCGCCCAAGAATCTCCGAGCCAGGCTTTTTCCCCCACATGTGGAAGGCAAAGGAAGACTGATTAAGTATTACACCACAACTTTGAATATTGAGCACATTACAAAGCAACAAATACAGAGCGACGTGAAAGTTATACTGCACTTGCGGCCATGACACTTGCTACTATTCTTTCTAATTTAAATCAATTAATAATAAAAAATAAAAAAATTGACATAAACATGAAGTAAAAATAATGAAGAACGATCCAATAATTTATATAGATATTTACAATAGTAACTATTTACAATTTTATGGGGACTGGATGGATAAGAAATGATTGAACAGGCGGGATTTAAAGGTAGGAAGGGTATTGGATTGACGGGGGTGGGGATGGATGGAGTTTCATAGGGATGAGGATCGGACAATAAACGATCTGTCGAAAGCAGCAGTTTGGTGGGCCCTTATGTATAAATCAGAAGACCGGGAACGAGTATTGCGGGAACAAACAGAGGATTTGAATTGAAGGAGCTCGGAGATGTATGAAGAACGATGGGATTGGATGACTTGTAAGTGTCCATATTGTAGCTATCTTAAGAATGTAACATTTATTTAAAACCGGTCCGTCATCTAGAGTAAATATTTTTTTTGGTGGGAACAAAGTTGATATAATGAAGAGAAGGATGGTTGGGATGATAAGTCAAAATAAAAATGGCGAAAATAAATAATATTACTTATTTTAACAATAATGATATTAATATTTGTAATATTATAATATTTATTACAACAATAATATTATTTATTTTATATATAATTATTATTTATTTTTGACATTTTTATTTTGAATGATCATCCCCACCATACTTCTCTTCACTATTTACGTTGATATACGTTTTTCACACCTCAAAAAAAAAAAAAAACCAAAGACACGAATTTTTATAGCAAACGGAAAATTTAAATTTTCGGCACGAAATTTTTGCCTGGAGTCATTCAAAATTTTGTCAACAATCACAAAATTCAGATAACTTTAAAACAGCTCCACAGATCCTCAAAAAAATAATTAAGGATTTGGATGGACCTCCGTAAAATAATTTAAACCAGAGATATAAAATAAAAATAATTGGGAAATTTGTATTAATTTCTAAAGTTAAAAGGGATGAAACAAGTTATCGATGTGGGTTTAAAGTTTTACAACGGTTGTACTAACCGTAAAAAATCCGGAGAACTTATGAATACCTTAGCTATCGGCCAGAAAAAAAAATGCTCTAAGAAAATCAAATATTAAATTTTGCAATATTCGATCTCTATAAAGATTCGTTATTTATTCGTTATTAAAAATGGTGGAACAAGGAGGAACAATATTCCACAAAATGACCCTATCCACCACAACACAATATCTTGGGAAACCATATTTTTGAAGCTGTATCAAGTCCATAATTAACAATAGCAATAACGAAGAGGAGGAGATAGGATCTAGAATAATGGCTGCCGAGAGAGAGTTCTGAAAAGTAGATTGTTAAGTCGTACAACGAAGTTTAGGATATATTTGTGTATAAAACGATTATCCGGCCAGCTGCAACATATGCGTGCGAGACATGGACTCTAACAAAGGCATCTGCTGAACGAACAGATCGGTTTGAAAGGAAAATACGGATAATCAACTGGAGGAAGGAGTTCCCCGCTTGAGAACAAATAAGGAGGTATTCTCAATGTACGGTGATCTACCTATCTCCCAATTCGCTCGAGTGCAGCGAATGAAATGGTTAGGCCATGTTCTGAGAATGGATGAAGCGAGGACAGCGAGAAGGTTTTATCATGGGAAGCCAGAGAGAGTTAGGTCAGGGGAAGACCGAAGCAAGATGGATAGATAACGTAAAATAATACTTTAATGAATGACATATCCATCATGTGTGCAGCCAACAGGGAGGACTAGGCGAATGAAATTGAACAGGACAAGAACCGCTTATGCGTCTGTTGCTCCAATAATGAATAAATGAATAAAAATTCGTATTTAAGGATTTTAAAGGACACTAAAAACGAATTTAACATATTTTTGTGTAACAAAAATTTATTTTACCTACTTTACTGGAAGCACCTTATAGTTTTTTTAATTCGGCATGGGATATTAAGATGCCGAATGGAAAATATGGAATACCAGAGGGGAGAGGGAGCTATAGGATATTACGATGGATTATGGAACTATTAGTAATTCTCACTGCATAAGGAAGTCAATACTATTTTTGCTGTTTGACTTAAAGACTCGCGAGAAGTGTTTCACTGGTGTGTTTGGGTTTAGTTGGTGGTTGGGTTTAGTCATAAAAGATCGGTAGCTTACACAACCGAGAGGGAAAATATTTTATTTCCCTGAAATGTTTCATATATAGTATAAACCTTGAGTCGGGAATATTCGTTTAATTGTATTTGTTTCTGATTCGATGCTATCTCTTTCACTTTTCCGTCCAGTGCATTCCTAACTCATTTATCATTCACATCTTTCCTTTCTTCATTAGTCTTAGGTGGTCCTATATATTTTGCTTGAAGGTCTTAATTGACGTAATTAGATTGAAAGAAATACTATTTGCTTAATGAAAAATAATATAAGCTACCATACTACAGGGCTTATAAGTATTCATGCATACCATCAAGGGCAGCTTTCGTATTGGGAGGGAGTGAGGCAAGAGGGAAAATTTTGTTTTCGAAAAAGTTTATTATTATGACAGTTTATAAATATTTTTATATTAAATACAATATATTTATACATTTTTTTTATAATTAATTTTCTCGAATTTTCGACAAACCTTTTGTATTATATTATGATTTATTTTCTCTCAAATTATATAGGGGGGGAGAGGGCAGCGTCCTTTGTATATCCTCTGCGTATGCCCATGCATACCATATGTACATACAAAAGAAAATATAGTTAATAAATAAATAAGATGTTCAAAAATAATATTAATAATAAAAATAATATATGGAGGTTATCAGCATATATATTAGACCGCGTAAATTCACTGACAGACTTTTGTTTATTTTAAAACTGTTATTTCAGTAGCCAAAATTAGTTTATTCCAGAAGGCTTAAAATTCGACATCAAAATATTTGGTTTATGATAAAGAAATGACGTTCCATGTATTAATATAATAAATTTGACAAAATGGATTATATTTTCCGCTGTTAAGTACGCAGTTTTAGATATTTTTGGTTTTTTACTGCACGATTTTGCTCAATTTGAGTTTTTCGCATCATTTTTTCGGATTTTCACTTCACGAAGATCCGGTCTCTAGTGATGAGTAAAATTTTGCTGAAAGCTCAAAATTGTAGAAGAAAGAGCATCGAGAACGTTTGTAACGTTTAAGCATCGTCGAATCTGCCCTATACACAACCGTTGGCCTAGAAATGTTATTTTCTTACATCTTAATGGGCATAAAAACCTTCATGGGTTTTAGTGGCACAGGTATTTAGATTGAAATCATTGCGGTCGACATAACTAAACATTGAAATTGAATAATTTCTCAATTCTACAAAAAATTACTCATAATGGATCTCACGACATGACCATACAGGGTGATTCTTTAAATTGAATCATGAAATTTTCTTTTATTTTTAAGTCATGGAGGCTTATAAGCCACAAAAGCTGCCCGGTAAAATTTAATTTACTGTAAATATTATTATTTATATTTTCTCCTTATGTCTTACAGTTAACGAATCGGAGACAGTGAAGACTTTATAAGCAATATTTTTATTCATAATGTCTGTTACAAATGGCATCTTAAAATACAGAATAATACCATGAATATATGAGTTGACTACAAGAGTTCACTCCAGGTCTCCTACAAGAGTGTGACTTCAAGAATGTAACTACAATAGTGATTTCTGAGGATCATGGGGTTTATATACCCAAGAATAACAAGGGGGAGGGAAGTCGGAAAAGGACGGCAAAGGAAGCGCGAGAGAGAAGTTATTAACTATTAAGAATTGTTATCCTTATCTTTTAGAATTGATATGAAGTCAGACAGAGACCCTTTGCTGAAATCTGTTATTGTTTCCTAAGTCATGAAAATGGGTCTTGTGTCCAGTCGGTACATTCTAGATAACTATTTCTAAGCTATCAGAGATAGCTTGACCCTGACATCTAAGGATAGCTTTGTGCTTTTGTGTTATGAGAATCGTCAATACAATCCATGATTCACCAATTGGCATATTTAATAAACTCAATTATTAAAATAAAAGTTTATTTTATTTTTTTATTTTTATTTATTCATGATATTTACAACTGTATTAAAAAATTAAATACATTAAGTAAATTTGATAACAGAAATAATAACATGAAATGACTTGTTGAGAAACTACCCACTGGTAGCACTCTAAAAACAAAATGTATTTACAATAAGAGATCTCGAGGCCATCTTCTTTTCAGACGCCTCGGAGGGTTATCAGGAATAGAAGAGGAAGCAAGGTTAGAGACGAGAGGATTCGGATGGTTCTGAAGTTTATTATGGAAGGATTGGTATCTGGATTGGGCCAAATCGGAAACATAAGGAACATTAAGGTCATTATGGATTATTTTATTGGTGACAAAGTAAGGAGCATTGAGGATTTTCCGAAGGATTTTGGATTGTAAGGATTGGATACGAGAGGAATTCGATGGCTTAGTGGAGCCCCAAAGCTCAACTCCGTAAGTCCAAATAGGTCTTATTGTAGTCATGTATATAAGTCTTTTGTAATTAACTGGAAGCTTAGAGCGTTTGTCTAGTAAGTGTTGGAGTAGTCGGAAACGTCGAGCGGTTTCTTGTCGTTTCAGTCTGGTATGAGGATTCCAAGTTAGACGTTTGTCCAAGTGAAGTCCAAGGTATCGGATTTGTTCAACAGGGATAAGTGGGGTATTATTAAAGGATACTGTGGGACATGAGGTCATAGGTTTACGTCGAAGGGTAAAGGTGATTTGATGGGATTTATTAGAATTTATTTTAATCCTCCAGTTTTGACACCATTCTTCAAGGCTTGTGATGTGCGATTGAAGAGTTTGGGATGCAATGGTTGGGTCATTATTAACGGATAGGACACATGTATCATCGGCATACGTGGTAATAACAGTGTTAGGATGGGTTGGGATGTCAGCTGTATAAACTGTGTAAAGGATAGGACCAAGGATACTACCTTGAGGAACACCAGCGGACTGGGAAAAGAGGGATGAATAAGCATTATTGTGATTTACTTTTGAGTATCTATCAGTTAGATAGGAACGGATAATGAGGAAGTATGTAGGATGTAGGAATTTACGGAGTTTGTAAAGTAGTCCGGGTGCCAGACTCGATCAAAAGCAAAATAAAAGTTAAATTATTATTATTTGTTACGGATTAAGTCCATTCCGTAATTTTACGATGACATAATTTTCCGCTCTTTACTCCTAGTTTGTTTAAATGGGCCTGAAAACATTGACTTTGGAGGAGGGGGGTGGGGAGGGGGTCAATCGTCCCCAATAAAAATGTTTAATGGACGAGAATATCGTTTGCTCCCCCCCCCCTCAGCCAATAATTTCAAGTAAAAAAAGTTATAATTGATATCAAATAAGCTACATGAATGAATAAAATATGTAAATTAAAATCTATTATAAAAATAAAAAACGTCGACTAGTTGGCTAAGCTAAGGCCTTGATAAAATAGTCATGTACCTACTCATAGTTACGTAACTATTTTATCACGAGCTAAATATTTCTATTATTTAAATTTTAATTTAACCTTGGTTAAATTAAAATTGGAAACATATCTTGGATTTTATTATTCATTCACCTTTCATGCAGACACGTACATTTTCACGTGATTTTCTTATAAAGTTAGAAAAATATATTTAATAAGTACAAATATAAATTATATAGAGAATATTATAGACATTTTTACATAACTAATCAGACTGTGAAAAAGTTTTATTTTTATTTGGAAGTTGTACAAACTAAGAAATCAAAAGTATTTTTCAGTTTTTCGCTCTAACCTTCCAATTAATTACAAAAGATTCATATACATGACTATATTAAGGCCTATTTGGACTTACGGAGTTGAGCTATGGGGCTCCACCATACCTTCAAATTCATCTCGTATCCAATCCTTACAATCCAAAATCCTTCGTAAAATCCTCAATGCTGCTTACTTTTTTACAAATAAAATCATCCACAATGACCTGAAATGTTCCTTATGTTTCTGACCTGGCCCAATCCAGATACCTATCCTTCCATAACAAACTTCAGAACCATCCTAACCCTCTCGTTTCTAACCTTGCTTCCTTTTCGATCCCTGACAACCCTCCGAGGCGTCTGAAAAGAAGATGGCCTCGAGATCTCCTTTTGTAAATACATTTTTAGAGTGCTACCAGTGGGTAGTTTCTCAACAAGTGATTTCATGCTATTATATTCTTTAACACTTTTAACACTATTAATTTTTAACATAAAAGTTCTAGAAATGTACCGATGTTATAGAGACTGCCCCCCTTTCCTCTCATGTTTAATGTGTACAAATTGTAATATATCCAATTATTTTGTGCAGCTGTTTTTAAGTGTATCCATGAGCACTTAAAAAAAAAAAAAATCCTACAAATGTATAAACGTATGTATAAATTTATTTTTAAATATCCAGTATTATATTTGTACGTTTAACAATAATTATGTTGAGTTTGTACTCATAATATGAACTATCGTTTCTATTGTTTATTTAATTTTTTTTTTTTGGTTCAACGCCCCACCCCAATTAAAATGGAAAGTTTTTGCCTGCAAATAGTCATAGCGTGTAAGGGGAGTTTATTATGTATGAGAAATTCATTCTTTAGAAACCTTAGCCATTAGTACTGTAAATAAGTATGAATATGTTTTTATTTATTTTTATTTAATGTCGTCTCATGTTTGATTTATTCTTTTTTATTTTTTACAATAAATTAGGCCAATTATCACCAACATTTTATTGATACGCATTAATTTTGACGTTTCGACCATACTAAGGGTCATTTTCAAATCTTGATGAGTATGTGTGGGTGTGTATGTGTGTATGTGTGTGTGTGTGTGTGTGTGTGTGTGTGTGTGTGTGTGTGTGTGTGTGTGTGTGTGTGTGTGTGTGTGTGTGTGTGTGTGTGTGTGTGTGTGTGTAAGTGTATATATGTATATGTATATATATAGATATATATATGTGCATGTATGTGTGTATATAAGTATGTATAATTAGTATAATTATATATATATATATATATATATATATATAGTTTTATTATGTATATAAATTGTATTTGTTTTTCTTGTAATTTTAAGGATTATAATCTAGTTATTCACTTATATCTTATGTAGGTTTTTTATGAGGTTTTTCCTACTGTATAAAATGGATTTCGATCTACTAAACAACATTCATACCACTATATGTCATGTATAAGGTTACTGCAGCCACAAACATGGAATGTATCTTTTTGACATGATGTAATGTATATATAAATAAATAAATAAAAAATAAATAAAATAAAAAAAAAAAATCTTGATGAGTCCTCCGTTATATGTTCATCATTAATGTTGTAATTAATATGTTCAGTGAACATTAATTTGTTATGTTATATAGGGGTTTCGCCTACGTCATTTCTGGAGGGACTGATAGAGACTGACTTAGGCGAAATCCCTATATAACATGACAAATTAATGTTCACTGAACATATTAATTACAACATTAATGATGAACATATAACGGAGGACTCATCAAGATTTGAAAATGACCCTTAGTATGTCCGAAACGTCAAAATTAATGCGTATCAATAAAATGTTGGTGATAATTGGCCTAATTCATTGTAAAAAATAAAAAGACAGCAAAATTAGGAAAAATGAACAGAAGATTGATTTATTCTGTTATTGCAAGTTTTCTTTTCTTTCCTTTTGTTATAAACTTGTTTTTCTTTTACTATGGTATGATTGTGTTTCATACATCCTAAATACTCAATGCCCTTAGTTGAGGCAAAATGTATTATTTTTCTCAATAAAAAAATAGCCATAAGTTTATCCGGTCCCTCATCTTCGAAAACTGTTTTCACTATTTTATGAAAAAAATTTTTAACAAGATAGAGTTGAACAAATTCGATACCTTGGACTCGACTTAGACAAACGTCTAACTTGGAATCCTCATACCAGACTGAAACGACAAGAAACAGCTCGACGTTTCCGACTACTCCAGCACTTACTAGACAAACGCTCTAAGCTCCCAGTCAATTACAAAAGACTCATATACAAGACTACAATAAGACCTATTTGGACTTACGGAGTTGAGCTCTGGGGCTCCACTAGGCCATCGAATTCCTCTCGTATTCAATCTTTACAATCCAAAATCCTTCGTAAAATCCTCACAGCTCCTTACTTTGTCACAAACAAAATCATCCATAACGACCTTAATGTTCCTTATGTTTCTGACCTGGCCCAATCCAGATACCTATCCTTCCATAACAAACTTCAGAGCCATCCTAACCCTCTCGTTTCTAAGCTTCCTTTTCGATCCCTGACAACCCTCCGAGGCGTCTGAAAAGAAGATGGCCTCGAGATCTCCTTTTGTAAATACATTTTTAGATTGCTGCCAGTGGGTAGTTTCTCAACAAGTGATTTCATGCTATTATATTCTTTTGTTCACATTTACTGAATGTATTTTTACTTGTAATACAGTTGTAAATATCGTCAATAAAAAATAAAAAAATAAATAAAAAAAAGATAGAAAAAATTAAGTTTAACAAAAATACAAACCAACAAACGATGTAAATTGCAAAGAGTGGGAAATAGACTCACAATACTGACTGAGGTGAGTGAAGTGAGTATAGTTATTAAGAGGTTGTTAACCAGGAAGCCGCCATCATCTTCCACCTCAATCATTGAAGCCTTTTATCTCCCCCCCCTTCACCCCTTCCCTCTCCTCCTCTACCCCTCGCTCTATATTTGATTTGGTTTCTGTATCTTCAGTTAATTGCAAATCCTAATTTAGCAAATGATGTCAGCTCCTCTCAATCGAGCTTTTGATGCTAATATCTCAATTCTACTAGATACATAGGCTTGTTTAAGTTAAGAATATGTTTAAATAAAAAAAATAAGTGTCCATAATAATTTTTCTACCTTAAAAAAATAAAAGAATAGTTTGTTTATTCTGAGCTGAAAAAGAGACTAGAGCTATATCCCGGCGGATCCCTATTCCTTTTAACGGCCGCATTCTTTTCTCTTCCAGCCCCCCCCCCCCTTCACCCTCTGACCCTTTTCTACCTTTTCTGTCTAACCCACAACATATTCTTTCTCTCTCTCTCTGTTAGTAAAAATACTGTTCAACTTCTCAAGGAATAATATCAGATATCAGTAACTGCAAATAGGATTTGAACGACGTTTTAATTAATAACAATTGATTTTATTGAAACATTTGAAGAAAACTTTCCGAAACTGACCAGTAGAAAGAAAACATATTTTCAACCGTGTTTTTTTTATTTTATTATTATTTGTTTATTGATAAATATTACAATCTGTCTCAATAAAGGACATTTATAATAGAGTTCTGAGAGCACATTCACACCATATTTACAAATTAAAAAAAAAAAAAATAAGCTAATTTCAAATAATATAAAGCTATAAAAGAACAAAATAAAATATCATAGTGAAGGAAGAAAATATAAATAATAGTAATAATAGAATGAAAATAAATGAATAAAATAGAATTAAAATTATCTTAAAAAAAAAAGTAATGAAAATAAACATCTTAGATGCAGGCATACCTATTTATACTATTTACAGTCGGCCATGGGAACTCCGAACCATACTTATCCCCCACATGTGGAGGGAAAGCAAGGCTTCAGGAGATCCCTGCGCTTCTTCCTCAACCATTTCACTGGTATTAAAAGCCAGCGGCGATTGAGTAAGGGCGCTACAACCACTCAACCGTGTTTAAAGAATTTTGTGAGGAGGTATACTTTGGTATGCTTAATTATTATAATTAATAATTATTACTTTATCAGTCTTAGTCTTGCGCAAGAATCTCGCTACAGTCTTGCAATTACTTATTAGCTTATTACTATAGAGATATTACTTTAATTTTTTAGATAGGAGAAACATAACTAAGTGAATGAAAAATTAGTTTAATGCAAAAGTATATTGGCTATACCAATTATTAACATATAGTAACTAAAATTTTCAAGTATTAGCAACTATTTTTCCTTACTTTTTATTAAAAAAATCGATTATTTTCACCAGTCCTGGTCTTGGTCTTGCAAGACCAACACCGATTTTGGGCAACACTAGTAGTAATTGTAAGTGGGACTGGATATATTTTTCAGGGTTTTAAATCGATAATTTTTTTTATTTTTATGAAATCATTTAATATTTATTATATTTTATTTTTAATTTAAAAATCATTCCTTATTTATAAATAAAAAAATTAATTGATCTTTGATATTTATTTTTCCGATTAAAAGTAATGATAACAAGTGATACGGTTTTACATAAATAATTATATGTATGTGTGTATATATATATATATATATATATATATATATATATATATATATATATATATATATATATATATATATATATATATTTTTTTTTGGAAACCAAAATTTCTAATACATTTCGGAAATAAACTTGTACTGTTACTAATAGTTCACAACAATATTTTCCACCTATTACTCCAGATTCAAAATATATCATAGAGATTACAAAACATTTATAATTCTGATTTAAAAAAACATTACTCAAGAATTATTATTATTGTTAATTGTAAAAATTTTGTTCAAAAATAATGATCAGGATATAATTTTTATCACTTATGATCGAAAATAAAAACCATCAAATCATTTTTGAAAATTCCAGATAAAAATTTTGATCAGATTTGTTTTTATTTTGATTTTTTTTAATTATCGATTTCAAACCATGAATTTTTTGATACGAAGTCGAAATGAGCCAAGTAATATGACAGTTAATTATATTTTTTCACAATGTAATATTTTAAGCTAGATACATGTATTATTTTTTAGAATGTTTTCGAAACGATATGTTCATGTATTACTCCCAAGCCCTGGTGCAGACTTCGAGAGGGGAGCGCGAAGTGAGTATCGCCACCAATAAAATTATGGAAAGCACAAAAATATCGTTTTGTCTTCCAATAATTTAAATTAAAAATAATAAAAAAATAATCTATACTAATGAATAAAATATGTAAACTGAAATCGATTAAGAAAATAAGAAAAGTCGATTAAGTCGAAATTTTACTACGACTTAAATATTTCTTTTGTCTAAATTTTCATCTATATTAAGAGATAATAATATTTAGCAACAATATATGAAAAATATATATGTTCCTCTCTTCCCATATTTAATATATACAAACAGATATGTAATTGCTTTGTTGAGATATTTCCAAATATACCCATACGAATTTTTTTTTTAATCCTACGACTACATCATAAATATTTAATTTTTTTTTTAAATATTCAAAATTCGTACGAGCCACATACCCAACCATCCAATATATATTACACCAATAATGTATTATTTGTTCACCTTAAATTGAAAGTTTTTAACAATTAAAACAATGAAAATTATATTTAATTATTAAAGGGGATATATTATTTATTCATACTCATCAGAAACGTTGTGGCAAATGAGATGCAGTTATGAGTTTTTAACGAAATCGTTGAAGATCGCTGCAGCAAGTGTCAAAGACTTCACTACTACAACAATTTTTCCTTTAATATATTATGAGAAAAATTCGTAAAAATAATATGTGAAAACAAAAAAGTCATATCTAAGTTGTAATTATAAATTAGTCACCCCGGATGTAGTTGGAAGGTACAAATGTGAGTTTTGTAAGTGTTTTGCCATCTCTGCAATGTGAATCCAACCCCATGATGTGACGAGATCATCGATTCCATACAGGGTCAGGTCAGTTTCAATACCAAAGAAGAGTTAACTCGTTAAAAAAAAAACATTGGGTGTCAAAAGAAACAATAACAGTTCACTCACAAGTTTATTTCTTTCGTTTTGAATTTATTAATTTTTATTCTGTTAAATTGTAATAAAGTTTATTCTGTTAAATTATTATCTCAAATAAATGATTTTTTTTATTTTTTTTTTATTTTATTGATGATATTTACAACTGTATTACAAGTAAAAATACAATCAGTAAATGTGAACAAAGGAATAAAAAAGCATGAAATCACATGTTGAGAAACTACCCATTGGTAGCACTCTAAAAATGTATTTACAAAAGGAGATCTCGAGGCCATCTTCTTTTCAGACGCCTCTGAGGGTTGTCAGGGATCGAAGAGGAAGCAAGGTTAGAAACGAGAGGGTTTGGATGGTTCTGAAGTTTGTTATGGAAGGATAGGTATCTGGATTGGGCCAGGTCAGAAACATAAGGAACATTAAGGTCGTTATGGATGATTTTGTTTGTGACAAAGTAAGGAGCAGTGAGGATTTTACGAAGGATTTTGGATTGTAAGGATTGAATACGAGAGGAATTCGATGGCTTAGTGGAGCCCCAGAGCTCAACTCCGTAAGTCCAAATAGGTCTTATTGTAGTCATGTATATGAGTCTTTTGTAATTGACTGGGAGGTTAGAGCGTTTGTCTAGTAAGTGCTGGAGTAGTCGGAAACGTCGAGCTGTTTCTTGTCGTTTCAGTCTGGTATGAGGATTCCAAGTTAGACGTTTGTCTAAGTGGAGTCCAAGGTATCGAATTTGTTCAACAGGGATAAGTGGGGTATTATTAAAGGATACTGTAGGACAAGAGGACATAGGTTTACGACGAAGGGTAAAGGTGATTTGATGGGATTTATTGGAATTTATTTTTATTCTCCAGTTTTGACACCATTCTTCAAGGTTTGTGATGTGTGATTGAAGGGTTTGGGATGCAATTGTTGGGTCGTTATTAACTGATAGGACACATGTATCATCGGCATACGTGGTAATGACTGTGTTAGAATGGGTTGGGATATCAGCTTTATAAACTGTGTAAAGGATAGGACATAGGATACTACCTTGAGGAACACCAGCGGACTGAGAAAAAAGGGATGAATAGGCATTATTATGATTTACTTTGAAGGATCTATCAGTAAGATAGGAACGGATAATGAGGAAGTATGTAGGGTGTAGGAATTTACGGAGTTTATAAAGCAGTCCTGGGTGCCAGACTCGATCAAAAGCCTGTTCCACATCGATAAAGACTCCCGAGCAGTACATTCCGCGCTCCAATGCAGAGGAGACAACATCCACCACACGATGGCATTGCTGGATAGTGGAATGGGATCTGCAGAATCCAAATTGATGATCTGGGATAATGTGATTAGAATCTAGGATGGGGTGCAGGCGTTTTAGGATGAGCTTTTCCAGGATTTTGCCTAGGATGGGTAAAATCGAGATAGGGCGATAAGAGGATGGGTTTTCTGGTGGCTTTTTGGGTTTATGTATCATTTTGATAATGGATAATTTCCAAGGGTTAGGAAAGTATGTGGTTCGCAGAACAGCATTATATATATACGTAAGGAATAGGATGGCTTTCCGAGGAAGCAGTTTTAGGATCTGGGATGTAATTAGGTCGTGTCCAGGAGCTTTTCGGGAAGGTAACCTTTGAATGATGTCGGATATTTCTGAAGGATGAAAGGCTTTAGGTGGAAGAGACATTTGGAGTGGGATATCCAATTCTGCTGCAATACATTCAAGGTGATTTGGGTTAAGAATATCGGGGTGTGGATTAAAGGTTTCGAAGAGGTGACGAGCAAAGATTTGTGATTTAAGAAGTGGATGATTACAGTCTTTAAATTTCAGGAGCCTTTTAGTGGTCGTCCATAGTGATTTGTCGGTAGGTGTAAGTTTTTCAGTAAAATTTAGTAAATTTTGAATTTTGTATTTTTTAATTTAAGATTTTAGTTTGTTAGTCAGTTGGGTATAATGAGTTTTATCTGTTGGATATCTGGTTCTATGCCACTTCGATCTTGCTCTGCGTTTTTATATAATAAATGAGTTTAAAATTTTTTTTCTCAATTAACATTATCTTTCTTTTTCCTTTCACTTACGTATATATGATATACATATGTATCTATATATGAATTGTGCAAGACTCCCGTAACATACTTGCAGTTGCCTATTAGTTTATTACTAGAAAGATATTACTGTATTTTTTTAGATATGAGAAACCTAACTAAGTCTGAATGAAAAATTAGATGAGTTAAATGAAAAGGTATATCGGTTACAACAATTCTTTACATATAGTAACTAAAATTGTCAAGTATTAATGACTATTTTGCCTAAATTTTATTCAAAAAAACGATTTCTTTTCTAGTCTTGGTCTTTGGTCTTACTAGTCTTGCAACAAATAGGCGGCCTTGGTCTTGCGAAGTGCAAGACCAAGACCGATCCATAATCCTTTATAGGTTAAATGTTCAGATATACTTTCAAACGTCTATAGGCATATATGAGCCTTTCGGGTGACAAAATGACGAACTCCAATTTTACTAGAATTTTATTGCCTACCGTCGATATAATAAATAGACATTTTGTAATTACATTGGACTTAATGACTTGTTATCTGTAAGCTTTAAGCTTTAGCTTCGTTTAAAATGCACTTCAACAATTTGATAATAGCCCAGCATTGCCAGAAAATAATTTCTATTCAAAGTAGAGCAGTAAGTGAAAATTGTGTGTAGCGCGCACCAGATTTTTTATTTTATTAAGATTGGTGTATTTTAGGACATGATTGTTATAATCATGTAGCAAAACGATGCCTACTTTAAAAACACTCAAAAATGCCTACTCTTTTTTATGTACACCACTCTAGGAGAGGAATTTTACGAAAATTATTTAAAACAATAAATACAAACGATATTGACCGTGTAGGAGTTCTATCAAAAGACATATTTGGATAATTGTGAAATCGGGGATGTATTGCTATTATTAAAATTTTTTCTAGGAGTTCGATACGAACTGTCTGCGCAATCCAGTTTAAGAACAAATGTTTTAGGATATTTAATGTTTTGTGATCAAATTGTCTTACGATTCATGTGGAAAGTCTATGAGTCATCATGGTATCTTAGTGCCGATGGTCATTTATAAAATATAAATACATTAATTAATTAAACTATGTATACATTTAAGCAATAATTTTTTTTTTTATTATTTTTTTTTTTTATTATTTTTTTTTTATTGAGTATTAATACAGTCTGCCACACTGAAGGGCATTGGTACTAGGACTATAGTATTCATTCACACAATATGTACATAAGAAAGGAAATTAAATATAAATAACCAAAGTAATAAGAAAAAAAAAGTATATATATAAAGATAAAGTAATATACAATATAATTAAAATAACAGATTAAAGCCGAATGATAATAAAACAAATTCACACCTATGTAAAATATTTACATTGGCCCAGGGACCTCTGAATCCAGCTTTGTCCCCCAAATGTGGAAGCCAAAGCAGGACTTCAGGAGATCCCAGTGCTTCTCTCCCAGCCGCGTCACTGGCAGGGCACTAGAGCAACAGACGCTCAGGACTTGAGAAATCAATAATTAATATGATAAGAAAACAAAATAGGCATCATATATAAATATATTTTTACCTATCTTTAATAACATTATTTTATTAACATATTGACGCATTTCTTTGACCAGAACATACATAAATTCTTTGACCAGTTCTTTTAAATGGATAACGCGTTTGGATGTTTTTTAATTTTCTGCCAAGGTAATATATATATAGTTATATATATATTACCTATACAAGGTATGTATATATATATATAGTTATTTTGCCTGAAATTTCGATACAGAAATTACGATGTAACGAGCGAATGAATATTATGATACTTTGTGGTTGTACCTTTAATTAATCCGTGGTACAGACCCCTTTTTATCAAATTATTAACATCCGTCTAAAACTTCGTGAAAATTCTCACCGAAAACACCCAAATTTCGAGAATTTCCGTAAATAAATGTGTTGTAGGTTACTATGAGATTAAGCTATTTATATTACAAAGTTTTAGGTAAAAGTTGATAATTTGATAAGAAGGGGTGTGCACCACGGACTAGTAATATAAACAACTGAAATTAAAGATCAATCATAGAAAATAAAAGTGATTTTTTATATGTTTTACTTTTGTTATACCCAGATCTATATATTATTTTAGCCCATATATTTCAAAAGATATATATATATATATATATATATATATATATATATATATATATATATATATATATATATATCAATATATTTTTGTCTGAATTGCCATCCTCTAATACGAGGAGGCCATGCCTTCGATACAAGTTATTTCCAGGCTACAGTCATATGTCGATGAGGTGTCATTCCATTGTTCGCTGAAGCCATCGGTTTTGCAAGAGTGGCCCACAACGCACATTTCAAACGATTTAGGTTCTTTCTTCACATGAATCAATTGATAGTTATTTCCTAGCGAATTTACATAATAAATTTCGACGTAACCACGCTAGTTACAATAGGGGATGACTTTTCGGCAGACCAGCAAGAAGTTCTACTTCATTCGATAGAATGAAAACGAATGATAATTCGTAATGCAATATGAAGCTTCATAAAATGTATTCCAATACATCGGATTGTCCGGTTTTTAAGGACATTTATAAAAGAGATTTGAGAGCGCATTCACACCGTGGTTAAAGAAAATATAAAGAAATAGCAATATGATACACACAAATAAGAACAAAATAAAATAGCATAAAGAGAGAGAATCATATATACATATGTATGGGGGCTGGAGTAGCTTTGCGGGCTAAGGCGCTTGTAATAGGTAATCAAAGTTAAGCAATGCCGAGCGTGTATGCATATATATATATATATATATATATATATATATATATATATATATATAAGAAAAAGAAAAAAACTTGTAAAAAGAAAAAAAAGTACATTGAATTATTCATCAATCGTACGCCTGGTTGGTGTGAGTTGCATCCAGTAGAATGACGAGCTCACGTACCCGGGAAGGGGGAGGAATCTCGGGCAGCGTGGGCTTGGAGGAATTTGTTTTATTTTTCTTCCAATATTTTAATTTGAACAAGAATTGTAAATATTTAATTTAATTTTATGGCCACACAGGCATTTCCTCTGTATCTATAATATGTACTAAAGGGACAATAGTCCCAAGATAATTAAAATCTATTTTCATTTCATTTCATTTCATATAATACCTTAGTTATTAATTGTATGTACATATTGTGTGAATGAATCATGTAGCCTTAGTATTAATGCCCTTTAATGTGGCAGAATGTATTAATATTAAAAAAAAAAAAACATATAATAAGGCCTATTTGGACTTATCGGATCGAGCTTTGGGACTCTACTAAACCATACAATTCCTCTCGTATCCGATCCCTACAATCCAAAATCCTTCGTAAAATTCTCAATGCTCCCTACTTTGCCACAAATAAAATCATCCATAACGACCTTAGTGTACCCTATGTTTCCGATTTAGCTCAATGCAGATACATATCCTTCCATAATAAACTTCTGAACCATCCAAACCCTCTTGTTTCCAACCTTGCTTCCTCTTCTATTAGTGATAATCCTCAAAGGCGTCTGAAAAGAAGATGACCTCGGGACCTTCTAAAATAGAAATATAATTGGAGTACTAACAATGGGTAGTTTCTCTTCATGTTGTACATGGCATCTTACTTGTTTCATATTTACTTCTTGTATTGATCATTTAATACAGTTGTAAATTTCAATAATAAAAATTAAAAAAAGATATATATATATATATATATATATATATATATATATATATATATATATAATCACTTTTTAATTTAAGTTTGTAACTTTAAAAGTATTAAATTTATGTATTATTTTGTTTAATCTACTCAGAAATTATCTTAAAAAAATTTGAAATTCTAAATTTTCATTCGAAACATAATTTTATTACATCCAAACGATTTCACATCTAGCACGATTTAACTAAATATATATTTGATACTATTAAAAAAAAGAAAAGAGGATTATTTTATTTTATCGCGCTTATGGAAGTGGAAATAGTATGGAGGTGGGATATAGAGGGAAGAGCAAGTAGTAAAGAGAGGAGATATAAAGGGCTGTGGAATAATTTTTTTTCTGCTGACTTTGCGAAACGGCTAAATGTTATCGAGGAGCTTTGCTCAATTTAGTCGCGAATTTATTAGCTTAGTGACGAGTCGAGTACAGCTCTAATAAGGTCACGCTAATACTTTCGATGCCTTTGACCCTTGTGTTATCAAAGGACCTTAATATAAAAAAAAAATTAAAATTATAAGCTCATCAAGAATTTTTAAAAATAAATTCGAAAAAGTTTATTAATTTTTTTGTTGTTATGAATATACAAATAAAGTATTTTAATCCAATGGGTTGGTATCACATTTACCAGTACGATGAAGTGCGGCATAGGTAAACAGATAATTGCGTAAAGATATGGATTATAGGGGTGCCCAGAAGGGAGTATGATGAAGCAGCTTGCTCCATCAAAATTGTAGATGGGTGCATATTTTGAGTTTTTGAACTTTTAAGGGGGGGAAAATTTTGGCGGAGTTACGAATTTTTACAATTAAAAGTTCCATACTAAGGGAAAATAGGAAAGCATGGAACAGACCGCAGCAAATGTAATTTTGTATGATATACGATTTTTGTAGTCCTACCTTCGCTTATTTTGTTTTTATAAAAATGTAAGCAATAAAATATCTTAGGGGAGAGAGGAAAAAAGGTCTTGCGCCATTGACCTTGGGGGGAGGGGGGAGGGAATAGGCACACCTGATGGGTTAAAAATAAATAAGAGAACATAGATGAAATGACTAGTAAAAAAACTAAAAATTTACATGAAGATATATATATATATATTTTTTTTTTTTTTATCTATCTGTTTGTTGAGTAATAATACACTTTGCCACACTTAAGGGCACTGAGTACTAAGGCTGAGTGAGGCACATTCATACCATATATACAATACATTAAAAAAAATAAATAAATAAAAAAATAAATAAATAAAAAATATAAAAAGATATAAAAATCTATATAACTAAGGCATAAACTATAATAAACCAAGGAAATGTAACTTAGAGTTAATATTAAATGAAATACGGAAATTCGTAGCAAAATTAAATAAATTATAAGTAATAGAAATAAATAGAAAACATTCATACTTAAATACAATATTTACAATTAGGTAAGAGATCTCCGAGTCCAGCCCTTTCCCCCACTTGTGAAGGACAAAGCGAGACTCTAAGAGATCCCAGCGCTTCTCTCTCAACCGGGTCGCCGGCATTACCAGTCCGGTGGAGACTGAGAGAGGGCACTAAAACCACAAACACTCATGACTTGAGTGGAGAAGCTGGCCATTGCCAGAGCTCCAGTGACGTTTTTACAAGAAATCTCGAGGCCACTGCCGTTTCAACCTTCGAGGAGGGTTGTAGGGATGACTGGAGCTAGATAAGGATTGTGCTAAAGGGTTAGGATTAGGTTCATGTGAAAATTTGAGAATCGGGATGGAATAACGTCAAGGATATAAGGGATGTAAAGGTCATGATGTAGGGTTTTGTTTGTAACGTAATAAGGAGCATTGACTATCATACGGAGGACTTTAGACTGAAAGGATTGGATGCGTTTGATGTTTGAAAATTTAGTTGTCCCCCACAGTTCAAGTCCGTAGGTCCAGATGGGTTTGAGTATGGTCTTGTATATTATTAGTTTGTTTTCTATTGATAGATTGGATTTTCTGTTAAGATGAGATATTATAACATGAAACTGTAATCATATGTAAAAATTAAGTCATAAAAGGTAATTTTCCACCCAAAATTATAATATTAAATTAAAATATAATTTTTAAGGTACTGGTATTGGGGGGGAGGGGGAAGACTCATCCAGCAATTGGTCCTTTTTGCCAAAATTTTTTAGGTAAGTGAAAAAAAGTAAAAAGAAGCGCCATATATTAAGACGTTATGCTTAATCAGTATTATGATTAGTTATGAAATTTTCTTTGACTTCAATCAGAACATGTTTACAAAAAAAAAATAATAGTAATGAAAATTAAATTTCTTCAGGTTTTCGAAAATCAGCAGGCTAATCTCGAAGGAGTTTTTCAAAGTATTCTATTATTAAATATCATTTAACTTGTGAGCTCAAAAAGATTTGATTAAAGATTTTTATAATTTTTTTTTGGTAGTAATATTTTTTGTTCAAAACTGTTTTTTTTCTGCCTAGAAAATTATTTTTATTTAAATAAAAAAATTGTCTAACATTTTATTTGGCAGTGGCCGAAATTGTCAGCCATAGAAGGTTTCCAACTTCTAACGAGACGTTCCAAAAAAAAAAATAAATAAATAAACTTCGATAATAAACGTTTGTACTCGAGCATAGGAGTCACTGTGGAGAAAATAGGTGCTCGTATCGATTTTAATTTGACACGGAAATTGTTTTGCGCCATATTTTTTTAACAGAATTATTCTCAGACACATCGTTATTTACTTTTTTTTTTACATCTACGGAAGCCTGTTTCATTTAACGGCCTGTTTCAATACATAAATAAATTTAAAATGTTTGGCACTCTAATAGAAAGTGTTTAAAAGATAAATATTATTTTTTTTATTTTTTGTAAAATTTTTAACATCCACTTTTCACCTTTTTTTATAGTAGAATATCATAGTCGCTTAAAAAAATCTCAAATACTATTTTTAAAGCATCTTCACAGTCCATGTACTCCTATGGCTTTTTTTTATATATATTTTTTTATACCTCTCATTTTACAATATCTGGCTCATATTTCCATTCTTTCAAGGGAAAATTTCTAAAATTTGTAATTTTTTTTTCAGAACGAAACAGACCAGTTACTACATAGGGCTCTTTGCAGTAATTTTTTTTATTTTTAAAATTTTTGTATTCATTGATATTTACAACTGTATTATAAAAAAAATACAACTAGTAAATGTGCACACAGTAATAATACAATCACATGAAAACGCTTGTTGAGAAACTACCCATTGGTAGCACTCTAATAATATATTTACATAAGTAGATCACGAGGCCATTATCTTTCAGACGTCTCGGAGGGATGTAAAATTAAATGACTTTAATATTAATATAAAAGACGATTACCGAAGTTCCTCTTGTTGAAATGTATTACAATCCAGTTGAAATATTAAAATGAGCTAACGTTCTTACTTGGTGTTATTCAACGTTCCTATGTTATTATAAAATTATAATTAGGCAATTAACAAATCAAATTTTTTGGGAAATGCACTAATTAACTTACGCGAGGAGGCGGAATTAATTTTCAAATATTCACCTGCCTCTGTTTGATGTAAAACTGATTCGCAACTGATCCGTATTCAAATATGAGTAAATATTGACAGTAATTTTTTTTCCCCTTGCTTCGCCCATTCTGAGTTTAAAATCAATTCGTAATCCCGTTCTCCCACTTAATAAGCATCAAATTTATATGAATTTCAAAACATCATTCTTGAATGTCGGTCGTGATTCTACTCTGATGAAATGAAATTATATAGATTACATCAGAGGAATATATGTATTTGGTTTTCTAAAACAATGCAGGATTTCATTCTCTCTTTATATTAACACTATATAAAACAGGTTGTGTTTTAGGGATTATTCTTTTGTGTGGGTCTCTTCACTTTTTGATCCTCTCATGAACGAAAATGTTTTTTTTTTTTTATCTCCTGTAGCATTTCAATGGTCGGAAATAATTCAATATTTACTCAGATGTCAAAACGAGATTTTCACATAATTTGGTATTGAGCAGTTATACTCTTCCGAATCGGAGTCCAAACAGCAGAAACACAATTGATATCATAAGCGATAGTACTGTGAACGAGTGCAAGGTTCAGAGATGTTTTAAAAAGATTCTAAAATGAGGCTTCAGCCTTGGAGAGAAAGATAATCATGAAAGGACTTCTTCCTTTGATGAATATGTTCTAACAGCTATGATCCAATAAAAACAACTGTACCAGAACACGCAGAGAAACCCTCAGATAGCAAATTCTGCGAAACCTCTGACCACATGAAATATCGTACTTACACTACCATTAGTGTTTGCAAGAACAAGACCAACACTGGTCAAAAAAATCCTTTTTGTGAATAAAAAGTAAGGCAAAATAGTTACTAATACTTGACAATTTTAGTTATTATACCTATGTAAAGAATTGGTATAACCAATATACTTTAGCATTTAACTCTTCCAATTTTTCATTCTGGCTTACTTAGGTTCCCCTAATATTGTAATGAGCTAATAAGTATCTCCAAGACTCTTGCTCAAGACAAAGACAGAGTGCACAAGAGACTCGTCTTGATCTTGCATTTGGGCAACACTAACTACCATCATTCAAACCTGGACAAAATGTATTTTAAATATTATTTTAAAATAAGTATTTAAGATATCATGTATTTTGTGTTTTTAAAATACCATGTATTTATTAATTAAAAGGTATTTGTATTGTTTTCAGACAACGTATTTCAAATACAAAATACTAAAAGTATTTATTTATTCACAAATAACAAACAAAATACAAATACAAAATACTTTCTGGTGGATGATCAGCATATAATATAGGGAACACACTCTATTCGATAATTTAAAATACAAAATAAAATGCTATTTTGTAGTTTAGTATCTTGGAATAATTTTTTTTTATTTTGTATTTTA
Organism: Nezara viridula; assembly: GCA_928085145.1. Taxonomy (NCBI): domain Eukaryota; kingdom Metazoa; phylum Arthropoda; class Insecta; order Hemiptera; family Pentatomidae; genus Nezara; species Nezara viridula. The sequence goes on from OV725078.1 coordinate 146,815,705, forward strand.
AATTTCTATTTATTAAAGAGAATACAGTTACAAACGATCTATTTTATATTTTACTTCCTAAATTGCAAATTTAAAAAAATATGGATGAAACAAAATTTTCAGGAATTTCAGTCAAGATATTTTTATTGGGTTTTATAAACAGTAGGTTTTATTTGGTTACCCTATGTTTCAACCCAAACATGTTGGTGATCTTCAGGGCTATTGGAAGTCGAAACAAAGTCCAAACCTTCATCCTCAGATTTAATTTAATGTATCAATGTATTATAAGTTATTTTACTTCCTTTATTTTTTTTTACTTTCACTCACCTACATATGTAATATATAGCAAGGGTAAGTATTGCCATCGTGAAAATCGTGAATTTACAAGAAAAATACACATTTTGAGGTCTCCTGTGTATATGTAACCAAGTCCCACAAAATGGTCTGTGTCGTGTGTGACTCTACTAAACGAAAATTCGTACGAAACTGAAATTGCGTATTTGAGGTTTTTATAAGCCTGGGATGTTACAGCAACATTTTCGTCCAAATCGGCAAACCGGAAGTGGTACTTTATATCACCCGTTTAACACATTTTTACGATTTTCTCAAAAACAGCTCTAACAATTTTGAAATAACGCAGTATACCAGTGTATTATCAAGCAGTTTTTAATACAATGTAGGTTTTATTCTCATTGATGTTCTGTAACAGGGCTTAAGTGGCTAATTTTCAATATTAGCTTTCTCTAAAGTACTTTCAATTTTTTTTATTTGAAACAATTAACCATTGATATAAAAAATAGTTAAATATAAAATATATTATAATGTGATAATTTAACTAAAGGAGAAATAAGAGATCGTAACGGATAATAGTTGTAATGGAGCGATACGGGGTTAAGGGATACGAGCTCGCCCAAGCTTTCCCGATCTCGCCCGAGAATTAGAACTGGCTTCCTTACGTAACGACTCCTACAATATTATTTACATATGCGGTTTTCATAAATGCTATCGTTGGTGTTATTTAATATTTAATTGTATATATTACAGCGATATAGAAATTAAAATTTGTATATATAAGAGTATAATAATAATAATAATAATAAAGCTAGCGAACCGAAGGTTCGATGCCGAAACCACCAATCGCTTATTACACACCTCCCTCCACCGTTCGCCGTCCAAACCCAGTCCCTTCAGATCGGCTTTAATGCAATCTTCCCACCTTCGCTTCGGTCTACCCCTCGGACGCTTAAGATTCGGCACAGCAACTATTAATCTTTTAGGAATTCTCTCGTTACTAAGCCCAACAACTTTACAAGCCCATTTGATTCGCCGCGACGAAATTACCTCAATTATATTACCCGGATACAGTTCACGCAATTCGGCGTTGTGTAACCGTATAAGAGTATAAATAATTATATTAAATATAACATCTATAATTTTTATTTTCACTTTCCCTTTTGTCTGAATATGGTTGTAAGTGAAAGTCGTGTGATGCTCGTACCAGATTTTTTTTTTGTTTTTCTAGAAGAATAAAACACAGTTTTTATTCCTTTTAAAATAATTATTTATTTATTTAGTACAGCCTACTTAAATCATAGGACTTTGTGATACCAAACAACTATTCATGATCTTTTACTACATTTTTAGCATTTGATGCCGGTGAATACCGACAGGTGGAGTTTCCCTATAAGTAGTGATTGATCGGAAGGCATTAAGAAGAGTTGAAGAGCATTGAAGCGGCTCTCAACAGAAGGAAACTGACAGTGGGCAACTTTCCTAAGACCGCAGGAGAATACCTTCCCCTCCCCCCCCCCTCGCCCGAACCCACCAACCAAAATATCCTTTTCAAGCCCATCTTTTCCAACTTTATGAACTTTAATTAAAACTGACTTTTATAGCCTGTTGCTCTTCCTTATTTATTATCGAGCATCGCGGGCTATGGCGGGAAATTTCAAATACTCTGACTGGAATTGACTGATAATCACAATGGCTGGAAGTTATGATAAGCAATTTTGTTATATTGGAATTTGCTACTAAATCATCAATAAATTAATTTTAAAAGCAAAATCTTCCTTATTAATACTTCATTCATTACAGTCCTTTTATCGACGGATCGGGTTTCTGCTCCCTGATCAGGATTATACTATATATTTATTAGAGATTGAAAATCCAGGGATTGGAACAGGAAAAAAACTTGTATTTTTAAAAAGTTTTGGTATCACTGAAAAAATTTGTTTCTCTTATTATTAAATCACTATATTATTATTATATTTATATTTCTTGTTAATATATATATATATGTATGTAAAGGAGAAATAACTAAAATTTATATATATATATATATATATATATATATATATATATATATATATATTATATATATATATATATATATATATATATATATGTACATAATATAAGAAATAGGCATAAAAGAGGTAACACCAAATATATTTCTATTTCTTATTATACGAGAGTCTAATTTCATATGAAGATAGGGATTATCAGTGCCTTTTAACAATTATCAGTGTTCAGGTTATAAACATTTAATAATAAGAAATATAAATAACAACAAAAACACTCTAAATAACATGATAAATGCAGATAGCAGTCCATAGGGGCCGCGTCGCTCACAACTATCATTTTTCGTCAATAGTTTTTATTTATTTTGGAACAAGAACTTTCTTCCTTGAAAATTTTCAAATAAAGGTTTCGCAGAACTTCTGTTTTTTTAAAAACAACCTTTATTTAGCTAAAAAGATTATCTAAGAAATGACTCTTTATTCGTTGCTACTCAACCAAACGACACATTAGAACCATGTGTAATTCATTTAAAACAAGTTACATCTCAAATCTAAGCCCTAGAAAATCTAGAAAGTTTGTATAGCAGTAAGAATGACACTCACGGGTACCAGCTGCAAAAATACAGGGATACTGTTAAACCATTATCCACTCCTATTTGGTCTAAGACAGGTTACCCATTGTCATCAAGTCTTTAATCTGGCCCGTGGGACAGAAAACCCTGTGGGCGGGGTAGCCAAATGGGCAAACGCGTGTGCACAGCACACGGCCGTTGCCCGACCACCTGATATATGAATCAAATGATATAAAAATAATCTCGAGTTCGCGTCCCAGTGCCGAGGGAGTCTCTTAAATCCCCACCCACACCCCCTGGCCCGGGAAAACCCCGTATAGCCTTAACGGCGAGGAAGGGGATAACCCAAAAAAAAATAAAAAAATAAAAAAAGATAACCTCTATGCAATATAAGATAAACTCTATGCAATTAACACTCTTCATTTATTTATTTGATTTTTGACTTTTATTACCAACTTCTATATTTCTGGTTAGTGGAGGGGTTTATTTAGAGGTACAACCAAACCTATTCTAACCTATCAGAATAGGATGTTCCAGATTTATTCTGAGCATCTTTCATGTAATGTAATATCAAACCACCCAGACCAAATTCGAACCAATGTCATTAGACTCGAAAATGTTTACGAAAAATGAAGTGATGAAAGAAGTAAAAGTATGAATGGCCTTTGGTTTTGATTTTGAAAATGCTTCCTCTAGTCCTTAATCTCTTAGGATATAATATATCCAAGGTATACTATTCACTGTTTCTCAATTGAAACAAGACACTGTATCCTCTTGCCTTACTATCATTCTGTTTTTATAAAATAAAGAGGGGATTCTGGGATAAAATAATAAGGGATTCTGTAAATAATTAAAAAAATAGAATAAAAAACCATGGAAAGGGTCATGTGTATACCTATGTATGAGCTAAGAAAACTTCAGAAAATTAGCCTATACAAGTGGAGGTCTTCATTAGAACTTTGTTTCTTCCTTTTCCTTTTTTGAACGAAACTTTTCATGCTGTGATTGCACTGTATATAAATAAAATAAACTGATAAGGAAGGTTACAGTGAAGGTTTGTTATAACAATATGAACGTATGGTCAACCTCTTTTATTACTTTCACTTACCTAAATGTTTATTTGTTATTTTTTTTTCTTAATGACATTTACAACTGTATTACATAAATACATTAAGTAAATTTGGGCATAATAGATATAATGACATGAATACACTTGCTGAGTAACTACCCAATGGTAGCACTCTCATGATATGACTATATTAGGAGATCACGGGGCCATCTTCTTTTCAGTCGCCTCGGAGGGTTATCAGGAATTGAAGAGGAAGCAAGGTTAGAAACGAGAGGGTTGGGATGATTCTGAAGTTTATTATGGAAGGATAGGTATCTGGATTGGGCCAGATCTGAAACACTAGGAATATTAAGATCTTTGTGGATAATTTTATTAGTGACAAAGTAAGGAGCATTGAGGATTTTACGAAGGATTTTGGATTGTAAGGATTGGATGCGAGAGGAATTCGATGGTTTAGTGGAGAGCACTTACCTAAATGTAAAATATAGTAAGGAAAAGTATTGCAATCGTGAAAATTTTCGAATCTGAGTTTTCATTGGAAATACATATTTGAGGTCCACTGAGTCTAAATAACCCCTGTTTATTATTTATTTAACGGAACTTTTTTTTTAAAACTGGAATTAATTGAAGTTAAACTTTTATTATAAACCGGGAACTTTAATACAAAACAGTTCCTTAGAACTTTTATCCTAAAAGGAATCGTTAAAATGGAATTATAAAAAAAAATCTATTTTTTTATTTTTAAAAGTTTCAACTCCTGTGGAAATCTAAAGCCACTTGAACGTTAACGCACTATGGGCCGGCATTGCCAAATGCAAAAATAAAATTTTTTTTTCAACATCATATAATGATTCTGTTATGTCATAATTATGACTTTATAAGAACGATCATAAAATAGCAAATGACCAGATAAACATGAATTTTCAATAATTAAAGATTTGTGAAATATTTATGTCTAAATAAAGGATAAAAAAAACAAAAACGATTTTACTTATTTTTTCTTTTTCGGTTGGCGTTATATACCTTGCAAATATTTGACCGCGTTAAAGGGTCATCTTAAACAGTTATATGACTTGTGGAAGCAAAATGGGGGTCTCCCAACCTCACGTTGCAACGAACTATGATCTCCATGATAGTGCCTTTCACACCGATTCACTCGGGTTCAAGAATAGTGAGATATCGGTATAGATCCATGTATTATGGCTGCTAAGTGTCTACAGACGTTTTTCTTCCCTTGAAACGGACCGCACGTTGACCATTCCACTAAGTGGCCACTGTCATCCAAGAAAACCACATCGCGATTCCCAATTTAAGTTCAGGAGTTTGGGTTATCACTTCTGCCTTGCATAGAATTCGCTCATGGAAGCTAAGAGAAATTTAAAGAGACATAAAATGAGTTTTTTTTTTCTGTTGGTATCATAAACCTTTTAGATCTATTTGAAAAATAGTACATTAAATTATATTCCAATTATATATTTATATTCAAAATAAAAAATTTGGAACTGTGCTCTAAAAATAAAAAATAATTATTTGTGGCTGTCTAGTTTATAATTATCATTATTGTTTACAAATAAAAATGTTGATTGTGTAATTTCCGTTATTACGTTTGTTCTTTTATGTTTTTTCAATAAGTGTCAGAATTATAAACTACTACCACAACTGGAACTAAAGCAATTAGCTTCAATTTTTTTATATTTCATTCAGCATTGTGGCGCATACAGATTATTTTTTCTTTAAAATGTCATTTATTATCATTTTACATCTGTTTATGTGATTTTTTACATTAATAAATTTTATTGATCATCGGTTATTTTACGAAATCGGTTTGGTGACCGATAAATAACCGGAAGTAGGTAATTTAATTTTTATTTTGTTAGTTTTTAGCCTTCTTAGTCTTTTTTTTTTTTTTCTATGAGTCTTTTTATTTACTTTATTTCTTTAAATTCTCTTCTTGCAATTCTACTTTAAAATGTCATTTATTATCATGGTTAGATTTACCGTGATTTTTTACATTAACAAATTTTTTTGAAGCTTGGTTTATTTTACAAAATCGGTTTGATTAACCGGAATTACCGGAAATAGGTAATTTAATTTTTATTTTTACTTTTTATTTTGTTAGTTTTTACCCTTCTTAATCTTTTTTTTTTGTTTCTATTAGTTTTTTCATTTATTAATTATTTGTTATCTATTTATTTTATTTCTTTAAATTTTTTTCTTGCATTTGATTTGTGTAAATTTTTCATTTCTGCTTTTTCTTCCTACCGCATAGTTTTATAACCATTTCCTTTCCAGTTTAAAGCGAACGAGAACAGGAAAAAAAGTAGGATTTGTTATAGTTTGGAGGCTGTCATCGGCAAGACATCCAGCAATATCGACAACGCGTCAGGTAGGGGCAAATCCGACAGTTCCGTTCCTCAGGGGACGTTGATCCATCCCTTCCTACATTCAGGGACGTGGACAATCGCCTTAAATCCATTGATTAATTTTAGTTTAGAAAAGAAACCCAATAGTGGTTCTTCAGATATCTAAAGGTGCGTATAGACATTTGATGAATTATGGGAAAAACAAATATTAAAATGGTTGTTACCCTATGTTAGTTGTCTTGATTCTTGTTTTAAATATTTTCTACTGTTGTTGGTAACAAGAGAAATGAAAAAAAAAAAAGGTTGGCTTTGCGCTAATGGTTAGTATGGTTATAAAATGGTGTTTGTCATAATTTGTAAAATGTATAAAGACCCCGTAAGCTCTTTTTATTCTGAAGGTACATATTTTTGTCTAGATTGCGTTACCAGTAAGTTGTTTTAGCTTGGAAAAAGAATTGCAAAAATGTGAACCACAATAGAATTCATTGAATAAAGGTTATATGGATGTATATATATATGGATACCTATAGTACTATTATTTGTGCTCTTGAGTCTGACAGATGGTATTATTATTTATAAAATAAATTTTTAAAATTACTAAGGAATAAATACCTTTCGGTTTGTTTTTTTTCGTCTAAAACATTTAATTTAAAATGTGTTTTAGAAATACTGTAGAAATGGCAAACCAGGATTCAATCCAACAACTCCTCTAATTCTCACTCTACTATACGAACGCACTTTTAAATTATCATTTAAACATAAACATTTTTATTATTATTTAAAAAACACAGTCTCGATTATATATATATATATTCGCTCAAGGTACTCTAAACTAGGTTTTATCTTAAGACAAAGCAAGACTTCAGGAGATTCCTTCGCTTCTCTTACAGCCGCGTCACTGGAATCATGAGAGCAAGCCTGGGCACAAGCAGTCGGTGACGTTGTATAAAATCCAAACTATCAACCCTTCATTTTTTCTTAACGTAATCTCTTCTTAAGTAAATGCAAATATGCATCGTGAAAATTTTGGATTTTGTTTTTTCATTCAATAATCTACCCTACTGACGAATGTAAATTTGAAAATTATTGCAAGTATCTGATTGTAACTAGGTTACATTCAGCGGAAGCATTATTCGTCACTTACCAGTGAAGGATTTTCGCCTCAGCACAACTATGCCACATTCTGTCAAATGCTGAACAAGTTCAAATGAGTTATTTCGGGATACCCACTGGCGGATCCAGGATTTAATTTTGGGGGGGGACTTCACCCGAAACCTTTTTTTTTTCATAAAAATAACGATAATTACTTTGGAAAAAAAGAAAGAAACTAACTACCTATATGATATGGTGTTTAAGTTATTCCTTAAGTACTTTTAAATGTAATTACACGAACAATAATACTTTAAGAGGTATTTTTTAAATTTTTTTCCCCATAAAACATGGTTATATTTTTCGATTTTGGGGGGGCTTCAGCCCGAAAGCCCCCCCCCCCCCCGTAGATCCGCCCGTTGGGATACCTACTGATCACACACCAGCAATAAATACAAACTTTCATAAAGTGAAAATGCAAGTGTCCTACAGCGAATGTCTGAAGAAGAGGATGTAACTATTTTATTACAAGATGCTAACGCTGATTCATCAAACTAGCCAAACTAATGTTTGCAATATTTATTGATTTTCGGAGAGATTAATGGTAGCCGAGTAGTATACTCCTCTAATTGGCCTCTTCTAATGGCTGTTATAATTAATCAATCTTATCCTTGCACTTCCTTAATCTGCCAGTAACTGAAGCCATTTAGCCCCATTGTGTCGGTTACTTATAACTGACTGTTAACAGTAATTTAGAAGACACTTACCCATATTCCTTACAGTTAATTAGCAACCCAATGCCTATACCATCGACTAATAGCCAATACTATTTGTTCTCATTTCCTTGCTTCAAAACTGAATAAATTTTCATAAATCACTTGTTTGTAAATCCCATAATAATAACAGCCTTACAATCAGGTGGTCATTCCAAATCCATCAGTATCAAGGTTACACCTTCCTACGAAGATGGGGAGACTTGCTCTAATCGGCCTCTCGAATTTATGCCAAGAATTATATTCAAAACTATTACGATATACCTTCAACATCTTCTTAACTATCACATCTTTAGATAAAAATTACACAGCTCTGAATTTGTGAAGCCTAGGGATCTCTGTAAACATAGGCGCAGGCTTCCGATTTCTAATGGTGTGGGGAGGAGGGTGAAGGACAGAAAAAAAAATGGCAGTTGTTCTTATTGAGTGTAATGTTTTTCTCCTAATTTATTGTAGAACATTTATAAGAAAACACATGGAAATGGATTTGTACACGTGGGATGTGATCGATTCATAAAATCCTAGACATTTTTTAAAAATAATCATCCTTGAATATCTACTTATAGCTAGTGTTACCCGAATGCGAGAATGCGAGACCTAGACGAGTCTTGGTCTTGCGCAAGAGTCTTGCAGTTACCAATTAGTCTATTGCTATAGAGATATTACTGTAATTTTTCAGGAAGGGGAAACCTGAATAAGCCCGAATGAAAAATTAGAAAGGTTTTTTTGGTTTTTATTATTGAAATTTACAACTGTATTAAATGATAAATACAAAAATTAAATATGAAATAAGTAACATGACATGTACAATATGAAGAGAAACTACCCATTTGTAGCACTCCAATAGAACAGTTCAATGGAAAATTATATAGGTTATGCCAATTCTTTACACATAGTAACAAAAATCGTCAATATTAGTAACTATTTTGCCTTTATTTTTATTCACAAAAACGATTTATTAATTTTTTTTACTAATCTTGGTCTTGCAGCAGTCAGGCGGTCTTGGTCTTGGTGTTGAAAAGGACAAGACCAAGACCGATTTTGGGCAACACAACTTATAGGCGTTAGCGTAGCCAGGCCAGTCGAATTTTCTTAATCGAATTTAGTTAACATATTTTATTCATTAATGTATTTTATTTGTTATTAATTTTAATTTTATTCAAATTAATAGGGGAGAGCGAAGCGATATTCTCGCCCCTCAACGTTTTCATGGGGGAGGGCGATCGCCCCCTCCATGTATTCTGAGTCTATACTGATATATGAAACGCATGATGCCACACTGTCAGAAATATGGAAAAATAAACTTTTACATGGACAATTTTATCACTCAATAATCGATGTTGGAGTGGACATGGTTGCAAATTTCTAATATCATCAAGAAACGGAAGGATTCCTTCAATGCATTCATGAATGGGTAACAGAAATAAAAGCGCACAGAAGGATATATGTGGAGAGGGTGTCTTTTTGCGTAAGAGACTTAGGTCTCTTACGCAAAAAGGCAGTCGAATCAATATAACATTTGACGTCGGGGTACAGAATGCTTCAGGTTAAGAAACACTTCTTGAAACACAACAATGCAGCTTAAATAGTGCACCAAGTTGTGGTTCAGAAAATGGAACACATGGTTAAATATTGTCCGTATTACAAATATCGTACGGAGCCAATCATCTCCATGCGCTTTTCTGGGATCAATCAATACTGACAGATGACATTTCTCCCCAAAATAGGACTGACATTCTTATAATAGACCAAGGAAAGCAATCTGAATTTATCACACAGATTGGTGTATCTTCAGAATATAATCTATGTAGCGCTTGCTCTAGTGCCCTCCATCAGTCTCTACTAGATTGCGATACCAGTGACGCAGCTGGGAGAGAAGCACTGGGATCTCCCGGAGTCTTACCTTGGCTTCCACATTTGGGTGAAAAAGCATGACTCAGAATCCCCTGGGCGAATGTAAATATTGTATATAGGTGTGAATGTGTTTTATACATTTTAATTTCATTTAGTTTCTCTCTAAATCATCTTTTTTTTACATATATATGATAATTTTCTTATTTTACTTTCTGGGTTTGATAGAGTTTGGTACCCGAGACTGCTGTACAAACTCCGAAAATTCCTACCACCTACATACTTCCTCATTATCCGATCCTACCTTACTGATAGATACTTTAAAGTAAATCTCAAAAATGCCTATTCATCCCTTTTTTCCCAGTCCGCTGGTGCTCCTCAAGGTAGTATCCTAGGTCCTATCCTCTATACAGTTTATACAGCAGACATCCCTACCTATCCCAACACTGTCATCACCACATATGCCGATGACACATATATCCTATCAGTAAATAATGATCCATCAATTGCATCCCAAATGCTTCAATCACAAATCATAAATCTTGAAGAATGGTTTCAAAACTAGAGATTTAAAATTAACTCCAATAAATCCCATCAAATTACCTTTACCCTTCGTCGTAAACCAACGACTGCCTGTCCTACAGTTTTCTTTAACAATACTCCACTTATCCCTGTTGAGCAAATCCGACACCTAGGACTCCACCTGGACAAGCGACTAACTTGGAATCCTCATACTAGACTGAAACGACAAGAAACCGCTCGACGTTTCCGATTACTTCAGCACTTACTAAACAAACGCTTTAAACCTCCCATTAATTACAAAAGACTCATATACTTGACTATAATAAGACCTATTTGGACATACGGAGTTGAGCTATGGGGCTCCACTAAACCATCGAATTCCTCTCGCATCCAATCATTACAATCCAAAATCCTTCGTAAAATCCTCAATGCTCCTTACTTTGTCACTAATAAAATTATCCATAAAGATCTTAATGTTCCTTATGTTTCAGATCTGGTCCAATCCAGATACCTATCCTTCCATAATAAACTTCAAAATCATCCCAACCCTCTCGTTTCTAACCTTGCTTCCTCTTCAATTCCTGATAACCCTCCGAGGCATCTGAAAAGAAGATGGCCCCGTGATCTCCTAATATAGTCATATCATTAGAGTGCTACCATTGGGTAGTTACTCTGCAAGTGTATTCATGTCATTATATCTATTATGTCCAAATTTACTGGATGTATTTATATAATACAGTTGTAAATGTCATTAAGAAATAAAAAAAAAAAAAATTTACTTTCTACAACTCTTTTTCATTTACCTCTATTTTAGTTATCAATTGTATGTATATATTGTGTGAATGTTTAATGTAGCCTAATACTATTGCCCTCCAATGCGGCAGATTGTGTTAATTTTCAAATAAAAAAAAATGTAGCCCTAAAAAAATTAGATGAAGGTTTGAAACAATTGTTTCGTTTTAAGGAAAGGCTGACTGATACCGGAGCTAAATCTAGTTTGCGGCAATCAGACCTATCAGTGAGTACGACAGAAAAAAAAATTCAATTGCAAGTATTGAGAGGAAATTAACTAATAACAAAGAATTTATATATATAGACATTATTTTTTTCTCTTATTTTTTATTGTTTTATTCTGTGTTGAACGTGAATTTTCATCACCACTCACTAAGCATTGTGAGTAGATAAAATTTGTTTTCCTTAAGTTCTAATTTGTTATTCATGGAATGTATTTCAGTGAAATGTATTTTATTTCTAATTATCTTCAACATACTTCTCGCTATGTGTATATATATATACTTTATTTTATTTTCTCTTCTCCTAATCTTTACGCATAATCACTTAAATATCTTAGGGAACATATGTATATCATTATTTGTTTTTTTATATATTTTTTTTTTTGGTTTTTACAATTTCTTTCCCTACATATTAACAGTTATTATTATTTTTTTATTTTTTATATTCCATCACTACAATGCTTTACCTATAAAATAGATTTTCCTTTCCTTTCTAATTTCATTCAGTGATTATTATGCAATTATTTTAGCTCCAATATTGTAGTACTGAACCCCTATTACCCAACTGTCCTCGTTAATTTATCCTAAGAGCTTAATTAATACTTAATGCATTACATGTATTTTGTCATTATTCATTGTAATAAGTCCTTTGGCCAGATTTGTAGTTAATATATATGAACAATACTGTTATTCTAAAGGGACCTAGTCCCAGAATAAAGATGATTTTTCTATTTCTATTTCTATTTCTCTCTCTCTCTCTCTCTCTCTCTCTCTCTATATATATATATATATATATATATATATATATATATATATATATATGTGTAATTTTTAGCTGACCAAATAAGTCCCCGAATACCATATATAATAAATACCATTGTAAATGTGAAACATATAAATGATAATAATCATTCCGTTTTCGATAAAAATGTAACTTAAAAACAATTGTAAAGGTATTATAAGAAGTCCATAATAGGATAGCTAGGATAGCTGGAAATATTGTTATTGTTGGGGGGGAGAAATGGGAATGATGGGATGTGGCTACACCAGATGGAGGCCCAGATTACCTCAACAAACTAACCCACGTAATTGATCAGCTAGTGTTAGTCCAACTGTTATGAGTCAACAGAGCGGACCGCCTTGAGTGATGTCCTAACTGCCTAATCCGTCATTGTTGTCTTTTAATTTCTGCCCAAATATGCATTCGAAATAAAATTTCCATACAGTTATGATTATTGAAGGCAGGAGGTTCATCGCTCGCATAGAGATTCTGTTTTCAAGAGAATCATATTTGAAATTCATTACCAGTATTTACCTCATCCCCAAAGATCCCAAATAAACAAAGTCAAATAAACTATATCTATTACGTTTTTTTTGTTTTTTTAATGAAATTTACAACTGTATACAAATACAACTAGTAAATATGCACAAATTATAAATAATGACATGTACAGGCTTGAAGAGATACTTCCCAGTGGTAGCACTCCCTAAATAATTTTAAGTAAGAAGATCACGATGCCATCTCTTTTTCAGACACCTAGGAGGATTATCAGGGATCGAGGAAGAAGCAAGAGTGGAAACAAGTGGATTTGGATGGGACTGAAGTTTATCATGAAAGGATAGATATCTAGCTCGAGCTAAATCAGCAACATATGGTACATCAAGGTCTTTATGAATGGTTTTATTTGTGACAAAGTATGGAGCATTAAGGATTTTACGGAGGATTTTGGAATTTAAGGATCGGATACGATAGGAATTCGATGGTTTGGTGAAGCCCCAAAGCTCAATTCCTTATGTCCATATAGGTCTTATTATAGTTATGTTGATAAGTCTTTTGTAATTAATTGAAATTTTAGAGCGTTTGTCTAGTAAGTGTTAGAGCAGTCGGAAACGTCGAGGAGTTTCTAGTCGTTTCAATCTAGCATGAGGATTCCAAGTATATGTATTAAGTTAATTTTTTTTTTATCTGTTTATTCAGAAATAATAGATTTTGCCACATTTAAGGGCACTGAGTACTAAGTGAGGCACATTCATACCATATATACAATACAATAAAAATAAGTAAATACATAAATTTAAAAAAATATATACATCTATATAAATAATGCAAAAACTATAATAAACCAAGGATTAAGTTAAATTAGACACTTCAAAGCTTAAAAATAAGTTTTATGAAATAACTCATCCTTGAATTAGAAATAGTATTTTAATGTTTTGTAATATCTCGTATACACTTCCATCATCAGACCAATTTGGACATATGGAATAGAGCTTTGGGGCTCCACAAAACCATCAAATTCTTCCCGTATCCATTCCTTACAATCCTAAATCCTTAATGCTCCTTATTATATCAAAAATAAAAATATTCATAAAGACCTCAACATTCCCTTTGTTGAAGACTTGGCCCGACTAAGATACTCCTCTTTTTATTCCGAACGCCTTGGTCAGCCTAACCCTCTAGTCCATAACCTATCATCAAAAACAATTCCTGACAACTCCCCGAGGCGTCTGAAAAGATGATGGCCAAGGGACCTTCTAAATTGATATAATTTTCGAAAGTGCTACCAATGGGTAGTTTCTTTACAAGTTTTTATCATGTTCTATTTATCATTTTAGCAGATTTACTTATTGTATATGTATACATTTGTAATTTAAAAAAAAAATGTTTTGTAACATTTTTAACACTTATAGAGCCTACGGAACCTCTGAGACTTTATATTTTAATGAGATAAATAATAAAAAAGTGGGAACTGGCTGAAATCATCAGTCCTGTCTACGCAGGTGTAAATTTACGCACAGGGAGACTAGAGCGGTCATTATTGAGGAGCGGCGAAATTTGAGTGAAATTGTATTTTTATGTAAACACATATTTATAAGTAAAGGAAACAGCTTAATCAATAGAGGATTTTAAATTCTTCCACAAATTGATTTTTTAAATTTATTTTTTTATTATTTTATTTTATTGAAATTTACAACTGTATTACATGGAAAATACAATAATTAAATGTGACATTGGTAACATGACATGTACAACATGAAGAGAAACTACCCATTGGTAGAACTCAAATTAAAGTTCTATATTAGAAGGTCCCGAGGCCATCTTCTTTTCAGACGCCTCGGAGGGTTATCAGAGATCGAGGAGGAAGCAAGGTTTGAAACGAGAGGATTCGGATGGTTCTGCAGTTTGTTATGGAAGGCTAGGTATCTGGAATCGGACACATATGGAACATTAAGGTCTTTATGGATGAGCACAAATTGATAAAGTTAATAAAATGACCTAGCCCCAACACAAACTGTTGTTTCGTTGGTAATTAATCCAACCAAAAAATCAAATATAAAACCGGCCTGACAGGCAAATATCCTGTCAGCCATACTCTTTAATTTAATTCTATGTAAAGATACTATTTCGCTGGTACTGCCCACGACAGCGACCGCTATTTCACGCTGCCAACCGTTTTATGCTAGTATATTTCGCTGAAAATGGTACCTGTCCTTTCATGATAAACTCCAGTCCCATCCGAATCTACTTGTTTCCAGCCTTGCTTCTTCCTCGATTCCTGATCATCCCCCTAGTCGTTTGAAAAGAAGATGGCCTCGTGGTCTTCTCACCTAGCATTAAATAGGGTGTGCTACCACTGGGCAGTATCAAATCAATTCTGTTCATGTCATTATTTCTAATGTGTGCATTTTTACTAGTTATATTGTTTATACAAATGTAAATTTCATAAAATAAAAAAATATATAATGTTTGCTATTGGGTTTACCCTCAGATTGTCTTTGGTCAAGATAATAATAGGGGGATGAATATTTGTACGTATTTTCCCTCATTGTACGCTTTATTATTATTATAAATATATGGATCGATTACTTTTATGTTATTTTCGGAAAAAGAGTCGGTCCGTTCGTGGTATCACTCGAGTGTAAAGAACTTTATGTGACGCTAGACTGACCACCGCATATCCCCTCGCCCATGCTTTTTTTTAATAGCTATCCTGATTGTTTTTAAAAAGGTGGCTACATCCACTTACTGTATGAATTATTATTAAATCAGGTGGAATAAATGACTAGTGATGATATTGATATGTGAGCCTTTAGAAATCAGTGAGCTGTAAGAAAGACATTTTCGGTTGGGTTTTATTCCATGGGAGCTGGATGACAATGGACAGTTGGAAGCCGTTGTCGTCTGGCTACAATTGACCAATGATCCCATCCAGCCGCCTCCTTTGTCTCCAATTGGTCACCCGACCCAGCTATTTGTTAATTTCTGCCAAATCACACAGTAATTCTATTCTATTAATTTTTCTAATTTATTTACAACCTAACCTTTATTATCATTATAGGCGCTTGCTAAAAGAAACTTTTGAAATGAAAACTCGGTATTAGATGCCTGATGTAAACATTAAAATATATTTATTAAACAAAATATGAATAATAATTGACTATTGCCGGCCATAATTGTCTAATTTTTTTGTCTAAACTAAAGCTTTATTAACCTCTTTGTGGCCTCGATATCTTTTGTAAAGACGTCATTGGAGTCCTGGCGATGGCCAGCTTCTCCACTCAAGTCATAAGCGCATGTGGCTTTAGTGACCTCTCTTAGTCTGCACTGGATTCTCATCTCAGTGATGCGGCTGAGAGAGAAGCGCTGGGATCTCTTGGAGTCTTGCCTTATCCTCTACACGTGGGGGAAAGGACCTGACTCGGAGCTCCCTCGGCTGACTGTAAATATTGTAAATAAGGATGAATGTGTTTTTATTTATTTAATGTTGTATTGTGATCGATTTATTCTGTTATTCCAAGTTTTATTTTGTTATAAACTTGTTTTTATTTTATTGTATATATGATATGTTTGTATTTCATTCATCTTAAATACTCAATGCCCTTAATTGAGGCAAAATGTATTTTTTGTAAATAATAAAAAAAAAATTAACCCCTTTAATGATTGTTATTTTTGTTTATTATTTATTTATTGTTTAAATTAGAACATTAGACACGCCTTAATTTTCGTTTTCTCGGCGGGGTCATTGTTTGTAGGCGCCGGGCGTGATTTTACCAGACTCATCTCTATTCTCTCAAATGGATCAGTGGTCTTTTTCAATTTCCCCACGTTTTAGAATTTTTTTTTTTGTTTGCTCTAGATTCTAGTAGTACCTCCCAGATTTTTTTTCTATACTACAACTGTTGTTTTTTAAAAATTCTAAATTGGTCTGGATTGGATAAAAATGATATCATCTTTAATGTTTTAGAATGGAGCCTCAATACTTCATGCCAGGGACACACCGACAGTCTCAGCACCGTCCACCAGCACATATATTAAGCTACTGTGTAGCTGCTGTGAACATATTTGTGCTGGTGGACGGTGCTGAGACTGTCGGTGTGTCCCTGGCCTGAAGTATCGAGGCTCTATATAAAAACTTTGAAGAGTATTCCATTGTTCACTTGGAAAAAAAAAAAAACCGGAATCGAAACGTCGAATACCACAGAACCAATGAACATTTAGTAGTTTATTGAATAATTAATAAGTGAGCTTATTCCCAATAAAATAATTATGTTAAAATATAATAATCAATAATATATATATATATATATATATATATATATATATATATATAATATATATATATATATATATATATATATATATATATAATGTATAAACTGTGCCTCTAAAACAACCCATAAAGGGTCTTGGGTTCATTACTATGTAAGGAAGTACTTCTTGCTTAACGGCTGTACAAGCAGGTGATATGACCGAGATCACGCTCAAGCGCCAGTTTTTCCTTGTTCCTTAATTAATTAATTAAGATTATGTACTTTGTAAAAACTGTGTGTGCTCCATGAGGGTCACCTGACCCCAGGTTCGATCCAGGGCCGATGGAAGTCAGTGCCCTACCCACTGAGATACCCTGCTCCCTTAATAAAAAGTAAAGATAAACTTATTACAATGGCAACTTAATGTAATAATATTATCTCATAAAATAATTGAAAAATTCTAAATTTCAATAAAATTTATCAATAAATAAAAAAAAGGAAAAATAAGTAGTTTTATATAAATAGTTCCGTTATTGTATTAACAGTTCCGTTATTGTATTAACAGTTGGCGTTGATCATTGCGATACAGCTACATGTTTTTCCTGAATAGACTTGGGATCTTAAAAGGTGGCGTTCCTAAGTACTGTAATTGTTTTCAGGTGGTGAAAGGGACTTAAGGAACTAACGCCATTACCTTTTATTGGTTTTAGCACCAAAAGGGAAATGTTAAAATCAACCCGTTAAGGGTTAATTGTGTACACACAACTGTGTCGGTTCAAAGCTGGCTAAAGATAGTCTTTTTTTTTTTTTTTTCCTCCTCCGACCTCTGGC
The DNA here is from genome assembly GCA_928085145.1 of Nezara viridula. Lineage (NCBI taxonomy): Eukaryota > Metazoa > Arthropoda > Insecta > Hemiptera > Pentatomidae > Nezara > Nezara viridula. The sequence continues at coordinate 146,833,599 of OV725078.1, forward strand.
GGTCGACAGTGGTATTTAATTTTAATTAGTCTCTAAGATACTGGATACTTATTACTGTAAGCAGTAAAAACCTAATATTTTATGTAAAGGTTTACTTGGGTGAGTGAAAACTTTGTTGAATACATACCTTTATAAAAAATAATTTCATTCTATAATAAATAATATCATTTACTTTTATCATGATATGAAATTGCAGCTTAATTACCAATTAATCTATTTTTTAGTTAAATGAGGGCAAAAAGTATTGACTGTTAAGTTTAGTTGGACGGAACATTACATTTTGACTCGATTATTCTTATTTATTAAAGAAGGCAACATTTTTTGTGAATAAGTATCGGAATAAAAAAATCTGGTGTGTCCACTCACACGACTTTCCTACCTATTTCAGAAAACTTTTTGCCATAGCTTGATTTTGTCAAGCAATAATTTCTGTTGAAAGTAGCGGAAATAGTGAAGCTTGTGTGATTCGGGTAACTGATTCCCTTACTTTCACTTAGTTATCTTTTTTCTCCCTCATTCACCCCTTTCTGACACCAGGATAGGAACCTGTAATTTTACATTGGAAATTGAATAGCTGTGACGTCGTTAATAGTTGTCCAAAACGAACGATTTTTATGCAGCTTTGTAGGGAATTTCATCACAGGCTAAAGGTAGGAAAGTAATAAATTAAAAAAGAATATGCTGTATCATCGCTAAAACTGATTCGATTCTGATGATTTTTTTTTTGTTTTGTTGGTAATTTAATTACCCTTCAAAAGTTTTATTATAAATTTTACCATAGAATATATACTTAACGAGTTAGGCCCCAAAACATTTTTCTTTTCTTTATAACTTTTTTTCCTGAATTTTCTCGGGAATTTAGGACATCATCGAAAATTGAAAGGACAATTATTAGAACATTATAGGAAAGTTTCATTAAAATCGTTTGAGCCGTAACATCGCCGACATATGCTTAACTTTAATATGTGATATATTAAGAAAATTTTGAAAAGAGGATGAATTGATCATTAGTTTGCTGCAGTTAAAACAAACGAACTTGTTAGGTAGAGTTAAAAGTTCTCTTTTTTTAAGTACTGAAATTTGTCAGCTAATAGGGGAGGACAGATAGAGTAAGTGGCAAACTTTATGGGACCAACAAAAGTCAAATAAACTTCGATTGGTTAAACCTACCGTTATGAGCATGACCACGCTCGTTAGTCGAGAATAGACGAAGTTGTAATAACTCGTTTCCGAATAGGACACTGCCGCTTCTCTTTACGAGAAAAGAGCCTCTTCCAAAATGCCAGGATTGTCAAATAGTCTTAAAAATGAGGCACATTATCGAGGTCTATCCTAAGTATATCAGAAAAGTGGCCAACTTAGGGATTTCTCGAACCCATTCCAAGTGACTAACTGAAGACCACAATTACTTGGACAAAATGATCAAGTTTTTGTAAGAGACAGGACTTCACAACAAGATTAAAAAAAAAAAAAATCAAGTTGACAGAAAATCAAAGATGATAACCATAGAAGTTTTTGGCACTTTGAAAATTAAATTAAAAAAAGTTGAAAAAAATTAGCCGTAGGTATTTTTACGTCCACGGGGAGAGGAGGAAGGAAATTTTCCTTCTCGAAATAACCATTGAGAGAAAATATCACAAATCTTGTGGTAACCCTGTTAGTTACGTTCCTCCCCCAATAAAAAAAAACCTAAGGTGTGTACTTTAGATCACACCATATAATTGAAAACATCTTCAAGGCGAGATTAATAATATAAAATATAAATTATAAATAAAAACTTATTATAAAGAGGATTAAATGCTGAAAATTTCCCTCGCTTACATTGTGCAAGTCCTATTTTTAGTTTTTGAGATATTTTAATTCATATATTCCATACGATTCGTTATCATTTGGTTTCGTACAATATCTTTGACCCTCTCCTACTCTTTAACTCGGTATTGGGTTAAATACAGTTTTGAATATTAGCTCATTGCATAGAAGATGAAACGCTTAATATTTCCCTCCCTTACAGTATACAAGTCCGATTTTTAGTTTATGAGATATTTAACTATATGTAAAAACATTTCAATTAGTCTACTATAGTCGACTTTACCCTAGCGTTAAACTGTGACGGGTCAATCTAAGAAGTTTTCAATTAAAAAAAAAACAACTCTAGATCCATCTCTGAATAAAACTACAAATTATTTGACATAGCTTATTTTCAACAGTTTCATCGTTTTAGCCCTGGTAGTAATGAAGCGTCATTTGGTGTCTATAAAATATTAAACAACTTCTGAAATTTTTAAATAAACTTATTATAATTCCTGGTTCTAATTGAGTATCACTTTTATCATTGTTTAGGTGTTCTGCATTGCTCGAGTATTTGACCGGTGGAGTTACTCGAATCCATTGTGGTCCAGAAGCAGAGGGAGAGTGGTGGGGTGGTAGGGCTGGAAGGAGAGTGGTGGGGTGGTAGGACTGGAAGGAAAGTGTTGGTGGGAAGATGGGTGTCATGGCCATTATTCTCCGGCCAGTGGCCAACTGGACATACAATTACCGATCCTCCTCTCCTCCGGCTGCCCTAGTTAACTCTTCCTTTCTCCCGGCTCCTACTCCCTGATGGAATTGCCAATTTTTTTTTTTCTCTTCATTGTTCCTGGATAATATGGGGTACTTCGGCGCCGACCGTTGAGTATCTCAGCTGCCTTAATTACTGCAATTTGATGAGAGCATTTAAGGACAAAACCATGTAGTATGTTTTCATAATTTTAACTGAAAAACAAAGTTCTCGTGAAATGATGTCATATAGCATGCAACTCCGTTATATCTCCGTTGATTTGGTCTATCCATCTGGTTTTTGGTCTCCCACGTGGTTCCTTGTCTACTATTAAGGCATTCATTGCAATTTAACCTGATGGATTACTCTGTTACATGCCCCGTCACTCTGAACCTCCTTTTAGCATGATATATTGATTGATCAGTCCCTGCTAACCGTTTTTTTTATTTTCTTTTTCGCTCAGATTATTGTGGGAAGGATTTTTCACTCAAATATTTTAGTACTTATTACGAGGATGCCGGTTAGTGTCCAGTTCTTACATCTATTTATCAGAACTGGCTTTATCTTGGAACTGTACACCCTTAATTTGAGATTTTTGATATTTTTCGAGGCTACCTTTGGTGAATCTTCAATAAACTTGAAAGAGATAAGAAAGCACTTTTGCGCTGGTTATACGCTGGTCTGAGGTCACGTATTACTTGTCAAATTAAACTGTTAGACGTTTCCAGCTATTTCAACACTTACTAAACAAACGCTTTAAGCTTCCAATTAATTACAAAAGGCTCATTTACATGACTATAACAAGGCCAATTTGGCTTTTAAGGAGTTGAGCTTTGGGGCTTCTATAAACCATCGTGTTTCTCTCGGATCCAGTTCTTACAATCCAATATTATTCGTGAAATCTTCAAATTTTCTTAAGGTATGGAGAAGAAAAGCAATTTTTTTCAAAAAGAAAAAAATTAAAAATTTATTCTGAGAAATTTAGTCCTCTAATAATAATGATAAATAACAAGTTTGTCTGGCATAAAATGAAACGAAATAATTAAATTTTAGATTTATGTGACCTTAAAATTGAAATAAAGAATAAGCATAATTAAACAAATGAAATTGAAGATAAATAAATATCAGTATGAATACATACTTTCATTACAATCATTTAAGGGTTTTGGGTTCAGTACTTTGATAGGAAATTCTGTTTCAATACCAACTGGTGTGCTCAACTGCCTGGTTTTCTCCCTTAATTAATTATTTAAGTGAACCCATTACCCCAGGAATGTCTCCCTAGCCCAGGGTCAATTCACGGCTTATGAAAAAGTACTCGACATCAGCCGGATTCGAGCTCGGGACCTTGAGCCTATCAGCCCAGTGCCTAACTCACTGAGTTGCTCCTTCTAGATAATATATATTCAAGACAACTGATTGCTTAATAATTTCAATCTAAATATGCAACTCTATTTTTGAACATAAAGCAATCGGCCTGAGGATGGCGTAATGGCCGAAACGTTGCCATGTAAATAAAAAGCAGAAAGAATCACTTTATTATCATAAAATAAAATGGTGCTGCCCAATTACATTGGGTTGCTAACAACACATCATACTTATTAATCACTACAGACACCATTTAAAATTATTATACAATTATATAGGGCTAACAATATGTATGAGCATAGTATACAATATTTTATACATATATATATATATATTATTTTTTTTGTTTCTTTTTTTTCTCCTTAATTTTTATTTTTATTTTTTTTATTTTTACTATTTCTTTCATTCATTTATTATCATTCTGTACCCTTTCTCTTCCTTCTCTCTCCCTATACATATTCCCACTCCTCACACTCTCTCCTCTCTCTTTCTAACCTAATAGATAAATATATACATTATAAATAAAGTGAAAAGGACACATGCTTAAATTATTTCATTATTTTAAAAAAAAATGAAATTATGTATGAATAAATATCAAGGTTAATGTACCACTTTTCATATTTTTGTATTAATTTTTTGAAATTTACATCTGTACTATAATAAATACAACTAATAAATATGAGCACTCCCTAAATAGTTCTAAGTGAGGAGATCACGAGGCCATCTTCTCTTGGGACGCCTACGAGAATTATTAGAAATTGAGAACGAAGCAAGGCTGGAAACAAGTGGATTCGGATGGAACTGGAGTTTGTCATGAAAGGATACATATCTTGATTGTGCTAAATCAACGACATATGGAACATTAAGATCTTTATGAATGGTTTTATTTGTGACAAAATATGGGGCATAAAGGATTTTGGATTGAAAGGATTGGAATTCGATAGTTTGTTGAAGCCCCAAAGCTCAACTCCGTATGCCCATATAGGTCTTATTATAGTTATGTAATTGAGTCTTTAATAATTAATTGAAAATTTAGATCGTTTGTCTAGTATGTGTTGGAGCAACCGGAAACGTTGAGCAGTTTCTTGTCGTCTCAGTCTTGTATGCGGGTTCCAAGTAAGACATTCGTCCATTTGGAATCCTAGGTAGCGAATTTGTTCAACAGGGACAAGTGGAATATCATTGAAGGATATTGTAGGACAAGAAATCATAGGTTTACGACGAAGGGAGTTATAATAATTAAAAAAAAAAAGAGCTTGGAGCCAACTAAAAATACGAATCAGGTATTATTTTCCATTTTAGAATCTCAGCTGCATTTCAAATATTCAAATATTCAACAGATCATGCCTACATAAATTACAGATAAGTTGTTATTATTGGTGTTTTTGATTGATCTCATCCTTCAAAATTTCGTTAAGAAAATAAGTCATGTTTTAGCGATTTTCTGTTGACTTTTTGCGATTCTAGTAATTAATATAAACTCATTATTATAATTTTATTACACTTAATATTTCAGAACCTCAGATTTTAGATTCAATTACTTACTATTTCAGGCAATTATGCCTTTTTTAGGTTTAATAATGTTTAAACAGTCCAGAGTAGTCCTATTTTTAATGAGTGAAATTCAATTACTAATTAATGTTTAACTATTTAATTGGACCGCTCATGATTATTTGACATTATAAAAGTATAAAAGTTTAATTAAGGTTTTATAATGTGTAAGAGAGAGTATACTTTTATTAGTTATTGAATTAATATCGATGGAGCCCATCACTGTTGCAAATTAGAAACCTCAGGCGAAAAATGGAAGAACACCTTCGGTTTTTGGTTTATTATTTTCAATAACGAACCATTGTAATCGTAAAAAAAAATTGTAAACCTCCCTAAAAATTTGAGATTTTACGTTTCACGATATGTAGAATTCGAAAATCGAATAAAAAATTTGTTGTCCGTCCGCGGCTTTTCTCCGAGACTAGTCGACCGATTTTTTTTTTCAAATTTTGAATCAAAGTCTGAGAACACCCGATGATGGTCCTCCTACCTCGACATTACTATCTGCCCTTTCCTTCCAAGCTGGAAGTCGAAAAACCTGTGTTGGTATAGACTGTAGCGCCTAAAAGAACGTACCCATTGTAATGAAACTTGGCTAAAGTCTTCTCCTCGATGACCTTTAAATTTATCTATATAACGTACTTCAACGAAAAGGAGCTGGAAAAAAGTCACGAGGGGTGGTAAAATTATATTTTTGAATAACTCAAGAAGTATACATTTTTTTGGTGATGTATATATTTAAAAATAAAAAGTCGTTGAAATCTAACTAAAATGTTTTAGCATAATATTTGAATTTTGAAGTAAACTCTCGAATTTCCGAACTTTCTGGGTTTTCACATTATTATAGGAAGTACGACGCTCAACATAATTATGCCCTCGTTAGATTCCACTAGTAAGCACGACGATGTAGTAATTTTATTTTTATATATTTCATGTAACGACTTCCTGTCCTACAGTTTCCTTTAACAATACTCCACTTATCCCTGTTGAGCAAATCCGATACCTAGGACTCCACCTGGACAAACGACTAACTTGGAATCCTCATACTAGACTGAAACGACAAGAAACCGCTCGACGTTTCCGATTACTTCAGCACTTACTAGACAAACGCTCTAAACTTCCCATTAATTACAAAAGACTCATATACTTGACTATAATAAGACCTATTTGGACTTACGGAGTTGAGCTATGGGGCTCCACTAAACCATCGAATTCCTCTCGCATCCAATCCTTACAATCCAAAATCCTTCGTAAAATCCTCAATGCTCCTTACTTTGTCACTAATAAAATTATCCGTAAAGATCTTAATGTTCCTTATGTTTCAGATCTGGCCCAATCCAGATACCTATCCTTCCATAATGAACTTCAGAATCATCCCAACCCTCTCGTTTCTAACCTTGCTTCCTCTTCAATTCCTGATAACCCTCCGAGGCGTCTGAAAAGAAGATGGCCCCGTGATCTCCTAATGTAGTCATATCATTAGAGTGCTACCATTGGGTAGTTCCTCAGCAAGTGTATTCATGTCATTATATCAATTATGTCCAAATTTACTTGGTATATTTATGTAATACAGTTGTAAATGTCATAAAGAAATAAAAAAATATATATATATATATTTCATGTATTTTTTGACAAGTTATGTGTCATCAAAATTTATAAATAAACTATTGACTATGGCTACCTACTATATATGGAGTGTATCAGTTAATAAATGATCCAATTTGTGATACAGTTCGGCAGGCATTGAATTGGAATTGAAAACGACAAGCATCGCCTCCGCCCAAGCTTCATACATATAGAGCGTTCCTACTGTCAAAAAGGGGAGTCCTCCGGATTAGGTCTTCCAATATTAGAAGGCTTCCTTGGAGACAGGAAGTACATTGCAACGGCGAACATTCCAAAATATGATATTGAGGTACATTTCAATCTATAAGTCATCATTATATAGAGGCAATTACATGATAATCAGTATACCATCATGGTAATAATACTTTACTCTGAAATAGTGTAACTTGATTTAGTTATCGTCTCCTCAACTGGTACGAGAAAGTCTGAACACGGATGTTTCACAAATAAACCTAGAGGAAGATACACTAGAGTATCTAGAAGTTGTAAAGAAATCAGTCCCAACCTGTTGATTAAGTGGGATCTTTCAATTTCCTCTTGTATATTGTTGTTTGTCACCTCTAGAACTAGCGGATCCAGGATTCAATTTTTGGAAGACCTTCAGCCGAAAGCTTTTTTTTTTCATATATATGAAAAAAAAACCGTGTTTAAAGAAAACATAAATAAATAGCAATATGATACACAAAAATAAAAACAAACCTTCGACCTTTATATATTATAACTTAAAACGGCTCTAACGATTTTGTTGAAACTTTCCTATAATGTTCTGATTATTATCCTTTCAATTTTCGTATAATCGTTCATTTCGGACAACTATTATCGAAGTTAGCAGCTTTTCAATTCCCAAAGTAAGATTACGAGTAAATATCCTGGTGTCAGAAAGGGATGAATGAGAGAAAAAAGATAACTTAGTGAAATTAAGAAACTCTGTTGCCTTTATCGCACAAGCTTTACCTCTACCTCTTACCTTTGCCTCTACTTTTATTTATTCAATTCCTCTTCCCTAGTCAGACACAGTCCGATACCTGGCTTCCTTCTAGACAAAAGACTAACTTGGAACCCACATACGAGACGTAAAAGACAAGAGCTTAACCGACGATTTGGTCAGCTATATAGACTACTAAACAGAACATCTCATCTCTCAACAGAAAACAAATTATTAATCTACAAGACCATACTGAAACCTATCTGGACCTACGGACTTGAACTGTGGGGGCTACTAAATTATCGAATATCAAACGAATCCAATCCTTCCAGTCCAAAGTCCTTCGAACAATAGTCAATACTCCATATTATGTCACGAACAAGACCCTACACCATGACCTTAACATCCCATCCAGATTCTCCAACTTTCACCAGAACCTTATTCATCATCCCAATCCTCTAGCGCAATCCCTATCCACCTCCGAGCATCCGTACCATCCCCCTCGAAAGTTGAAACGGCAGCGGCCTCGTGATCTTTTGTAAATATGCCTTTGGAGTCCTGGCAATGGCCAGTTTCTCCACTCATGTCCTGAGCGTCTGTGGCTCTAGTGCCCTCTTTCAGTCTCCACTGGCTTCTAATACTAGTGATACAGCTGGAAAAGTGGCACTGGGATCTTCCGGAGTCTTGCTTTGCCTTCCACATGTGGGGGAAAAGGTCTGGCTCGGAGATTCTTGAGCGAATGTATATATTGTATACAGTTATGATTGTGTTTAGAAGTTTTTATTTTATTTGTTTATTTTTTTTTATTTACCATCTTCATCACTATTATTTATTTACTTCTTATATTTATATTTATTTCTTTATTATTTGTATATATTGTATGAATGAGAACTTTTGGCCATAATGCTTATAGCCCTCCAGCAATGGCTGATTGTATTATTATTCATAAATAGATTTAAAAAAAAAAAAAACTTTTATTTATTGTTTGACGAAATTAGGTTATGGCAAAAAGTTTTTGATCAGCAATATTAGAGGATATTGAAATTTTTACACTTATCTACCTTAAGCTGGTTTACATTACTTTAGTTTATGAAATAAATCTAATTCATTTTTTTTTGTTTCTAGATGGACATATGTAAAGATATAAAAAATTTTCTGAAATAGGTAGGAAAGTCGTGTGATTGGACACATCAAATTTTTTTTTTTTTTTTATCCATCGCCCCATTAAATTGTAAAATAAATTAAAATTAATATAAATTGTTGTAAAATAAATTGTAAATAAAAAAATATAAATTGATAATGAAGGGTTACTTTTTTCCAAGTTTTCAGCTGCCTGTAAAAACCAGTTGAGTGCAGAAACAGCATCAGTCCGAATCAAATTTTAAATTTTCCTGAGTCTGATTTATGTCGAAATCAGATAATTTTCGTATGACAGCTACATAAATGTATGTTTTGACAGTGGAAAAAATTCAAATATTTGAATATTTCAAAAAATTTCAAATATTTGAAAATTTGAAGGAGTTATGACGTATTTTCTCTCTCCTGAAAAATTTAAAATTTGTGACTGAAGTCGATTCTGCAATCACCGATTCAGTTATTGAAAGTACAACTTCGTGAAATTTATTGCGCACTTACCCCGCATTGATTCACATTAAATAATTAGGTTGTAGGCGGTTATTTAAGAAAATGATACTATTGATTTAGCAGTTGAAATCACCCCCATTGATCGCAATATCATTCAATTATTAACTGATTTCTATTTAGATCTGTCTGTGAATACTATACAGCTACTAGTTGTATTGTCTTTCCTAAAGGAAAATATTCTTTAAATGGTATTTTATTTAATTTTCTAACGTTCTCTTGAATGTAAATGCGACATATGACCAACGACTTGAAGAAAACAGATTGGTTGTCTTCTACAGGCACACTTAGAGGAGAAATAAATGGAGCTTAGCATATGTGTACATAAACAATTTTCCAGCAGATAAGTACGGTTCCCGTTTTAATATAAACATAAACATATAAAATATTTGATTTAAGTTACTAAGTATTGCTCTAAACTATATAACTAAACTATACAAAATTTACTTTAAACGAAAGTAGAGTTTGTCATTGTTAGAATCATTTATAGAGGATTATTTGGCGGATAAACACAACAAAGTTTCATTAAAAAAAGTCATATATCATTTGTGATTTTATCACCCTTTAACTGTACTGCATTTATCGCACTTTTACAAAAATCTTCTCGTTTAATAAACTTTAAGTCCATGTTAATTAAGTTAAGATTTATTAGGAAAAATTTTGAGATTCACTTCAAGTTGTGTCAAGAAATGATGTGATTTCCTATCCAGGAAAGTAAACGTTTTTTTTTTTTTTTTGCAAAAATGACCACAATTAACTGTCGCCAAGCTTTTATTTCTTGCCTTTACGTGATGTGGGATTTATTGTAATAAACATAATTGTCTAAAAACACATTTTAATTATAAAAATTAAAAAAATAATTTTTTTAATATGTTTCATGTAAGGTGTTCATGAAATCGTGTTTTTCTCCCAGATTTCTGTCATAGGAATTGGTGTGTATATATAAATGACAAAATTAATGAGATGGATTTTTTAAATTAAATAATAACAAAATAAAAATATAAAAAAGGCTCAACAGGTATGAGGAAAAGTAATACCCAGCGGTATTCTTCCCAAAGCCTTTATATGCTAAAACAATATGTAACTAGATCTCTCATCCAACCCCTTTCCAGTCATCTTCTGGTGTTCTGCGGCATAATAGTTGGCGCCATTTCTGTTATTAGCTGTTTGGAGTATCCATGAAGCTTATTATGGAATCGTTTGTAGTAAGTTCCTATGGGTTTCATTAACCGTCGGCATGTGTAAGTCAATGTTTAAAGTGGAGTTATTCACGTACCATGGTGACCGAGTAATCAATCGTAGTATCTTACATGGGGAGGCTGCGGACGTGGGGTAACCGATGCCAATGACTTTTTTTTATGATACTAGGGAAGAAAAATATTAGGCCCATGTCCTCATGTTCTTGCTAATGGGCCCTAGAAGACAAGAAAATTGTTTAAATAAAATTTATTATTTTTTCGTAATACTGTTTTCTGACTTTGCTCTCCATGCAAAAATATATATATATTTTTAAATTTTATGGGAGGATTTGTTTTCATCCTCATGATTTTCTCCCAAGTCAACGTTACTGCAACTTTTAAAATTTATGCTTTTATAAAGAAGAAATCATGGGAACTCCATAAACGTTTTTCTTTTTTATCTCATTAACATCGAAAAATAAATACATTTCGCTGTACTAATATCCACTGTAACAGCTGCGATCTTATACGAGCTATTAATAAAAGGCCGAATATTTAGCAAACAATTTAGATTTTTCGATTGTAACGAATAAGGTTTTTGAGATCCGGAAATCTTTGTTTATCCAAAAAATATATATTAGAAGTTATAGTATGTGTATAATATGAACAATACATGATTTATTCTTATTTTCGGATTAAATTTGGATAAAATACCAATTTTGTACATGTAATTCTTTAGGTACCCATCTCGCTATAAATATATATATATTATAGCGACTATTCACACAGTAATAGTATGAGTGAATCCTTAAATACGAATTTTCATGTTAATTGAAAAATATAAATTTTTTACCCAAAACTTTCCCCTTTGATTTTTTCTTTTTTTTCAAAATCATAAATGTGATAACTCTGATATGGCCCAACTTGCCTATACGAAAATTAGCAAGAATTTAGAGCCCTATAATATACACAAAATGGGATAAGCCAGATGGCAGCAAATAAATTAAGCTTGGAGATAAAAAAAAAAAAATGTTTAGGGAGTTTCCTGGATTTATTTATTATAAATATGGTTTTGAAGGGAAAGAGTTTAGCTTTACTACGGTTGTAGTAACATTGACTTGGGAGAAAATCCTGAATTAAAAACATTACAAGTATACGGCATGAAAACAAATCCTCACTTAAAACTGAGTCAACAATTTTATATATTTTATTTCAAAGTAAACTCTTATTTAGGAGTTTTTGTGGATATTAAAAAAAATATGAATCGTTTTTTTCATCATAATAATTTACTACTTAATTACTGTTTTACTGTAAGCGCCTATTGTTTTTGTAATTTATTATTTATAAGAATTCGTTTAAAACCATTAAAAATATGTTTTTCTTATTCTACACAAACAAGTAAATTCATTGATGTATAATAACATATAAATCCAATGCAGAGCAAAGTAAGAAAACAGTATTAAAAAAAATATACATAAAATATTGTTTTCATGGCTCCTAGGAACCATTAGCAAGAATCCGCAGACGTGGGTTTAATATTTTTCGACCTAGTATCACCAACAAATGTTTCATTGAAATCGGTGACCCCACGTCCGTAACCTCCCCTTGTTAGAAAAGTTTGAAGTCTTTTTATGTATGTTCGTATTGCAATATATTTGTAGCCCTGTAGGTACAGAGAGGTTTTAATAGATATGTGTGAATACTTATCTTCGGTGTTGCATTTAATTGGGAATGTCTTGGTAATGATCGCGACATTAAAATTTATATTTAAAAAATGAAAACCTCCACCATTAAAATTTAATGGGCGAGTGACTGTTTCTCCACCTAAGTAAACTCAAATACAAAGGAAACCTTGGAAGGGACAATGGCCGAGTAGTAGTGAGTGTATTCAAGGGCATTCCCTTCTCGGCGATCAATTGAACTTTCGACCTAGATGTCATCCGAGGCTAATATTGTCATTTTTGGCGGAATCTCTCACTAAACATAACATCTCACTAAACGATACCTCCATGATATTAACATCATATACTTTTATACCGACTTGACGAAATTAATCAAAATCGTTATAGCCGTTATATCGAGAATATTTTAATAATATATAACATCGTTTATATAAAGTACAATTTCTTGGTTAAATTACCAACAGTTTTCTGGGCAAAGCGTGCTTATATTTATATAATAGCGGTATATATTTATATTTATGTGTAAATATCAATCATTGTCAATAGTATTATTGCCTTAAAACGGGATAGGTCTTGCACTTTGCTAGACCAAGACCAAGAACGACCAACTGTTGCAAGACCAATAACAAGACTGTTAAAAAAAAATAGATTTTTTGAATAAAAATTAAGGCAAAAGAGTAACTAATACTTGACAATTTTAGTTAATTTTTGTAAATAATTGGTATAACCAATTTTCATTTGCATTTAGATCTTCTAATTTTTCATTCGGGCTTAGTTAAGTTTAGTCTTATTTAAGAAATTACAGGAATATCTCTATTGTAATAGGCTAATATGTAGCTGCAAGACTGTTGCGCAAGACCAAGACCATGACTAAGACTGACTGCGTAAGACCAAGACTCGTCTTTGGGAAACACTAATCGTCAATGGCGGCAACAGGCTCTATCTGACGGTCACGTTTCCAATACCCCAATATTTTAGCATATTTGTAATTTCTGTAAAAAAAACATTATTATTATATTTTTAAAGTTAAAAATATATGTGAAAGTTTTTTTAATGAAGGATAGGATACGGTAGGGGAGGAGTTTTAGGGCGATAAATTGCTAGATTATTTTGCCCGTTTTTAACATGTAAACATGGCATTTGAAAAAGAAATGGGAATAGGAAAACGCCCAACGTGATTTTTCCCCAAATCTTTAAAGTCCCTCCAATCAATTTTCTGTTTATCATACATAATTTTTTCTATTGTAGACTCACTCAACTTATTTTGTTTTATCTGCTAAAATGCAAAAAATCAATCTCTATTGACCTAGTAGTGAAACACATTTTAAAATTTTCCCACTTATATTTTCGCGATGAAAGTGATTATTTTTATTGTGATGTTGAAAAAATGTCACAAGTCAAATATTTGAGGTAACACGACTTATTTAAACAAAGTTACACGAGGAAAATAAGAAAGAGAGCCTGTGATATAGAGTTTTATTTCTCTTCGTCGTCTTTAGGAAGCAGTAAGTTTGCCTTTTTATTCAGATTTTTACCTCTCTTTTGTGAGATCTGTCAGACCTTTCCATATATATAATAGAAAACATTTTCTTTCGGATGCGACATGATCCAAACTATTCAAAATACTTATATTTTATTTATTGTTTGTTTTTATTTCATGTAATTAATTTATTCGATAAACCTAATGAGTTTCGCTCATCACACCACTTTTGTCTTACAGTAGTAAGGTTTGAGAACAGAAAATAAATATAATCAAATTAATAAACTTTAACATTATTACTTTAACAAAAACCGTGACTTATTTAAATTAAACGTAGAATTTAAATTTTCTACTTTTCTTCGGAAAATCGGACCATCATTAACATTAAAGCTCTTGAGATATAGAATAGAAAATTGAACTTTATTCTGAGTCTTAATCCCTTTAGAATAACAATGGCGAATTAATACAAAAGAAAATACAAATCTGGCCAAAAACTAACTTATAAAAATTCTAACCTTTTATACATTATTTAAAAAATAGTAAGTAATAACTGAAAAATAAACTAACAAAAAAAATAAATGAACATAAAATGTTCTCAAAACTATTGTGATGAAAAAAACAAACAAAAGGAAATTAATATTTATATATATACATAACTACACAATTTATAAACAATAGGCTAACTATTAAAAAAATAACTCAATACAAAATGTAATAATATCTACAGTGATTTATATAATAATATGCAAACACTAAGAGAAATAAAAATAAAATCTCAAGATTACTTGTAGTGTAATGAAAAAAAAAACAAATATATATATATAAATATATATATATATATATATATATATATATATATATATATATATATATATATATACATGCTCAAATCGGTACACAGAGAGACAAAAAGTATAACATAGATAAATAAATAAAAAAATAAGACATCAAGAGTGATGACAGAAAGGCATTGGTTTAGATGTTAAAATATAAGAAGTAGGCTAAATTAATAAACTAGCACTATTAAATAATACGTTAAGGGTTAAACAAAGAATCTTCTCAAGCGTGATTATAGTTGAAATGGAAAAATAAAATAAAAATGCATAAAAAATATAATAAGTACATATAAACATATACTTACATATAGACATATTAGCACTTCTGTAAATATGATATTTAATAATAAAGAATACAAAATAACAGCAGTTATAAGTTTTCTTAAAACCCATAGGCTATTTAACAAAATATAGATATGCATATAATTTTTTTCGTTTATTTATTATTTTTTTGGTTATTTATTTATATTATTAATATTTATTTCATTATTTATTTATTTTTATCTATTTTTACTTTTTTATCTTCTAAGGAGTTTCGGAACTGGAGTGAACCAAAATAAATTACCAACAGGCATTGATGATCTTGTTGTTTTGCACCTTAAAGATCAAATAAACAAAGTTCTGTAAATATCTCCATTTACTTACGGGAAATAATTTATTTATGACTTATGAAGTTTGAAATTATTATGAGTAAAAAAATTAATACTTGATGGTTAACCGTTGTATATTATTGAGGAAGGGGATGGTCCGAGGTGGCGTTCATAAAAAGACTAAAATAGTGAAAAAAACTATTTTATTTCAAGCCAACGTTTCGACCCAACTTTGCAGGTCTTCGTCAGGTCTAGAATGAACAAGATACAATTCGATATAAATTAGATACAACCAACATTCTAGCCCTGGGGAAGACTAGCAAACTTGGATCGAAACGTTGGCTTGAAATGAAATAGATTTTATTTCAGTAAAAAAATAAATAAATGTGCGTGTGTATCCATCTGTATGTATATCTTGAATAAATTTTAATAAGTATTTATAGACAAGTTCTGTATAACTTTATTTATAACAAATAGCAAAAATATATTTATTTAAGTAAAATTGGACTGACGTTCCATTGACATAGCTAAAATCAATCGTTTATCAGATCCAAGCCCTCCATCAAAGTCGAGCGATAAACGACTTCACAGTTGGAAAAGGTAGAGAGGGAAAGGGTGAGAGTTGGTTGGTGCAACTTGGAGCCTAAGGAAAGAAAATAAAAAGTGTTGACTGGGGAGGGAGCCCTTCCTAGTCTGTCACAGCCCTTTGTCCTTCATCTTCCACCCTTTTCAACCCCTTTCTTATTCTCCTAATAACAAATAAACAAATCTATCGCTTTCCGAACTGACAGAAGAAAACATTTCTCACTCCAGTAACAATGTCTTATTTATTCTTTATTGTCTTATTTATTAATACTAGTGTTGGCAATTCGACCGCAATCATTATTGATAATTTGGCGGAAACATAAAGGAATTTACATGTTTTCAACATTTTTTTTTTTTACTCTTATACATTCGTACATACACTTATACACAGGTTGTGGCAGTTCCTAATGGCCAAATTCGGGGGGTGTGAATCTGGACCAAATTTCCAACTAGAAAGTTCATTTTATGCAAGCGCCGATTACGAAGGGGAAAATTAAAACACCAATTTTATGTTGTTTTTTTTTTGTTTTTTGTCGTAAACCAATGACTTCCTGTCCTTCACTATCCTTTAACAACACTTCACTTATTCCTGTTGAACAAATCCGTTACCTAGGACTCCATCTGGAAACGTCTAACATGGAATCCTCATACCAGACTGAAACGACAAGAAACAGCTCGACGTTTCCGACTACTTCAACACTTACTAGAACACTTACAACACTTACAAACGCTCTAACCTTCCAATTAATTACAAAAGACTCATTTACATGACTATAATAAGGCCTATTTGGACTTACGGAGTTGAGCTATGGGGCTCCACCAAACCTTCAAATTCCTCTCGTATCCAATCCTTGCAATCCAAAATCCTTCGTAAAATCATCAATGCTCCTTATTTTGTTACAAATAAAATCATCCATAATGACCTTAATGTTCCTTATGTATCAGATTTGGCCCAATCCAGATATCTGTCCTTCCATACTAAACTTCATAACCTTCCCAACCCTCTTGTTTCTAACCTTGCTTCCTATTCAATTCCTGATAACCCTCCGAGACGTCTGAAAAGAAGATGGCCACGTGATCTCCTAATATAGACATATTATTAGAGTGCTACCAATGGGTAGTTTCTCAACATATGTTTCATTTTATTATATACATGTGCGAATTTACTAGATTTACTAATTGTATACAGTTGTAAATATCATATAAATAAATAAAAAAATATTTTTTTTTTTAAGGTTGTCACTTTTTAATTGAATAACAAAGAATTGTTCAAGATAATTAAATTGTAAGTACACCATAATTTATTGTGGTTACTTTAGTAGACACAATTTTTTTGAATAAACAGTATTAAATTTACTAAGGTCAATGATAAAGGGGACTTTGAGGTTTAAGACGGTCTCTGTACAGAGATATGCAGCTCTTGAATGTCTACTGAACCTGAAGCTAGTGTTGCCCAAAACTGTTGCAAGACCAAGAACAAGATTGGCAAAAAAAAAAAAAAAAAAAATTGTGAATAAAAATTAAGGCAAATAAGTTACTACACAATTTAGTTACTATATGTGAAGAATTGGTATAACCAATATACTTTTGCATTTAACTCTTCCGATTTTTCATTCATTAGTTAGGTTTCCCCTATCTGAAAAATTACAGTAATATCCCTATAAAAATAAGCTAATAGGTAATTGAAAGACTGTAGCGAGACTCTTGATCAAGACCAAGACGAGTCTTGGTCTCGCTTTCGGGCAACACTATCTGCAGCAGTACAGCGGCCGTATTAGACCTGAAAGACCCTTTAATCATTGTCCGTAATAAATTTAAAGTACTTTTTTTCATTGATCATACTTAATTTAAGCAATGCTTTGTTCAAAAAATGTTGACGACTTTACGATGTTGTACTTAAAATTTAATTATCTTGAACAATTTTTGAGCAATTCTATCATATTTAAAAAAAAAAAAAAACGATACTACCTTAAGAAAAATTGTTGTTCTTTCTTTCTTTCTTGCCTTTTAGGCTACACTGATTTTCTTAGGAAGGAGGAGAGGGTGGAGAAATTTTTCAGCCTCTTTTCGGAGAAATATCTATATACATTAAAAAAAATATTTTTCGTTGGCAATGAAAATTCGTAATAAAAATTTTTCAACTTTAAGTAATCACATTGTTCTATCTCATTATATATATATATATATATATATATATATATATATATATATATATATATATATATATATATATATATATATATATATATATATAAAGTAAACCAGAATGTACTTGGTTGTATAATGAATTATCATATTAAAATGAATGGTTAGTTATGCATTTAGTGGATTCATGACGAAATCCGGTCAGCTTATCTCTACTACAACAAGTTGTTTTTGAAGCATTTGACTACGTAAAAGGAAATAAAATAACATAAAAAAAACTTGAATTGTAGTGTAATAACAATACGTAGTAGAATGGTGTTTAATTCGTTGAAATTGACACATACAGTGATTCAATTCTTAATAGCCAAACTCAGAGAATGGTTTTAGATAAAAGTTCCACCAACAAAGTTTTATTGATGCATTGTCCAATTCCGAACAGAAAATGCATTAAATCCAAGTGTTTTCTTAAGGCGACCGTCTTAAGTTATTCTTATAAAGAAAGCGATAACACAAAAATAATTTAATTAAGGTAATTCATAATTGCTTTATACTAAACTAGATAAAATTTTCTTCCAATACGAGTAGAATTTGTCTCTGCCAAAGCCATTTAAAGGGGACTTTTGAGCGGCAGAACTATGATAAGTTGTGGTTTTCGTAAAATGTTGGATTATTCTTGATTTGTTTTATCAACCTACAACTCGACTATAGATAAACCACTGTTATAAACAATTTCTTGTTAATAAATTTTAATTCATATCGATTTAGTCGAAGTTTGTTGCAGAATAGAGTTGAGATTCGCATGTAGTTGTGTGAAAAATTATTTGATTTTATATTCTTTCACCCAGGAGTATTTTCAGAAAAAATAACAACCGATAGATGATTAGAAAGTTTTAACTTTTTTTCCTTTGAACTTGTGACATCTTTTGATGTATATTAGTTATGAAAATGTACTTTTTATTCATTAAAAAAATACAGTAAAAAAGTACTGCTTTATAAAAAAATTATTATCTTAGGCGATTTTAATTTTTCTTCCTATACTAGGTTAGGAAAGTATTGCGATCAATAACAAAATCAATTTTGCGTAAAATTTTCGATATGCGGTTTTTGACGGATCTATACGTTTCAGAGTCCCCTGAGTCCGAAAAAACACATTTTTAGCCATTGGTCTGTCTGTCTGTGCCAAGATTTTCCCGGCAACTAGTGAACCGATTTTGTTGCTTCCTTTTTTATTTTCTAGGGTTTGGACTATTGATGCCTGTGACACGGATTGGGTGCTTCATGAGCAATAGCTATTGCGCAATAAATGAAAAACATTTTTTTCTATACTGTCGATTTTTGTACATAGACAAAATTCCCGAAAAAAAAGTAATAAATAAAAGAAAAGTGTTTTGAACCTAACTCGCTAATTATATATTCTATGGTAAAATTCATAATAAAACTTTTGAAAGGTAATTAAATTACCAATAAAACAAAAAAAAAAAATTTAATCGAATCAGTATTAGCGATGATACAGCGTATTCTATTTTCTACACATGTTTTAATTTATTACTTTCCTACCTATACTATGTAAGGAAAGTATTGCGATTGGTCAAATTTCCGATATGCGGTTTTCGACGGATCTATACGAGTCCGAAAAACACATTTTTAGCCATCGGTCTGTCTGTATGTCTGACTGTGCCAAGATATTCTCGGGAGATAGTGAACCAATTTTGTTCCCTCTTTTTTTATTTTGTAGGATTTCGACAGTGCTTCGAGAGTGTTCCATGAGCAATAGCTGGTGCGCAATAAATGAAAAACATGTTTTTCTAGGGACTGTTGCTCGAAAACGGCTCTAACGATTTTGATGAAACTTTCCTATAATCTTCTAATAATTGTTCTTTCAATTTTCGTATATGAATTGATTTCCCGAGAAAATGCAGAAGAAAAAGTTATAAAGAAAAGAAAATTGTTTGGGGCCTAACTCGCTAAGCATATATAATAATAATAATAATAACCTTTATTTGTGCATACAATGAAAAAATATACAAAATCTCTTATATGTACAAAATCAACTTAGTTTAGGTTTTGAGTTGGATTTTTTTTTTTTTTTTTTTTTTTTTTTTTTTTTATATTTGACTTTCTTGTAACCACACTAGGTAATGACCCTGTCTCATCCTTTTCCATTCTTTCCTCTCTAATGCTACTCTCTTCCAGGCTGCTACCCCGCAGGTCTTCTTCATCTCCTTGTCCCAGTCTGTCGGCGGGCGTCCTCTCTTCCTCACGTGTAAGCATATATTCTATGGTAAAATTTATAGTAAAACTTTTGAAAGGTAATTACATTACCTACAAAACGAAAACAAAATTATAGAAATCGAAACAGTATTTGCGAAAATACAGCTTATTCTATTTTCTACACATGTTTTAATTTATGACTTATTACTTTTAATACTAGGTAAGGAAAGTATTGCGATCGGGTCAAATTTCCGATATGCGGTTTTCGACGGATCTATATGTTTCAGATCCCCTGAGTCACCGTGAAAAAACACCGTTTAGTAATGAAATTCCCTACAAAATTATATAAAAATCGTTTATTTTGGATAACGATGTTACAGCTATTCAGTTTCCAATGTATGATTACGGGTTCATATCCTGGTGTCAGAAAGGGGTGAATGAGAGAAAAAAGATAACTAATTGAAAGTAAGAAAATCTGTAGCCCGCATCACACAACCTTCACTATGTTCTCTACTTTTAAGAGAAATTTTTGTTTGACAAAATCATGCTATGGCAAAAATTGTTTCTGGCAAAAAATCACCAATATTACGGGGTATTGAAACTTTTACACTGATCTACCTTAAGCCGTTTTACATTGCTTTAGTTTATCAAATAAATCGTACTAAAATCTTTTCTTTGATCAATTTTCAGGAAAATTAATGTTATCAATTTTTTTTTTTGTTTCTTGATGGACACATGTAAAGATATAACAACTTTTCTGAAATAGGTAGGAAAGCCTTGTGAGTGGACACACCAGATTTTTTTTTTACATAGATATCTTATCTGATTACCTAAATTATTCAATGTGTTATCGCTTCCTATGAATGAGAAAACGTGACGACTTTTTGAAAACACAAAATGGAGATTAACTCCCATTTCGATCGAAACTGGAATATGCGTCAAATAAATTTTTGTTGGAAATTTTATGCTTTCAGAGTTAGGAGGCCCTTTAGAACTGAATCATCCGGTATAATAATATTGTACAATATCAGTTATCCGAACTGGGGTAATCAGAACCCTTCATCAATAATAGTAAGAAATTAAATAAATAAAACCAAATAAAATAAAAACTGAGGAAGAAGAGAATGGATGGTTAGAGATAAAGAGAAAATATGACTTATTACAGACGTCCATTTCCTCAGCGAATTTTCTTAGCTCAAACGCACATTCTTCCCGTTGTTGTACTCTTGTGAATTCTTCACCTTCTTTTGTGAAAATAACATGACAGTAGATCATGGAGAGATGCTCTGTTCCGTTTTAGATATTCGATAGGCATCAAATCAATACGTTCTGACAACAAATCATTCTTCTACAACTTGGAGAAGAAGCTGTGAAGAATTTACTCCGAAAGTTAAAACAAAACAAAGTGTGCTGCGGAAAAATATACATGGGAAATTCAGATTGAAATATACGAGCTTATTTAGTTAATAAAGTTATATGTTAAATTTTAATATTTTATGGCATTTATTATTATTAGTTTCTGTATTATTTATCGTAAATAGAGTGTGAATGTCCTCTCTGAACCCTAATATAAATGTCCTTAATTGTGGTAGATTGTAATATTTCTGAATAAATAAATTTAAAAAAAAAATGGCATGTAATTTTTCCTGAACACTCCTGTAATTTGAATATCCCATTTAAAATTAATTAAGATTATTGCGTAACTTTTTTTTTCTCTCCGTACTCTGTATATATGTTATTCAATCATTACAAAATATATCGAAATAAATAATAATTTATTATGTATGTTTAATACAAGAAATATAGTAATGAAATTCGCTTATGTTTAGGAGTGAATAGGATAACCACAGAATGTGGCAGAAATGTTACCTCGTCTATGAAATAAATGTTAATAAACCGTTTACCTCATACCAAATGAATAATAATTTATTCACAGTTATTTACGATTAATGGTACTGCAAGTATACTTTGTAAAGACGTATTTTACGCAATGGTTATTTTGGAGCGAAAATTGCACAGTTTTCTTTCCCGTGGATTCATCATCCATTATTTGATGATAAAAAAATTAAATAAATAAACATTCCACATTTCACCTTAACCGAGTTTGAGATAACAAGAGGTTACTGTGTATAAATACGCCAAAGTACAATGGTCAAATAAATAAAAGAGAAATGGTTAAAATCAAATAAATATACAATTAATTCTTCGTTATTATATATATATATATATATATATATATATATGGGGCTGGGATAGCCTAGCGGGCTAAGGCGCTTGCAATAGGTAATCAACATTAAGCAACAATGAGCGTGGCTAGCACTTGGATGGGTGACCGTCGTCCACCAATGAAAGCCACGCTGTCCGAGATCCCCCCCGGGTATGTGAGCCCCGTCAGCCTATTAGAGGCAACTTACACCGACCGGGCGTAGGATTGATGACCCTACCCCGTAATTTAAATCGGGAATCGGTATGTGGTCTAGGAGACCACACTCTCGGTTAAAGATCTTCATGGTCTGTAGCGCCAACCGAAAAAAAATATATATATACATATATCTAGCTTAAAAATGATTTCATAAAGCTGCCGATTGACGGTACACATCTCAATTTCATTTTATTTTTATTTTTTAAGAGTTCGAAAAATGTTATTTATCACATCCATTGAATGACCTTTCAGTTTGATTTGTGTATGATAATTATGGGATTTCGTTATTCATTTAGAATTCTCAAAGAATTAACTTACTATACGGCTGAGTGATAGGCGCAGGGATCTTCTAGAGTCCTGTCTTCCCACGAGTGGGGAGAAATGCTTTGCTTGGTGCTCTTCCGAGTGAATGAATTTTGTAAATATTGTATAAAAGCATATCTGTATTAAGTTGTAATTACTAAAATTTCATTTTGTTTATATACATTTACTTTTATATTATTTTTTTCTTATTTAAATTATTTTGATTTGTTTTAAATATAGTGTGAATAAGCTACTCTATACCTATTAATACAGCTCTTAATTGTTACTAAATGTAATATTACTCATTAACGACATGTGTGAAAGTAGAAAAAAAAACTGCTCCTCTTAATGTGTGTAATGTCAGTTACATTTTTGCAAATGTCTATAAATAACCAATCCTAAAAAACGATACAAACCTTTAAACGCAATTAAGTAAATTATTATTCAGTGGGCTGGAGCACGTGGATTGAGGATTGAGGATTGAATCTGTGAAAGGAACGGTTAATTATGATTCTTTGAAATCTATTTCTTGCTACAGTGATTTGCGCCATAACTCCTGTTTTAGCTATATTAATTTGTAACTGCAAAGCAACCATTATCCTACTCCAGATTTGTTTTCTTCTTGGAGAAGTTGTTTTATCTTGATTGCAATTCCGCTAATTGCTACATTAATATAATTTCTCACTTTTAAATGTATAATAACTTTTAGTAAGGGTCCGTTTCTTTATATTTCCGTACCGTTTGCTCCCAGTTTTCTAATTATGTAGAATCCTTTGATTTCCAAACACATCAACAGTTTTATACATTTTTATCTGATAGTTTTATTTCAATGTATGGTACCGTAAGATTACCCCATCTTATGATTTTTTTTTTTTTTGAATAGCTGTATATCATTTGTACTTGAAGTAAGTTAGTCAACTGTTCTACATATCATGGGTAATAAATATTCAGGACGTAGTCTTATTAATTTTTTTATTTATGCCAACGTTTCAACCCAAACATGTGGGTCATCTTCAGGGCTGAAATTTTTTTAACACACAATCAGAGATATAATAGTATGCGACCGATAATGATAAATAATTAACTATAGTGATTGATGGTTCATGAATCTTAACTAATATTGCAATACACATATTAAAAATGAAATATGTAAATAGTTACAAAAACTAAAAATTAAAAAAATAATCTATATAATCCATTTATACAAATTTGTAATATTTTCTCTTCCTAACCATGGTTTGAGCACTGAGGGTGTTCAAGTACTGACACATTTGGTAGGTAAGTAAAAAGGTCAGGGGGAGGGGGGAGGATTTCCCAGTTGTTCTTTTTCAGATAGCAAAAGGTAGGTAAACATAGTCAGAGGGGAAGGGAGGTAATATTTATGGTTATAGAATGTACATAATTTGCTGACTAAATATTTCACATGTGTACAACATATGCGTTGTTTCTTATGGTTACAGAAATATGACTATTGATTTTATTACTAGCCAAAGATTGCGTCCTGAATATTTATCAGCCATGATACATCATTTATAATTTAAAAAGGGAACATATTTAATTAATATTCAACTCAAATGACCAACATATAAAAAATACCATACGATGGGGTAAATTTGGGACTAGGTGAAATGTACAAGAAAAAGGTGAAATGTACAAATCAGATATCGGTTATATAAACTTGACAATAATAAAAACATTGCAATATGCTAACAAAATGTTTTTTTGTTATAAATAAATTTAAAAAATAAGTACCAGTATAAAAAATAAAAATAAATAACCAAAATAATTAGTGTAAATGAACATTTTTTTATTTACTCTCACATTTGATATACCGTTAGATGGGGTAACTTTGGAACAACAGGTAAAATTTAGTTTGTGGTGATTCCGTGGTGGATACACTGTGTTGGTTCAGTCTGCAAAAACGTGCTTTGTGTAGGCATCTACTGCGCTACTACTTTGCGCCAGTTTGAGAACCCTAGCTCACTACACTCCTTGTGCAGTTAGGTTTTATTTATTTTCATTTATTTTTTTCAAAATTCTTGTTTTCATGGAGCTTTCGCTTGTGCCTCAAGAGCAGTGTGCCGCAAGGTATTAGCGCAGCATATAGATAGAAAGCTTTATTTCATATACATTTAACATATTCCTTTTTTTTTTTACTAACAAAACTTTTTTTTTTGGCAATGGTATAGAACCGTCTGCCTGGAGTGTCCCTAAAAATACACATAATGAAAAGAAATAATAATAATAAAATAAATAACAATAATTAACTTTGGAAACCTTAAAAAGTCTTTCGTTATTTAAAACTACCTGATACATATAATCTAAATAAACTTTAATTTGTCAAAAAATAAGAAGAAATAATTTTTGTTGCATAACCTTAATCTTATACTTGCTTTTGTTTACATATAACTAAAGAATGTTATGTGTTGTATTGCTGAATCAAAAACATCCTATATTTATAAGCGTATATATGATACATA
Organism: Nezara viridula; assembly: GCA_928085145.1. Classification (NCBI taxonomy): domain Eukaryota; kingdom Metazoa; phylum Arthropoda; class Insecta; order Hemiptera; family Pentatomidae; genus Nezara; species Nezara viridula. The sequence continues at coordinate 146,859,158 of OV725078.1, forward strand.
TATAAACTGCTCCAATCTTTGCCATTGAGTATGTTTATAAGTTCATTCCGGTTTAAGATTTTATTATTAAAATATTTGATTCGATATTTCGGTAAAATCGGACAAACAGCGACGTAGTGGTATATATCCCCTATTCAATTTAAATTACAAAGGCTACACAATCATTGTAGTTTACTCCTAGTAACACTATTGTTTAAAAATAATTGTAAACGCAATTTAGTGACAAAAACCCTCTTTAAGACTGTCGGCTTTTGCAGAGAGAAATAACATATATCACCTGCCGATATATATTTTTAAAAACCGTTTATTTAATTGTTCCGTAAAAGGTGATCTAAAAAAAAAAAGACTTTTATTCTTAGCTACTTAAACAAACGACACTTTAGGTAATTTAATAGGATTAAATCATAACTCTAATTCGAACCGATTTACTGTTCATTTCTCATTTAACTTAATTTGTCTAAGAACTTAAATAAATAAAAGCAAAATTTTAACCATAAACAGAAAAAAAGTAAAATAATTTTTCTAACCTTTTTTTATTTATGATATTTACAACTATATTAAGAAATATAATACATATTTTCTAACCTAAAATCGAATTTACACCAACATTGATTATTTAAAAAATTTTTTTATTGAGGTATAATACATTTTACCACACTTAAGGGGCTGAGTATTAGAGCTGTATGGCACATTCATACCATATTTACAATAAAATAAAATTTAAAAAAAAAAAAAAAAAAAAATATATATATATATATATATATATATATATATATATATATATATATATATATATATATATATATATATATAAAATAATGTATGTATAACAAAGGTAGAAACTGTAATAAAAACAAAGAAATATGACTTAAAGTGAAATAAAATAATACAGATCCTTAGGGGAAAAAATGAAATTAAATAAATAAATATTAATGATAATAAATTATTAGAAGTTAACGAATAAAAAACCAAACAAACGAAAATGAAACTAACGGTTATACTTAATTACAATATTTACAATCAGGCAAGGGAGCTCCGTGTCCAGCCCTTTCCCCCACTTGTAGAGGACAAAGCGAGAGTCTAAGAGATCCCAGCGCTTCTCTATCAGCCGCATCACCTGCATTAGAGTCCAGTGGAGACTAAGAGAGAGCACTACAGCTACAGACGCTCATAACATAGATTAGAAGCAGATACAATAATTTTTTTTTTGGCTTTACTATTGTTGCTTATTAATCTGACGTATGTCCGTCTAATTCTATGTCTAGAAGATATTTTCGAATATGAATATGAACAAAAATCCGAGAAAAAAATGTCTGAAAATGCAAGAATATTCAAGGAACTAAAAATAATTAAATATATATTTATAAAAAAAGAAAATTATGCCTCACCGGTACGATATGATCGGTTCGAGAGTTTTATCTTAAGAAATCTTCTTGCACTTCTCAGCCGATTTTTGTTGACATTCGTAATTGTTCTCGATACAGCTTCTACTATTGTAATAAAACGTTCTTCTACTATTGGGCAATCCGAGAACGAAAAACAAGTGCCTAAATTTTTATTCTTGCGGGATCAATATGAGGAAATAAAACTGTATTGGTTTCAAATATAGCATTTGATATGACTAGGTTCATAATTGCAATTTAGTGGATACAAGGTATAATTGGATGGTGGTATATTGAATAATGGATCTATAACTGACCAATGAGGGAAAATCTAAGCGATAAAAAAGTTTCAACTCATGGGAGCCATGTTGCATTAAACACACCACAGTCCCAACCACCAACCCCTCCCCCCTATTCCCCCACCCCACTTCCCAATCCCAACTGCTCTCCGACAGGTGACCCTTAATTACATTTTCACCTTATTAACTCAATTGGCCTAATTAGGGTGTTTGATATATGTAATCTTTTTTTTTTTAATAGATAAACTACATTACTTACCAAATCTCTATTCTTTGTTTCACTTTTAACGCCCACTTCCACTTCTTCCATATTTTAACTTCATTAAAATCAATTTTTAAACTGTTCATGAACAAACTTTAGACTAAATAGATCCCTTGAAAACACAAACATTTCTTTAAGATTTATCATTGAATAGTTTACAATAACCAGGGGTGCCCAGAAGAGGGTTTCATAGCGTAAGTTGCGCCATCAAAACTTTTGTGGGAGGGCACATTTTGACGGAGTTTTGTATTTTTAAGAGAGGCCCATTTCGACAGGATTATGGATTTTTGGAATGGAAATTTCAAAGCAGATAACAAGAGGAAAACATGGAAAAGGGCGCAGCAAGTGTAATCGTATATGATCAACAATTTGTATTTTAATCTACTTTCGCAGTCCAAGCGCACTATCAATCATTGCACTAATTGATGAAAATTATTTGCCGTCCGTTTCAGATATTAAATAGGCCAGTTGACTTTGCGAACTTGCTGATACTGGTACTTGTTGTGTGGGGGAACTAGTCCGGCAAGTGGGGCTTTTTTCCAACCCCTGACGGCCACATTGAAGTTGCCGCCGTGTATTTACCAGAGTGGGAATGTTAAGATCCATCTTCCTGGGCCGCTGAGAAATGAAATTTAGTCGACCCAGGTGGGAATAGAACCCACAACGTTCAGAACCGGACACTCTGAGATCTACGTCCTAACGTGCTCGGCCATCCCGTTCCCCTTGTGTATGCTAGTATAATCAACTAATAAGAGCTTATGGTCTATGATGCAGTCAAATCCAAAACGGAAGTATCGTATACAAATCAAAAATCATATATTCAAATAATGTAGTATGTGGTTTCATCTTCCCGAGCATATAGCTTGCCGGTAGATTCTTTATTTAATCCCAGGTAAAAGAAGTGTTTATTGCGTGATCCTTATACAGTCCTGTCACATACCTTACAGTATTCCTTTCCAATAGAATAGAAGTGATGAACTTCTCTTTTGGCAATCCTTCTAGGAATAACTTAAAGTATGTTTGATTCCTAATATACTCCCAATAGAGCTTGGTCTTATATGCTACAGCTACCTCTATATGTCTTTTAACACAACTTAGGGTGATACCACAGTTAAGCATGGGAGCCCTTTATAGCAAAGCTTGCGCCTTCTCATTGTCCAAAATTTCTGAATGTATTATCTTAATCTTCTTTTTTATCCTCGGCACTACAGTACGAGGTGGACTGGCCTCCCATACAATCCGGTTCCATGCATTACGATCCAGCGCTAGCTGTTTCAATCCTGTTATTCCAATCCATGCCAGATCCTCTTCTTGGTTATTCAGCCTTTGCCTACCAGGGCTTCCTCTTTTACTTTTCCCGTACAAGTTTTGTCTCATTATTTTCTTCGACACCCAATCATCTTCTATTGTCTGTACCTGATCAAGCCAGATAATTCGTCGAAATTTGATTAAACGTTCTGTATTCCCTTGTTTTATTAATTCTTCCAGTTCCTGATTATTTCTTATCCACCACACACCCTGGACCGGATCTAACATACACCTCTGGATCTTCTTTCAAAAATATCTAGCAAGTGTCAATCAGCAACACGTGTGCTGACAAAAAGTGCTTTTATCAAAATCAAAGTATCAAACAAACAAAAAATAGGAAGGTTTTATATTTGTTTATTTAGAAATATTACACTTTGTCACATCAAGGGCATCCATAATAGTGTTCAGAGAGCACACTCACACTCTATTTACAATAATAAAAATAAATAATACAGATACTTAATAATAATAAATACAATAAAATAAAATAAATGTATATAAACAAAAGAACTGACCTAATCATACACACTCGGGCTTGAGTGGAGGATCTGGCCATTGCCAAAACTCCAATAGATGGTTATTTACAGAAGGTCTCTGGGCCACTGCCGCTTCAACCTTCGAGGAGGATTGTAAGGATGGGTGGTGCTGGATAGAGATTGTGCAAGGGGATTTGGATGATAGGTAAGGTTCTGGTGAAATTTAGAGAATTTTTCTGGAATAAGGTCTAGGACAAATGGGATATTAAGGTCATGATGTAGGGTTTTGTTGGATACATAGAAAGGAGCATCGACTATTGTTCGAAGGACTGTAGATAGAAAGGATTGAATACGTTTGATGTTAGAAGCTTTTGCTGATCCCCACAGTTCTAGTCCGTAAGTCCAAATAGGTTTCAGTATTGTCTTGTAGATCAGTAGCTTGTTTTCAATGGAAAGTTTAGATTTTCTGCTTAGTAGTCGGTATAGTTGGCCGTATCGTCGGTTGAGTTCTTGTCTTTTGAGTCTAGTATGCGGGTTCCAAGTTAGTCTTCGGTCTAAATGAAAGCCAAGATACCGGACTGTGTCTGAATAAGGAAGCTGGATGGAATTAAAGAGTACTGGTGGACAGGAATTGCGTCGGAGTGTAAAGGTAATATGTTGGCATTTAGATTCATTAACTTTAATGCGCCAGTTATTACACCAGTGCTCAATCAAGGTGAGGTGACTTTGGAGATTTAAGGATGCTATTTCGGGATCAGAGTTGGATGAAAAGATTGCGGTGTCGTCAGCGAATGTTGCAAGAAAAGTAACGGGATGAACAGGGATGTCAGCAGTGAAGAGGATGTAAAGCACGGGACCCAAGACGCTGCCTTGGGGAACACCGGCTTTAACGGAGTAGATATTGGAAAATTCTGTTCCACAGCGAACTCGAAAGGAGCGGTCAGAGAGGTAGGATCGGAGGACTAGGTACAAGGACTGAGGTAAATGGATTTTAAGCTTGGAGAGCAGTCCGGGGTGCCATACCCGGTCAAATGCCTGTGCAATGTCCAGAAAGGCACCCGAACAGTATTCCTTGTTTTATAGGGCTGAGGAAATATGATCAACAACTCGGAGTCCTTGTTGAACAGTAGAATGTTGAGAGCGAAAACCAAACTGATGGGAAGGGATATTTTAGGATTCTATAATGGGTAGGATTCGTTTCAAAAGGATCTTTTCAAAAATTTTTGAAAGGATTGGGAGTAGGCTGATTGGTCTATAGGATGTTGAGCTATTGAGAGGTTTTCCTGGTTTTGGGAAAAGGATAATAGTGGAGTGTTTCCATAACAGAGGGAAGTGGGTGGTGCGTAGGATACAATTGTAGATATATGTAAGGAATATGACTGCTTTGGATGGAAGTTGTCGAAGGATTTGAGGTGTAAGGAGATCATGTCCAGGAGCTTTACGGAGGATTAGTTTTTTTAATTGAAATTTTACTTCGGAAGGATGAATAGCTTTTGGGGGCAAGGAAAGTGGGATTGGTGATGTAAGGAGTTCTTCTACTGTTACGGTGTGGGCAGGATGGGATTCCGGATGTGAAATAAATGTATTGGATAGGTGAATGGCGAACTCCTCAGCTTTATCTTCGTCAGATGCTGCCCAGGAGCCATCACCTCGTCGGAGAGGATGGGAAATGCGGTGAGGATTTAGGATTTTTGTTGTGGTTTTCCAAAGGGAATTGTCGCGAGAAGAGAGGGAGGATAGGTAGGAGTTGAAGGATTGTGATCTGAAGGTGGCTAATTCCAGTTTTAATTGTTTGCAGTAGTAATTATAGGAGCAGCGGTCGGTAGGATGTCGGGTACGTTGCCATAATAATCTGGCACGGCGTTTGGTGCGGATTAGGTTAAGGAGGTGTTGGGGTAGAATGGTCTTTATAGGAATTCTGGAGGAGTCTTTTGGAAAGGAGGCAGTCCAGGCGGCTTGTTGGATTGTGGTAGTAAAGGAATTTACGGCACTATAATATTAGTATTAATATTAATTTTTATTTTTTTAAATGTATTCTTATTGTTTGCTCTTAAAATCATTCACCTTTATTTTAATTGTCTTTGTTCACTTATGTGCTTCTAATCTTTAACTTTCAATTTTTATAACTTTAATTCAATTGTACCATCAAATTCAACTACCTATTTTTAATTTTCTAAACTTTAAATTGTATTTGTTAACTATAGTTTTGTTATGTATGCCTATGTAGTAGTTGATTCAATTTTAATATAAGGCGAAAATGACCCAGGTGGTTGAAGGGCACAAAACATTTATAAACGAATCATTTTTAATAAATAAAAAAGCTGTATAAAAAAATAAAAATATGTGTATGCAATCAAATAGCCAATTAAATTAAATGAACAACTTTTCCTGTAAAAGTCTCATGTTTCACCATTAAAAATGACAGATCGTAAATTGTTTAATTAGTACAAAATACCACTTAAAAAAAAAAGTATTGGCTTTTATATACTATAATTTATTTTGATATATTTATACACGATGTATTTAACAGAGAATCCTGAGGAAGAAGCAATTTTATGTGATTTTATAACTATAATATTTAGTGTTCCCGGAATGCAAGACCTAAACGAGTCTTGATCTTGCGCAGGAGTCTCGCAACAGTTTTGCAGTTATTTATTAGCTTATTATTATAGAAATATTACTGTAATTTTTTAGATTGGAGAAACCTAACTAAGCCCGAATGAAACATTAGAGGAGTTAATTGTAAAAGTATATTGTTTATACCAATTATTTACATATAGTAACAAAAATTATCAAGTATTAGTAACTTTTCTTGCCTTAATTTTTATCCAAAAAATCTATTTTTTTTTACCAGTCCTAGGCATGGTCTTGCAACAGTTAGGCGGCCTTGGTCTTGGCCTTGCACTTTGCAAGACCAAGACCGATTTTGGGCAACAATAATAATATTAGTATAATTTCAAACTGTAGGGATAAACGATGACTTTGTTTTATTATTCCTAAGTTGATTACGCGCTTTATTTTACGACTGAATTAAAATTGATATCAAAACTAAAAACTATATGCGAATAGCCGATTAGAACCATTTAAAAAGTGTTTTCATAAATCTCGTATTTCCACTGGTCCCGTAGAAAAGATTCTCTTCACGCTCCGAATTCTCAAATCTAATCTCATTAGACGGATGGAGGCAGAATTTATCACTCATTTACGAATCTCTTTCCCGCACCTTAGCCCACAAACCTCTCCGCTCGAAGAAATCATCATGATAAAGCTTTTGGACAAGGCCTCATCAAATCCTTAAATGTTTTCCTCCGGAAAGATATCCAACCCACCTCTATATTTAACTGTATAAACAGAATGTATACTTTCCTTAAGATTTCAACACCGACAGTTGATGATATATTCTACGTAACCTACAAGTCTTCTTTTTTTTTTTTAATTCCTTAGAATTTTCTCGGCTTAGTGTAATTCTAATTTTTACTTTCCTTCCCATACTAGGTAAGGAAAGTATTGTGCAAGCGGGTCAAATTGTCGATATGCGGATTTTCATGGATCTGTACGTTTCAGAGCCTCCTGAGTCTGAAAAACATATTTTCAGTCATCGGTCTGTCTGTCTGTGCCGAGATTATCTCGGGAACTAGTTAACTGATTTTGTTGCTTTTTTTTTTTATTTTGTAGGGTTTTGACTACTGATACCTGTGACACAAATTGGATGCTCCATGAGCAATAGCTGCTAAATGAAAAACATGTTTTTCTGTGGACTGTAGCGCAAAAATGGCTCTAACGATTTTGATAAACCTTGCCTTTAATGTTTTAATACTTGTTCTTACAATTTTCGTACATAGACTAAATTCCCTAGAAAATTCAGAAAAAAAGTTATAAAGAAAAGAAAAATGTTTTGGGGCCTAACATGCGAAGTATACATTCTATGGTAAAATTTATAATACAAATTTTGAAAGGCAATGAAATTACCAACAAAACAAAAAAAAACCATCGGAATCGAACCAATATTAGTGATGATACAGCTTATCCTATTTTTTATTTTAATTTATTTCTTTCCTTCCCAAACTAGATAAGGAAAGTATTGCAATCAAGTCAAATTTCCAATATGCGGTTTTTGGACGAATCTAAACGTTTCAGAGCATCCTGAGTTTTAGAACCTGTTTTTTTTAAAGGTAATGAAATTGTCTACAAAACTATATAAAAATCGTTCATTTCGGACAACTATTAACGAAATTAAAGCTATTAAATTTCCAATGTAAGATTAAGGGTTCATATCCTGGTGTCAGAAAGGGGTGAATGAGAGAAAAAAGATGACCAAGTGAAAGTAAGAAAATCTGTGGCCCACATCACACAAGCTTCACTATTTCCTCCACTTTTAAAAGAAATTATTGTTTGGCAATACTAAGCTATGGCAAAAAGTTTTTGATCAGCAATATTAGGAGGTATTGAAACTTTTACACTGGTCTACCTTAAGCCGTTTTACATTGCTTTAGTTTATCAAATAAATCGTACTAAAATCTTTTCTTTGATCAATTTTCAGGAATATTAATGTTATTAATTTTTTTTTTGTTTCTTGATGGACACATGTAAAGATATAACAACTTTTCTGAAATAGGTAGGAAAGCCTTGTGAGTGGACACACCAGATTTTTTTTTTACATAGATATCTTATTTGATTACCTAAATTAATCAATGTGTTATTTCTTCCTATGAATGAGAAAACGTGACGACTTTATGAAAACACAAAATGGAGCTTAAGCCCTTTATCAATAATAGTAAAAAATTAAATAAATAAAACCAAATAAAATAAAAACTGAGGAAGAAGAGAATGGATGGATAGAGATAAAGAGGAAATATGACTTATTACAGACGTCCATTTCCTCAGCGAATTTTCTTAGCTCAAACGCACATTCTTCCCGTTGTTGTACTCTTGTGAATCCTTCACCTTCTTTTGTGAAAATAACATGACAGTAGATCATGGAGAGATGCTCTGTTCCGTTTTAGATATTCGATAGGCATCAAATCAATACGTTCTGACAACAAATCATTCTTCTACAACTTGGAGAAGAAGCTGTGAAGAATTTACTCAGAAAGTTAAAACAAAACAAAGTAGCTGAGGAAATATATACATGGGGAATCCAGATTGAAATATACGAGCTTATTTAGTTAATATAGTTATATGTTGTATTTTAATGTTTTATGGCATTTTTATTAATAGTTTCTGTATTATTTATCGTAAATACAGTGTGGATGTCCTCTCTGAACACTAATATAAATGTCCTTAATTGTGACAGATCGTAATATTTCTGAATAAATAAATTTAAAAAAAAAATGGCATGTAATTTGTCGATGAATAATCTTCTGTTGACCAGCAATAGCTGACCAATGCTTAAGCTTAATTAAAACTTAAGACTAAAATCTTAAATAAAATACGATACGTAATACGGTTTGGTTAGATTTTTTTATATTTTATATTTTTATATTTTTTTTCATCTTTCTTTCTGCATATATGTGGTCTTGTTTTTTTCTTTCCTGATGATGCCTAAACTAGCGAAACGTTGTCAGGTGAACTGTTTACATGTATGTTAGAAACTCAACGCTTTACAGTTTGGATTTCTCTATTTATATCCTAATTTTTCGTTTGTTTAATTTTTTAAACATTATAATTTATAATATAATTATTTTTTAAAAGGGGGTATAAATCGCAGTTTTAATAACATTTATAAATTTCCTAAAGGATCACCCCCATCTTTTTTTATAAGATATTTTGATATCTGAGACTCCTTGCGTTGGCCTCCCAAAATCAAATCCTAGATCCGCTATTGCTGGCCAACTCCGATATTTAGGATTTGCCGAGACAAGACAAGAAAATCCCACAGAATCTTCAATTTATAGTCTATTCCAACACAGCCTTACTTTCCAATTTACCGCCAAAACTTATCTTGATAACTATAATGGTTCCTATTGGTAATAGTTACGCTAATGTTCATATCAAATAAAATTTTTTTTTGTTTTTTTTCACTATCTATTTTTCCACCTATCAAACATATTTGAAGCTGATCTGTTGAGTTCCATTTTTTATTATTATTTCTTTATTGAGTATTATAACAATCTGTCTCTTGGACATTGGTTATAGTGAGGTAGGATGACATTCACACTATATGTACAAAAAAATAAAATAAATAGAACAAAATAATAATCAAAAGTATATACAATAGATAATAAAATAAAATAAACTAAAAAATAATAAAATTAAAACTAAGAAAAAAAAAAACACATGCATACCTATATACAATCAGGCGAGGGAACTCCAGGAGAACCCTGCGCTGCTCTCCCAACCGCTTCACTGGTACTAAAGCCAGCGGAGGTTGGTCGAGAGCACTTTAGCCACACACACTCATGTCTCGAGTGAAGAATCTGGCCATTGCCAGAACTCCAATTTATACAATCTACAAAAGTTCGCGTGGCCACTGCCGTTTCAACCTTCTTGGAGGATTATAGGGATGGGAGGTGCTTGATAGGGATTGTGCAAGAGGATTTGGGTGGTACGTAAGGTTCTGGTGAAATTCGGAGAATTTTTCTGGGATAAGGTCGATGAAAAATGGGATGTTGAGGTCATGATGTAGGGTTATGTTGGTTACATAGAAAGGAGCATCGACTATTGTTCGAAGGACTTTTGACTGGAAGGATTGGATGCGCTTGATGTTAGAAAATTTTGCTGATCGCCAAAGTTCTAGTCCGTAAGTCCAGATAGGTTTCAGTATTGTCTTGTAGATCAGTAGCTTGTTTTCAATGGAAAGTTTAGATTTTCTGCATAGTAGTCGGTATAGTTGGCCGTATCGTCGGTTGAGTTCTTGTCTTTTGAGTCTAGTATGCTGGTTCCACGTTAGCCTTCGGTCTAAATAAGATACCGGACTGTGTCTGAGTAAGGAAGCTGGAGGAATTAAAGATTACTGGTGGACAGGAATTGCTTCGGAGTGTAAAGGTAATATGTTGGCATTTAGATTCATTAACTTTAATGCGCCAGTTATTACACCAGTGCTCAATCAAGGTGAGGTGGCTTTGGAGATTTAAGGATGCTATTTCGGGATCAAAGTTGGATGGTAAGATTGCGGTGTCGTCAGCGAATGTTGCAAGGAAAGTATCGGGATGAACAGGGATGTCAGCAGTAAAGAGGATGTAAAGCGCGGGACCCAAGACGCTGCCTTGGGGAACACCGGCTTTAACGTAGTAGATATTGGACAATTCTGTTCCACAGCGAACTCGAAAGGAGCGGTCAAAGAGGTAGGATCGGAGGACTAGGTACAAGGACTGAGGTAAATGTTGAGTTCCATAGAGATGCTTTAAAAGGTTTTGATATTCGTGGAAAAAATTACGATGAAATTTTAAAGCTAAACAGATTTTTTATTATGAAGTGATACAACGGAAATAGAAAAATCATTCCTTTTTAAAGAACTAGAAATTAGTTAATAATTTATATAGTACATGTAAATTTATAATTTATACAGTATACTGCGGGTAAGCACCTACTTACTTTATATAAAAAATCTGGCGTGTCCACTCAGATGACTTTCCTACCGATTTCGGAAAAGTTTTTATATCTTTACATATGCCAAGAAACAGAAACAATTGAATTAGATTTATTTTCACGAAAATTTATCAAAGAAAAGATTTGAGTTCGATTTATTTGATAAACAAAAGCAATGAAACCCGACTTAGGGTAGATCTATGTAAAAGTTTCAATACTCTCTAATATTGCTGATCAAAAACTTTTTTCCATACCTTAATTTTGTCAAACAATAATTTCTGTTAAAAGTAGAGGAAATAGCGAAACTTGTGTGATGTGGGCAACAGATTTTCTTACTTTCACTTAGTTACCTTTTTTCTCTCATTCACCCCTTTCTGTCACCAGGATATGTACCCGTAATCTTACGTTGAAAATTGAATAGCTGTAACTTTGTAAATGGTTGTCTGAAATGAACGATTTTATATTGTTTTGTATTGAATTTCATTGCCATTAAAAATCAAAAACAGGCTAAACAGCTGAACAGGACAATTATTAGAATATCAAAGGAAAATTTCAGCAAAATAGTTAAAGCCGTTTTCGCACTACAGTCTGTAGAAAAACTTGTTTTTCATTCATTGGGCAGCAGTTATTGCGCATGGAGCATCCAATTTGTGTCACAGTCATTAAGATTAGATTCAGAAAAAAAGTTTTTTTTTTAATTACTACAATATATACTTTTTATTATTATTTATTTTTATTTTGCTTCTATTGAGTTGACAGATTGTTGTAAAACTCAATAAAAAAAATTAATTAATACAATAACGTATTTATTATTTAAATGATTCTTGGCTAAAGGTCACAAATATTTTATTATTTTCAACGTTTAAGTTTCAAAAGCCATTTTCAAATATAAACTATAGTGCTTCTTTACGTCTGAATCATTTTTTTTTTTTTAATACCTTTTTCTATCGCATGGTCATTATTATTTTTCAGGGAAATGTTATAGTAGGTTGTTGAGTCTTCGTGACAGATTTGTTCGGAACTTTACAGAACACAAATAGGACACCAAGTCTAAAAAACCAAACAAAAAAAAAAGTTTTATGTATGAAATTTGCCTTTAAAAGAATACTAACTATCCAAGGTGTGTTCAAATAACCGAAATGTAATAAATATGCATAATATATTTTTTTTTAATTTAAAGGCGTCAATCACACGGGTCAATATTGCCTCAATATCATAAATGGTTGTGCAGGTTGCTCAAGAACTCAAATATTTTATTAATTATATAAAATTCAGGACAGCATACTCCTGCAATTCAGCAAGAAGGTCATTTGGTAGACCAAGAAGTAACCTAATTTAATTGAATGCTCTTCACTCGGTTAAAGATTGTTTTATAGTGAGCGTAGTCCCACAAGTTTGAAAAATGTATCCATGGGTCAGACGGTATGACCAATACGCAGGATTACTTCTATTCTATGCTTATTTCTATTCACTAGCGGATCCAGGACTTAATTTTGGGAGGGGGGCTTCAGCCCGATAGTTTTTTTTTCATAAAAATAACGATAAACACTTTGGAATAAAAGAAAGAAACTAACTACCTGTATGAAATGGTGTTTAAGTGATTCCTAAAGTCCTTTTAAATGATTTTTTTTTTTTTTTAATTTCTTAATGATACTTACAACTGTATTAAAGAAATACATCTAGTAAATTTGAACATATGGATGTAATGACGTGAAAACACTTGCTGAGTAACTACCCAATGGTAGCACTCTAATGATATGTCTACATTAGGATATCACGGGGAGTAATTGAAGAGGAAGCAAGGTTAGAGACGAGAGGGTTGGGATGATTCTGAAGTTTATTATGGAAGGATAGGTATCTGGATTGGGCCAGATCTGAAACATAAGAAACATTAAGATCATTATGGATGGTTTTATTTGTAACAAGGTAGGGAGCATTGAGGATTTTACGAAGGATTTTGGATACGAGAGAAATTCAATGGTTTAGTGGAGCCCCATAGCTCAATTCCGTAAGTTCAAATAGGCCTTATTATAGTCATTTATATGAGTCTTTTGTAATTAATTAGAAGTTTAGAGCGTTTGTCTAGTAGGTGCTGAAGTAATCGGAAACTTCAAGCGGTTTCTTGTCGTTTCAGTCTGGTATTAGGATCCTTTTAAATGTAATTACACAAATAATAATACTTTAATAGATAATTTTTTTTCCATAAAACATGGTTATATTTTACCATTTTGGAGGAAGCTTCAGCCCCAAAGCATCCCTCCCCCCTAGATCCGCCCGTGTTTCTATTCAACGATGTTCGAGAGGAAACGTCCCTTTTAATTTCTCTCAATTTATTTTCGCTCACATTTGACCACATTTCAACTTTATTTTCTTTATAAAGATGGAAAGCCTCGACAGACACTCTTATTATAAGGATTTAGTAATAGTTTTTTTGGTTTTCCAATCAGCTAGTTTTATGACCGGTTATACCACAGTGAGCAGAGATACATAAACAAACGAAAAATAATGAAATACTGTTTTCATTTGTAGATTATAATGAATAGAGAAAGTTTTTATTGATTACGTTAGTTGTAAAAATATTCCTTAAACTGAGTAAGGCTGATTGATGTAGTGATGTAGTCCTAAGTGCAGATAACCTGTTTATTTATTTATTTATTTTTTTTTGTGGAGAACATAACATTTAATATTTTGTAAATTGAAACCATTTCAGCTGTATAATAACTCAATAGTGGTGATAATGAAAAATATGACCTCTTTGATTTCACACAACCGAGGTTCCCAGACGAATAGAGCTCATGAAGCCGTCGCACAGTGGGACAAGTAAGGGAAAACTCGCAACATCGGCTAAATCTACTTTTTTTTTTTAGAACTCCAAAAACTAGATAAACTGTTTTTATTGGCACCTTCTAGAATTCGTGAGAATATTTTCAGTTGGCAGAATATACACTTTTCACGGTTTTTATTGAATAGCCCAATAAAAAAAAAATTATAGATTTAGCCGATGTCGCTAGCTTTCCGTTACTCGTCTCACTGTGCGTCGGTATAAATAAAATCAGAATCATCTAATCTGTCATCATTTTGAAAATTTGGGTAATATACCGCAGTAACCCAAACGAAAACCCCTAAAATATTATGTCCATGGGGGATGATAATTTATATTTGAATATGTCTATCGAAGCAGAGACATCGGCAATAATAAATGGATAATAAGAATAGAAAAGAATATTGGTGACCTTTGGCCCCAAATCACTAAATAATAATATGACAGCTACGAAACAAGATTTTTTCAATGCTAAAGGTACAATTTACAATTTTATTTCTTAAAGTTTTAGCATTCGAAGAAGATACAATAAATTGTTTTCTGATCAAATATCGAAAATTCTATACAATATTGTAATCGGGAAGCTAGAAACACTGCGGCGAGACAAACAATCGACTTGAGAGCAAGGAGGGTGCACCAGTCTGTGGCCTGAGTGAGGGGGGGGGGGGGTGGAGGGTTGTTGTTTTCGGTGCCACTGCACAAATGTGAACTATGGTTGGGGAGAGGAGGAGGGGTTAGGGTAAACCGTGGTCATAGATTATATGGTAGGTGCAGGAACGTCACATTTTTATTATATTTTCGTTACTACACTTTAGACGGATTATATGGAGTGAATAGTTATAGTGCCAACACTTGTATCTTGTTGTTTATATGTGTGTGTGTGTGTGTGTGGGTGTGTGTATTATTTAAATTATTTATTTATTAAACTTTACAACTGAATAAATAAATACCAGGAAATTTGTTGAATGATACATGTGAAGAATATACCTATTGGTAGCACTTCAATGATAAGATTAATTTAGGAGGTCCCTTGGACACGTTCATTTCATACGCCTCGGAAGAATTACTTTGGATGAAAAGTTTTGAACCAGGGGGTTAGGGTGACCCATGAGCCAAATCTAGAACAACAAAAGTAATATTGAGGTGTTTATGCATAATTTTGTTAGTGACGAAAAATCATTAAAGGTTCTACGGAAGATTTTGGATAAGGGAAGAATTCGATGATTTTATGGAGCCCCAAAGCCCAATTCTATATGTCCAACAGGACTTGATGATTTTAGTGTAATGAATTTTCTGTAAAATATTTGAAGTTTAGAACGTTTTTCAAGTAAGTGTTGTAGCAGTTGGAATCTGCGATCAGTTTCTTGTTGTTATCGGCTTGTATGGTGATCTCAAGTACGAAATTTATCAAGATGTAGTAATAAGTAACGGATTTATATGACAGGTGTGAGTAGATTATTATAAAATACTGCAGGACTGTATGTAGTAGGTTTAAGACGAAGGGTAAATTTGATTTGATGAAATATGTTTTACTTCCCCAATTTTGACATCATTCTTCAAGGTTTGTGATGTTTGATAGTAGATTTTGCAATTGATGGGTCGTTATTAACTGATAGAATACATGTATCATCAGCACAATTAGATAGGGGTAGTGGTAGGATGGCTCGGGATATCAGCTGTATAAAATGTGCAGAGAATAGAACCTAAGATGATATCTTGAGGGACATCGGCTAAATATATATAAAATAGAAGGAATGTCTGTTTTAAACGCTCTAATTTCAGATACTACATTACAGATTTGATTTTTTTTCATTAAATACATATTTTAATGAGGGAAGCTTTAATGTATAAAATCGTAGCAACAATTAGAGATGCTAGTCAATCATTGCAAAACTTTTTTTAAAACTTATTTATTGAAAAATTTTACAGTCTGTCTCAAGGACATTTATAAAAGTGTTCACAGATCACATTCACACTCTATGTACAATAAATAAAATAAAATAAATACAATAAATAAAATAAAACAATAAATAAAATAAACTATAAAATAACTATAGGTAATTTTGCTTGCACACCTTCCCGTAATTATTATAGTTACGGTTATGAGTTAGCTTAAAAAAATACGCCCACTCTTTATTTTTCCTAGTATTGATTTACCTATATTGTGGAGGAAACAAGTATATAATTATATTATAGACCATTGGTGGATTTATTTAGACTCTTTCGTGCTTAAACCTCCTAAAATAGAAAAAACCTTTTTTTTCATTGGTACATACCTTAAGATGGGGTAACTTTGGTAGTGGTTGGGTAACTTGGGACTGCGTGGGTAACTTTGGGACAGCGGGTAAAATTTAGTTTGTGGTTTGATTGATTCCATAGTGGTTAACCTGTGTTGGTTAAGTCAGCATGGACAGCGCATTTACTGCAGTACTACCTTGCGGCACACAACTCTTGAGGCACAAATGAAATTTTGAAAAAAGCAATAAAACCTAACTTCACAACGAGTGTAGTGACCTAAGGTTCTCAAACTGGCGCAAGGTAGTAGCGCAGTGGATGCCTACACAAAGCACGTTTTTGCAGACTAAATCAACGCAGCGGGTCCAGCACGGAATCAACTAAATTTTACCCGCTGTCCCAAAGTTATCCCGTCTAACAGTATAACATATGTGAGGACGAATAATCAAAAATTTTAATTTACAATAATTATTTGGTTAGTTATTTTTACCTTTTATTCAGGTACTTATTTTTTAAATTTATTTACAATAAAAAACATTTTGTTAGCATATTGCAATGTTTTTATTATTGTCAAGTTTACATGACCTATATCTCATTTGTAGATTTCACCTTTTTCTTGTACATTTCATCCGGTCCCAAAGTTACCCTATCGTGCTGTATTTTTTATGTATTGGTCATTTGAGTTAAATATTTAAAATATGTTCTGTTTTTAAACTATAAATGATATACACCTATTTTAAAAAAAAACACCATCCCTAAAAGCATTGCTGTTCTTCTAATTACTTTTTCCTTTCTTTTTAAATATAAAAGGTCCTCCCAAAATTAAAATCTGAATCCGATACTGCCATAGATTGGAATAACTAAATATATCATCAACTACTGTAAGTTTTCTTTATATAGATTAAAACATACCTTGTTCGTAAAAAACTGTGTTAAAATGTAACCATTTAACTCAAGACGTTTTCTGTCAAGTCCCCCAGATGCATTTGGCTATGTACTTATTAAGTGCATAGAACAAGTAAATACAATTTAAACAGCCGTGCAAAGTTTTATATACAAGAGTTGAACAAGAGTTACATAGGTGAACAAATAAATGTACCTTGATTAATTAGCTGTCGGTGAATGCCAAACAACTTTTCTTTTTTTGTGATTGGTTATTAATTTGATTAAATGGTTTCGTACTTATCACTTCTTTTAAATTCGTATGACTAATCCAAATTTATTGGGGTTGAAACTGTATAATGGAATAGAAAAATCAACATTATTGTAGGACAAAGTCTCTTAAGAATAACAATTGTGTACAGAGAAACGTAAAGTCTCGCCCTAAGGCCTGTTACAATACAGAAAAACTAAACAATAAGTAATAAATATAAGTATAAATAAATATCCTTCAAATAATAGAAGGAAAAGCAGGCCTACAAATATCATACGAAAAAACAGAGCTATAACTACTGAAATAAATTTCAAGAAAAAAAGCAGTAAACACTAAATATGGAAAAGTAAAAGTGACAAGAAAATTTATGTATTTTGGGGAAATAATATGTTACAACAGTTCTGAGAAAGAGTGCATCCGAGATAAAATCACAAAATTAGAAAATTTAAGCTTTCAAACTGGCAAAATTTACGATAAAAAGACTCTCTCATCCAATGCAAAGTTAAGGCATTACAACCTTGTGATAAAGCCTGTGATTTTATATGGGATACATGCCTCTCCAACTTGAAAAAGCTGCTAAGAATAGAAAGGAGGATGTTAAGAAAAAATTATGGGCCCAGGGAAATCCATGAAGGTTACAGGCGAAGATCTGACGAAGAGATCTACAGAAAAATCAAAGACCTGGAAACCGAGATAAGATTTAGAAGGCTGATGTTCTATGGGCATATGGAAAGGATGGAGGAGGAAAGGTTGAACGAAATGTTCAGCTACGAAAGCATGGGAGGACACCCGAAGCAAATAAGAGAAGAATTAAAGAACCTTAAAATTTCAGATGCCGACTGTCTAGATAGAGACACATACAGGAATACACTGAAAAATCTCACCAATATTGGAAGAGAAAAAAGGAGGGGTTCTAAGTGGTCCGAAGAAAGAAAAGAAATGCAGTTGAAAATCATGAAATTGCGATGGGAAGAAAGAAAATCAAGACTTCGAAAGAAGCCTAACCAATGATATTTGAGTAGTCTTTAGTCCCAATACGTGATTAAAAAAAAAAAAAAAAAAAAAAATATATATATATATATATATATATATATATATATAAAAGTATGTACTCATTAAAGGTATTTAAAAATTCCTAATATATCTTTATTAAATATATCATTCGACATATTTGTGACCTTGTTTTTTCTGTCATGATGATATCTGAATTGGCGAAACATTGGCAGTTTGACTGTTCACCTGTATATTAGAGAATCATTGTTTTATAGTTTGATTTTTTCCATTCATATCTTGAAAATAAAATATATATATAGTAAAACCTTCATAGGAGTGTTGTGTTTGAATGATTTTTTAAAATAAAATTTTATTTATTTTATTATGTAAAAAAAATATATACTTTTGTCATAATATCTTGGAACATAAGGATTGAAAAAAATTAGTAATCGATATATTGATCGGGGTCTTGATGTCATAGATGACGACGTTGTTCTATTCTATGTGTTAGTTTCTGTCTATTCGCCGGAAAGTTCAATCTTTGTTTACAGGTCCCTGAGATATCCTTTATATCATGCCTGGGTAACATGAAGGCGAAATTTTCGTGCTATTGATCGGCTATAAGAGTGAGATAGGGAACCGCAGTGTATGAGAAAGGAGATTGCCGAGGGTGGACCTCTCTCTCTCTCTCTCTCTCTCTCTCTCTCTCTCTCTCTCTCTCTCTCTCTCTCTCTCTCTCTCTCTCTCTCTCTCTCTCTCTCTCTCTCTATCTATCTCTCTTAACGAGTAAACGGTAAGAACCATTAGAGTAAAGTGAATGTAGACGAAACATAGGATAGGCAAGTGTTTTCAATCGATTGCCATAAGGCACGTAGGCCGGGGAGGGGTCGAGCTGGGGCTGGGGGAATGTCTAAGGCGCTCCCCACACCGCCCTTCAGCCCTTCAGCCCTTCAGCCCTGTAGGGTCTTCCTGTTCCTTCCTATACTCTTCCGAAATATCCGATTATATCAGATAAAAATCATAAATTTCATATAAGGTATATATTATACATAAATTTAAAAATCATCCAATACATAAGAAAAATCAACTTATCTTATTTCAGGACAAAATATTTTATGAATAATAATGGTGAACGGGTAAATAAACATTAATTCTGGCAATAAGGCCAAGGGACTGAAAAAAAATTAATAAATATAAGTATATATATATAAAAATTTACTTAATAACCAGGAACTTTAAAACTAATGATTAATCGTGTTTTAGTACATCATATAATTTATTTATTTATTTGGTAGTTCATACATAGTTAATACATTTCTCAACGTAACAAAACTCCAGGAACTTTCTCAATTTCCAATTCAATTTGGTGCTACCTTCACCATCGTAACGTATTATCTTGGATATTGGAATCCAAGAATCACATTAAAAAAACATAAAATTATGATATACTGAGCATTGCATTTACATACAAAAAGCAGCTGCGTCGATAAAAGTATAATAGAAAAATATATATACATAAAATATATATAAAGTAATTTTTAAAAACTACGGAAGTAGCAACCCCTCCGCAATATAACTAATAAGAAAGTGATATAATACATAAGTAAATAAAATAAAAAAAAAAAAAAAATACATCGCATTATTGTGAAATAACGGAAGTGAAATTTGAGTTTATGTATCACTGTTTCTTATAAAATTTGTAATTTTTATTTTCTGTTTTAATTGAATTTATTTTGTTGAGGAATCTAAAGTGAAATTTAGTTTATATCGATCTGAACAATTTGTTTTATATTAATGTACTTATCTTTTTTCCTTCTTATATTGTCCTCATGTATTATATCATGTTTCATATTGTACCTGTTATTTACAAACTTACTATAACTAACATTGATTGGGCCAGAATCCATGGCTACGCTGTTTATAAGCCAATAAATAAATTTAAAAAAATAAAATAAAAAATAATAATATATATATATATATATATATATATACCAAAGATATTTAGATATACAGGGTGTCCCGTAAGCAGAGGGAAATATTTGAAAGGTTGATAGTACACATCAAGATCTACAAAAAAGTTTATATAAACATTTGCCCAAATTTAAGAATTGAGTTATTTTAAGGAAGTGACGCTCTTTGTTGAATAGGAAGTGACAATGTAAAAAATATTTGATTTTAGGAATTAAACATTGCTTCATCGAAAATTTTTCACGTGACAAAATTTTCTTTAAAACAAACGACGAGTTTGTCATCGTTAAAACTATTTAAATCCTATTCAACAAAAAACGGGACTCGCTAAAAAAAAAAAAATTAATTTCCTAGTTTTCTGCAAGAAATTGGGCATTTGTTTATATAAACTTTTTTGTAGATCTTGATGTTTACTAGTGTTGCCCAAAATCGGTCTTGGTCTTGTACCTTGCACCAACAACCACCTACCACTTGAACACCACCACCTATCTGTTGCAAGACTAAGACCGGTAAAAAAAATAAATTTTTTGAATAAAAATTAAGGCAAAATAGTTACTGATACTTGAAAATTTTTGTTACTATATGTAAAGAATTGGTGTAGCCAATATACTTATGCATTTAACTCTTATAATTTTTCATTCTGACTTATTTAGGGTTCTCATATCTAAAAAATTACAGTAATATCTCTATATTAATAAGCTAATAAGTAACTGCAAGTTGCGAGACTCTTGCGCAAGGCCAAGACCATGACCAAGACTGAGTTCGCAAGACCAAGATTTGTCTCAGTCTCGCATTTGGGCAACACTAATGTCTACTATCAATCATTTAAATATTTCTCCCTACTTACGGGACAGCCTGTATATTTGGTACTAAAAAAAAAGATTTATTGTATATATTTTTATTCATGTTCTATAGAAATGTATTAAATAGAAATACATCTAGTAAATATGAACAAAATGATATAAAGACGAGAAAAGACTTTTTGAGAAACTACCCACTATTAGCACTCCTAACAATGACATTAGTTGATCAAGAGGCCCCCTTCTTTTCAGAGGCCTCGGAGGGTTAGCAGGGAAAGGAATGAAAACAAGGCTAGAAACGAGACTGTTCAGTGTGTATTAGTTTATTATGGAAGGATAGCTATCGGGATTGGACTGAATCGGCAACATTTGGGACATTAAGGTCGTCATGGATAGTTTCATTTGTGAAAAAGTAAGGAGCATAGAGGATTTTGATGCTTTAATGGAACCGTAAATCTCAACTCTTTAAGTTCAAATAGGCTTTATTAGTCAAATAAATAATTCTTTTAGAGTTATTATAATGCTCTAACTTTTTATACATCCAAATCTCTATGTATATATACACATATACATATACATATATACAATAACATATATTATAAAAATTAAGTTTTCGAAATTGACATATAAAGTTATAATTGATTTAACTTTTGAACCGTTGGAGGTAAACTAGTAAAATAATATAAATTCTTGAAAAAATTCAATTATTAAAAACTTTCTTGCTCATAGCTTTATCGTAGAACAGAACAATCAACAGTTAGTTAGTCATATACAGTAAAAAACATGAGGTAAAAATTATTTTTTTCCTTATTAGAGATATTTGAGGACGGATATCTCAGAAACTGATCGAGATAGAGAAAAAGAGTGTATAGTCAGTCATATTGCAAATTTTATCAGCTTTAATGTTGTATAGAACGTTTTTGTCCATGCGATGGATAGTTTTACTGATATAAGCGAAAACCTAAATAAAAATAGTAATAAATATGAGGCAAAAACATTTTTTTGTAAAATTAGCCATAGCTGAGGACGAATATCTCGGAAACTAAACGAGATAACAAAAAATGGTATAAATTTAATCATAGTGCAAATTTTATCAGCTTTAATTTTGCATAGAACGTCTTTGTTGATGCGATGGATAATTTCCCTGATATAAGCGAAAACCCGAAAAAAATTGACCTCCTAGCTGTCCCCTCCCCCCATATTTGGCTCAACATCTAGCAGTGGGGACTTTTAATATGTTTACCTCCTCACTAGTCCAAAAGAATCCAAAAAAAGACAAAAATTGTTTCCCCGCCATTTCCTTCTAGAGACTGGACTCAATGACTGGACTGTATGTGATTGGATGAAACGGAGTGGTGTGATCTTCGATTTGCGTTTCTGTCAAGATGATGCCTGAATCGGCGAAACGTTGACGGGTTTTTATTGTTCATCTGCATTTAATGTGTGTTTTAACTAGTCATTTTGATCAGTATTTTTCAAAATTTTCTCAAAAATGGCCTTACGACTTTCATTAAACAAATCATATCAATTTTTAATTAATCTTTAAAACTGCTATCCTTGTTGTGATAGTCTTCCAGGGCTTCAATACCGGATTTTCCTAATTTATTCCTCTCCGGTACCGTTAACTTTTTTTTTTTTTTTAATTAAACATATTTTATTGTTAGTACTGATAAAAACATGCAATATTTAACTATGAAAGAATCTGTGAATCAACCAAAAAAAAATAAATATTTACTTTTTTCGAAAACGAATTTTGAGAAATATGAGTAGTAATAGAGATGTAAAGTATTACCTTTGGAAAGCTAAAGATTTTAGAACAATAAATATCTAACATAAATAGTTGTAAAATATAATGCATTGTGGCGAAAAAGTGATGAATAATAATTTTTATAGTTAATAATTTTAGCTTTTATATTAATAATATTAATAGCCTTACTTTATATTCTTTAAAGATCTAAAAGTCTCTCCCTTAGGAAGTATGAGTCCTGTTTATAAACCATTTACGAAATTTCCACTTAATCATTGATTTAAATTTTTTACATTAATTTAAAATGAAATAATATTTTGTCTCTAATTAAATAAAATATTTCCTATGCACTATAATTGTCCATATAATTTTGATGAATAATTTTAAACTTCATTATGATGAACCAAAATTAATTATTGCAGAATTATTTTTCGATTTAACAACAAATTTTATTGGTTTATATGGCTGAACTGACTACGACTCCCCCCTGCATTTTGTTTCAAGTTAGTAGCAGGAGTACCAATTACAACATTTCTTTAATCGATATAGTAATTCAATTACCCACCTGGTGTAAAAGAAGAGACGTACAAGATTACTTTATAACCGCGTGTTGAAAAGTTTCTAGTATTATTTATATGTGCTTTGTTTTCCTTATTGTTTTTTAATTATTTCGTGTGTGACGGACTGGAAGACTTCGTTTTGTTTATTTATTGAGAAAAATATTTTTGTTTATTATTTTTATCTAGATTTAATTTATTCTTTTTTTAATTGAAAGATTTACTCAGTTATTTTGTGTTATTAATTACATCAAAATATATATGTGTTTATAGAAATTTTCAATTTTTGTTTTATTGTTTCTATTGTAGTTTTATATTTATTTTTTTATTTCTTATTGTATACATGGTATGAATGAGTCTCGTATAGCTCTACTACTTAAGGCCATTAAGTGAGACAAAATGTATTACTTCTTAATAAAAATTTTTTTTTTTTTATTTATTCATGATATTTACAACTGTATTAAAAAAGTAAATACATTAAGTAAATTTGATAACAGAAAATAAAAACATGAAATGACTTGTTGAGAAACTACCCACTGATAGCACTCTAAAAACAAAATGTATTTACAATAAGAGATCTCGAGGCCATCTTCTTTTCAGACGCCTCGGAGGATTATCAGGAATATAAGAGGAAGCAAGGTTAGAGACGAGAGGATTCGGATGGTTCTGAAGTTTATAATAAAAATATAAATACATTTATCTGCAAAAAAATAATATATTTTTTTCATTTTTTTAATGTATTTAAAATTATTTTTCACCAAACGTAGAACGATAGATGTTATGTGGTGTGCAAACCATTTTTTTTTTAAGTTAATATTTCAAGAATATATAAAGTAGTGTAATAAGGTTGCATAAAAGTGAAATGATTTAGAAATGATTATAATAATCCAAAATAAATTAAATTATATGGAGTCGCTATTCAATGTATTCACGGACTACATCATACGGAGAATCAAGGCTTGTGTATACATAGGGAAGGCCCGTTAACCGATTTGGGGCCAATTGATGAACCAAAGTCGGAATTTATTCTTGTCCCATACTTGCAGATCCCGCAAGCACAGCATCCCTTTGATATGCCAGAGCAAGGGCGTGACTCCAATCTGGAGGCGATAGTGGTTCATTAAGGCGGATAACCTACCCAAACAAAGGGAGGGGGTAATGCCTTGCTAATTGACAGTGTTGCCAACTAATCCTAGTGAATCCGGATAGTAAATGCCTCCTTGATGGTAACAGTTATCCGCGAAACGTCACTTTCACCCAAGCTCTTCATTGTCCTCGGTGGCATCTGCCCAAGGCCGGATTAAGCAGTGTAGATGCCCCTAAACAATGCAAATCTCAGGGGTCCCTGCCCGTTCTTAAACGCATAATTTTGGAGATTCTGCGAAAAATGAATGTCTCGTCCTTTTCCTGTTATTATAAAAAATCTGGTTGTTTTTTTTTTAATAAAGTAAATATTCTGTGACGTTTAGTTCCCTAAGAATTACAAACATGTACAATAGCAATTACATTATAATATAATTGTGTCTGCATGGTTTTAAAGTGTTTGTTCAAGATGTACATTTTTTTTTTTTTTGTGAAGGCATTAGTAGTAAAATACCATGCAGATCTTTTGCCGCCTTTTTAAACCTCTTGTGCAATTTTTTTCCATTTATCTGTATGGAGCTCTATTGTATCTTTGTTGATTCTATCTATCCATCTGCTTTTTGGCCTTCCTCAGGATCTTTTGCCTTCTATTGAGGCGTTCATTGTTGCGTAGAGGCTTCCAGATTACTACGAGCTACATGCCCGGCACAGCTTAACCTCCGCGTCTTCATATCATGGGATATTGATTGACCAGTTATTGTAAGCAGTTCTTTATTGGTCTTTCTTCTCCATGTGTTAGTATTCTGATCCCAGATCGCCCCGGTTATCGTGCGAAGGATTTTCCATTCAAATCCTTCAACACTTTTTTTCTAGGATGGTGACCTGTGCCCAGGTCTCACAGCCATATATACAAACAATATGATGAAATCATTGGTAAATTGATGTTTCTGTATTTACATATTTGCACGGTAAGCAATATAAATAATAGTTTTGAATTAACATTAGAATCAAATTGGTAACGTATTTAATTTTTATAAATATTCTGAAGATTGATAGCTGAGAAGTTGGAGAAACAATTTGTTCTTAAATAAAGTCAATAATGAGGTTTTGCGTATGGAGGTTGATAAGATTATAATCTTATTTTTTTAAATCTAATTTCTTTATTAATCGTACTTGTGTTCAACATTTAATTACCAATTAGATAGTTAAATGCAGTTAATGAGTAGGTTCAAAAACATTATTCACTTCAATACAATGCTTCCTGGTTTTAAAATATTAAGGATATCTAGACAAATATTTAAATGTTTATTATAAATATTCAAACTATTTTAACTGAATTAGCAAATCATTCCCTTGTAGAGATCAGGGTAATTTTTTAAACAAAATTTCGGGTCTCGATAACATTTCTGAGAGAGTAGCGCAGAAATCTCCTGGAGTCCTGCTTTTTCCTCCATGGTTTGGCAAACCTGCCTTGGATTTCCCTCGGCTTACTTTAAATAGTGTATGTTGGTATATATTTGTTTTATTTATCTTTCAGTTATTTTATTTTTATTTGTCTTATATGCTTTTAAAATATCATTCAATTGTTATTTTGTTCCTATTTATTTTATATTTTCTGTATATTTAGTGTGAATGTAGTCTTACCTCACCATAACCACGTGACAGAATGTTATAGTACTCAATAAATAAATAAAAATAATTTTTAAAAATTAGCACTAATTTTCCCGTAGCAGGGAAAATAATAAATTTAAAAAAAAAATGAAAATTTCACTGAAAACGATCATAAGGCTACGGAAAAAAAGAGAAATAAATATTGAAAAAATATCATAAAATGACAAAGTAGGTGCTAATATGAACATTCATTTATTTTAACGATAATAATTTGACTAAAGTGAGTGTCAAAATGATTTTAATATCCTGGTTGGATTATATAAACCATAAGTGTAAACTAAAGTGTGATAGAACGATAAAGTAAAAAGCAAGGTATTTTTTAATGCATATCCATCTAAACACTTGAAATTTAGAAAACAAATATCGATTTAAATCCTATTGACATTTCTTGAAGATATTGATTTATATCTTATTGATATTTTTGAAATATATCGATTTATATGATATTCGTATCTTTTAAATATATCGAAATAGTAATTAAATAAATTGAAAATATTTTTGGATATACCCATATATCGGCATTAGTATTACCTTATATATATATATTTTTTAGTCATTGACAATATAGTTGATAAATATGAGTAAAGTATCTATAGCTATCAAATATGTTAAAATATTAATATTTCGGCCTGGATGTTTTTAATCGTTGAAACGCAATAACAATAAATTTAAGTTTTAGATTTGTAATTAATCCCAATCCTGGTCCAAATCCGATGACAAAAATCTCAACTATTCGGTCAACACCTCTTCCAAACCTTTGATCCACATCCTGATATCCTTAATCCAAATCAAATTGAATGTATTGAAGCTGAACTGGATGTTCCACTCCAAATGACTCTCCCAACTACAGCATTTCATCCTTCGGAAATATCCAATATCATCAACAGATTATCTTCCCGCAAAGCTCTTGGACCATTGACCATTGCCAGAACGCTAATGTATACAAACTAAAAACGTCGCGGGGCAGTGCCGTTTTAACCTTCTTGAAGGATTATAGGGATGGGTAGTGCTTGATAGAGATTTCGCAAGAGGATTTGGTGATACGTAAGGTTCTGGTGAAATTTGGAAAAGTTTTTGGGATAAGGTCTAGGTCAAATGGGATGTTGAGGTCATGATGTAGGGTTTTTGCTGGGTTCAGAAGAAAGGAGCATCGACTATTATTCTAATTACTTAGGACTTGAAAGATTCGATACGTTTGATGTTAGAAAATTTGATTGTCCCTTACAGTTCTAATCCTTAGGTACAAATAGGTTTCATGATTGTCTTACAAATCAGAAATTTGTTTTCAATTGAAATTTGATATTTTCTAGTCAGTTATTTATAAAGTTGGCTGTTTCGCCGGTTAAGTTCGAATCTTTGTTATTTTGTTTGTTTATTGTTGTTTTAAGTCGTGAAACATCAATGCTGAAGTTCTTATTTTTTGAGTAACGATGTTTTTCATATTAAAAAAAATGAATGTGTTCATTGTAAGATTATTTATCTTTTATGGCTAATACTACTTTGACTTTTTTCAAATTCCACGGAGCGCCTAGTTGGCAAATATCATACATTGCTTAAATAAATAAACCAAGATGCATAAGCCGTAGAATCGAGGAAAAAAACTCGATACTTATCGTACTTTGTTTCATGAAAGAAGCACTAAAACTCATTCAGTGATGCAACAATATACATATAAAAAGATCAGTTTCTTACTCAACTACTTAATTCATATTTAATCTTATCGTTGCATACAGCAATTGACAGTATACCCTCAACCAGTAACTTATTTCTGTGACCAACGATGTAATTTTTCCGTTTATTGCACCGATGTCCCTATGTAAAAAAATCAAATTTTCATGGAAATTTAGATACGAACCCGGAATAAGTTAAGTGGGCAGTAATAGACGTTCTTCTAAGCAATTGTATAATATAACATTCTGTCACATTTACAATGGCTACAGTGAGGTAAGATTACATTCACAATATATGTAAAGAAAATATAAATTAAACAGAAGAAAAATAATTGTGCTAAATAATAATAAAAAAAGTGTATAAATAAAAAAAAACTTAAATAACTTAAAGATAATTATGATATAAAAAAAAAATACATATTCTATGATATTATAATGGCTTTTGTAATAGACTGTCTTTTTTTTATTGAAGAAGATGATAAATTTCACTTAACACTTAACCAAACCAGCATGTATTTATCTCCTTTAGATTCATTCATAAATAAATTCCTGATTTATTTATTTCGAAAATAATTTACATAATTAAAAATTAACAAAATAAGGAAATATGTAAACTTTTATTCATTTTTTCCTTATATCACATTTATTCAATGAAGAGAAAGAGATGAAAAAATTTTAAAAAAAAGAGAAGAAAAATAATCCTCTTAAGAGATATCAAAGAGCTTAAGAGTTATTGAGGTTCAGCAACTCCGCCACACGGAAATGTCAGTGTTTCTAATGTAATCCGACATTTTTTTTTTATTTCCCTGACCTTAAATAGGGAATCACAAGATTGTTCTTTAAGCTTGAATTACTGAACTGTATTACACGGTCTTTCATCGGTTCTTTCATATAGGATATGTATTCAAAAGATCAGAAAAAAAAAAGTTCAAATTTTAAAACTTCAACTAACTTACTTGAGAAAAGTGAAACCAACCCTGAAGAAATTTTTCAGCTGAATTATTTGTTTCTTAAAAAAAAAAAAAAAAAAAAAAAAAAAAAAAAAAAAAAAAAAAAAAAAAAAAAAAAAAAAAAAAAAAAAAAAAAAAAAATTGCTTGAATACTTGAAAACAGATTAAATTACAACTAATAATAATGGTTAACTATTACTTCGAAATACCTCTCAAATGTGCTACATGGAAATATCCTCCCAATAGGCTGATAATTTTAGAGATATTAGTTGGTTTTTTAATATTTCCACGAAATCTTATTTTTAAAGTTCATTTTTTTCAAAGCGCTCCTATCTTAGTGATAGATACTTCAAAGTGAATCACAGCAATGCCTAATCATCCCATTTTTGCCAGTTAGTTTGCTGATGTTCCGCAAGGTAGTATCCTATGCCCTATCCATTACAATCTGATATCCCAACCTATCCTAACACTGCCATCACCACCCATGCCGATGACACATGTGTCCCATCGGTTAATAACGACCCAACAATTGCATCCTATACTCTTCAATCACACATCACAAGCCTTGAAGAATGGTATAAAATTGGAGAATAATAATAAATCCCATCAAATCACCTTTACCCTTCGGCGTAAACCTATGACTTTCTGTCCTACAGTATCCTTTATAATACTCCGCTTATCCCTGTTGAATAAATCCGTTATCTAGGACTGCATCTTGGAATCCTCATACCAGACTAAAAAGATAAGAAACCGCTCGACGTTTCCTACTAGTTCAGCACTTACTAGACAAATACTAAAAACTCATATACATGACTATAATAAGGCCTATTTGGACATATGGAGTTGAGCTTTGGGGATCCACTAAGCCATCGAATTCCTCTCGTATCCAATACAAAATCCTTCGTAAAATCCTCAATACTCGCTACAATACTTGTTATTGTTGTCAATACTTGTCACAAATAAAATCATCCTTAACGATCTTAATGTTCCATATGCTTCCGATTTTCCATTATTCCCTCTTCGATTCGTGATCTCGTTATTTAGATACTTTATTAGAATGCTACTAATGGGTAGATTCTTTACAATTCTTTTCATGCTATTGAACTTATCTGTACACATTTACTAGATGTATATTTAATTTATACAGTTGTAAATTCCATGAATTAAATTTAAAAATTCGAACAAGTTAAATCGTTTTCACGGTTATCGGTTATAAAGGAAAAACTAGCTTCCAGTTTTATAAAATATAATAAAACAGAAATAGTAACTTTATTCTGGGACAAACTTTTGTATGAATAATAACGGTGCAGTGAAAAATAATGATTAAATCTGGCCATAAGGATATAACTATATTATATATTATATAAGTACACTATAATTTTATTATTACATAAAGAGTGATCCGCTTTGAGCTACCTAACTTATGGCGCACTTTAAAATGAAATGAAAATATTTTTATTATTCTGGGACTGTTGTCCCTTTAGAACAAATTATAAGTACAGGGTAAATGCTAGAGTGGCCAAACATAAATTAAATATCTACAAAATAATAGTTGATTAAAAATAAAAATACAGATAGAAAGAGAAAGATAGAGAGGGAAAAAAAAACTCTGCATAGAGATTTGAACTTACACCCATATAAAATACAGTCAACTCAAGAATCAAAGCCAAGAGACCATCGACAGCGAACAACTTGTGCTGATTGGGTGTTATAGCAGCAGGAAGTTGTAGCTGATTTTTCAAAGAAAAGTTTTTTCTCTGATGAAGCTCACTTCCAGATATGTGGGTATGTTAATAAACAACATTGCCGCATTCGGAGTGAGGAAAATCCATACGTGATACACAGGACACCATTGCATGCTCAAAACGTTACTGCGTGCTGCGCATTAAGGCCAGGAGGCGTAATTGGGCCTTATTTTCTGTGAGCGCTATAGACGCATGATAACCGATCATTTTTCACACAAAATTGATGTGGAAGACATGTAGTTCCAACTAGACTGCGCATCATATCACACATAGCAAGCATCGTCAGATGTTTTGTGGGAAATGTTTGCATGACGTCATAGATGACACGTCAACTGGCCGCCAAGATTATGCGATTTGACGCCATTGAATTTCTTTTTGTAGGTTTTTATTAAAAGCCGCGCCTATATCAGGAAACCTGCAATGTTTGAGCACCTAAAAACCAACATCCATCGAGTTATAGTTGAGAATCTTTTAAACTTGTGAAAAGTCATGAAACATTAACGAATTACCTGCTGCAGAATATCCAGAAGCGGCCATATGGCTGATATTATTTTCCATATTGAATGACTACTAAATATGGGACCGCGGTGGTTGAACGAGTTAAGGTGCCTGCAAAATTTTAGATGAAGTATTCAAATCCCTTTGGAGGGAATTAAAAACAAAATATAATAATTAAGTGCTGGCCCTCTACTCCGCTACTTAGACCACTACGGTGCGGGTTCGATTCCCGACCTTGAAATTCATAGGTAACATTGAACTGTTACCGTAAATTGGTATTGACGTCCAATTCGTGATGAAAGCTGCATTTAGATGCAGTATTGAAGCATTTGAAAAATCAAGGAAAAAACCCTACCTTCATAAGGTAAAGCTTCTTCCCAAGCAGAAGCAAAGATTACAATAAATTGTATATTTTGTGTTAGAAATACTAGGAAATGAAAATTTCTTGCCACAAGAAATATATGACATCAGTACCTATTTAAAGTAATGACTAATTACTGTAAATAAACATTACTAAAAAAATGGATGAATGAATCTGCTAATTGCTTAAATTATTTTAATTAAAACTTACTTAAGTTAAAGGATAATTAGAGTGCTACCATTGGGTAGTTACTCAGCAAATGTATTCATGTCATTATATCTATTATGTCCAAATTTACTTGATGTATTAATGTAATACAGTTGTAAATGTCATTAAGAAATAAAAAAAAGTTAAAGGATTAGGAACATTTAGTTGGCCACGCATACGAGCCAATCTTATAATAGAGGTCCGTGTAAAAGCACACAGTTCATAGACATTTCAGATGATAAATATTTAAAAAATCTTTATTTTTAACAGTTTTTTTTCCCGTGGATTCATCATCCATTATATGATGATAAAAAAATAAAATTAAAACAAAAAATAAGTCTCTAGTAAACACTTACTCTGTGTGGGAATGAATCCTCTTTTCTTTGCTGAAAGAATTCGTTTTAACTATTTGTCCTATAAGGCGAAATAGGTTCAGTCAATCTAGTTGAATAAAAATTTGTCTATATTTATTTCGTCGTACCAGACTGAAACGACAATAAACCGCTCGACGTTCCCGATTACTTCAGCACTTACTAGACAAACGCTCTAAACTTCAAATTAATTAAAAAATACTCATATACATGACTATAATAAGGCCTGTTTGGACTTAAGGAGTTGAGCTGTGGGGCACCACTAAACCATCGAATTTCACTCGTATCCAATCCTAACAATCCAAAATCCTTCATAAAATCCTCAATGCTCCCTACTTTGTTACAAATAAAACCATCCATAATGACCTTAATGGTTCTTATGTTTCAGATCTGGCCCAATCCAGATACCTATCGTTCCATAATAAACTACAGAATCATCCCAACCCTCTCGTTTGTAACCTTGCTTCCTCTTCAAATCCTGATAACCCTCCGAGGCGTCTGAAGAAAAGATGGACCCCTGATCTAATGTAGACATATTATTTGAGTGCTACCATCGGGTTGTTTCTCAACATGTATTTTCACGTAATTATATCCATATGTTCAGATTTACTAAACTTATTTCTTTAATACTGTGGTAAATATCATCAAGAAATAAAAAAAAAACTTTTTTTTTTATAAATTAAAAGTGTATTTATTAATACATGTTTATTATAATACATCCAAGGTCACTAGAAAAACATTAACTAAAGCTTTGTGAAAGTTTGCTTTCAAATTCAATTTTGCTGAAAACACGTTTATTCTTTGTGGACAGGATAATTACATAATTTTTTGTTTACAAAAATTGAGATGAATCTCAATTTATTTCGTGATAAACCCAAAATGCAATTAATATGAAATCAAATCTTATCAAAAAAGATTTTTTTTTTTAAAATAGGTTGTCTGTAGTATAGTTGGCAAGTGATAAAAAAAAATTGCGAATGATTCATCATTTTGTAAATTAGAACTGAGTTAGCCGTTGAAAAGTCCTCTTTAAATAGCTGTATCAATGACCCACTCTGCTTTCATTTAAAGTAAATTTTATCTAGTTCACTTTGAAGCAATTGATAATTACTTAAGTATATTAATCATTGCTTTCTGTTAGGCAAAAAACGTGACGTTACTTTAAAAAAAAACAAAAAAAAACAAGAAACTTAAATTTTCTGCATTTATTCTGAAAACCAATATTTATATACACTTGTTTGTAGCTCTTAAAGTCTCCTATCGCTCCTATAAATATTTTCCTTTATTCTAAGGACACCCTGTACACACTCGCACACACACATACACACACACACACACGCTTGTCTGTAATTTAAAATTATTGGTATTTAGAATGGCCAAAGATCTATATAAAAAATTCCAATCTCCTTCATATTTTCTATATTTAACTAAATATCCTCTTTTTACACATCACTTTTTTCACATATTTTTTGTATCACGCTTTTCACGTATTTTATCAAGTTCCATGCTTCCTTTCACACTAAATTATTTTTGTTTAGGAGCCATTTTCATATCATGAAAGATTAAGTTAAGCTTGAAGTTAACTGAAAATTTCACCCTCTGTTGGGTAAGAGATTCAGAGAATCGCTTTCCCACGAGGACCGCTATTGCTCTTAATATATAACAAGCTCTTCTTCGAATTTCCTCACATTCGTATAACAGTGAACCACCTTTGTTTTATTCCTATTTAATTATTACCCTTTTTTATGAACGTGAAGCAGGGCCACTTTCTGGTGAAAATTATTTTCCTTAAATTTTGGTACATGTTACTTTGTTGTCCTTTTGTATAAAATGTATTCTTAAAAATTTTAATTTCCCCGGGAAAAATTTCGATCTATATAAATTTTCTACAGACTGAAGTTCAGATGTACATAATTACATAAGAGGTATGCTGCGCATGCCCTTCTTTATCAAGGTAGTAACATCCGTCTAACACTTCGTGAATGGTTTCATCTGATCGTAACTTACAAAATTTTTATTTACGAAAATTCTCGGAATTTGGGCGATTTCAATCTGCTTATCGGTAAACTTTGTCTATATAATAAGATGCTAAAAATTCATCGAGACCCATTTGCTTTCCACCTCAACCGTAAGATAATTTGATAAAAAAATCAAATTATCTTAAGTTACTTCTATTCCCAACTTGTCAAAATAACGAGGTTATGGAGACCAAGAGGCCCAATATTTTTGTAGGCCACCTTTGTTTTCGATTTTGTGATCAAATTATCTTACAATTAAAGTGGAAAGTAGATGGTTGTTCATGAGTGTTTAATATCTCTTTAGATAGTATCGTGAAGCCATTGCCGAAGTTTTAGATGGATCATAATGTTATTTTTTTTAAATGGTCTGTACCTCGGATTAAACGGAATAAAATGATTCGTTTCATAAATACTACTAAACGTTCAGAATCTCCAAACTTCCCAACTTTTGTTTAAATGATTTATTATTTATTATTTTTGTATATTAGTAATTTACAGTTGATTTGAGTTATGCCATTACGCAATTCATTTATTTTTATTCAATATATATGACAAATGAAAGGTATAAATTTTATTGGTAAAAATAAACAGGAAAAAAAACAATGCTGTTTTGTAATAAAATAAAAGAATAATTTTAAAGCAGAATGTATTTAGTTCTGCAATGTTTATATTTTGATGTCGATGTTTTGTAAATGTATTGCTGTATGTTGGGTATATTTAGTGCGTTATGGTTATTTTGAAACGTTAGGGATAATTGTTATCGATTCTTATACTTTTTATGAAGTATACGAAGTATAAGAATTTTTAGGATTGATTTATACAGAGTTGACTTATTATTGGCTGATAATCTAGATTTTTTATTAAAATAGAACAACATTTTATATATATCATTTTTTTTTTAATTTTGAATTAATTTGTGGGTTGGATAAGAATTTATTATTGAATTTTAATTCCAAGTACTTTACAGACTTAACAAACGGAAATGGAGTAAAATACATTTCTCCATAATTTTAATAATTTTACTTATATTAGTTGAAAGATTTGAGAGAAAAGTCCACCGCACGATAATCGGAGTGATCTGGGATCAGAGTACTAACACACGGTGAAGAAAGACCAATAATGAACTGCTTACAGACACTGGTCTATCAATATCCCATGATAAGAAGGCACGGAGGACAAGATGGGCGGGGCATGCCTCAACAGAAGGCAAAAGACCATGTGAAAGGCCAAAAAGCAGATGGATAGATAGAATCACCAAAGATGCAATAGAGCTGCGTGCAGATAAATGGAATGAAAACGACCAAGACTGGTAGAGATAGAGCAGGCTTGTTAAGGCGGAAGGTCTACATGGTCTGTAATGCCAACAGAAAAAAAAAACTTACTTATTGGTAAAGTTCAGATATACTTTCTACTAGCACTCAGGCAAACATGAACTCCAATGCATCAGTACATTCTGTTGAACGGAACCATGCACCTAAGACAGGTAAAGAACAAAGTTATTAAGTGAAACATCGGTCTCATAAACCAACTATGGTAATTTCCTCTTCCGCGTGATATAAAGTACAGTGTGAGATGGATGTCGTTTAATATTTACCTAACCCAGCATACTTTCTCATTACTCGTAGGAACGGGGTAGATCCTTCAAAGTAAATCACAATAATATATAATCGTTCCTTTTTTCCTAGCCTTCTGGTGTTCTTCAAGGTAGTATTTTAGGTCTATTATAATAGGACCTAAATAATTATTTAAACAGTTTATAAAAATGATATCCCAACCCATCCTATCAATAGACACAATATGGAGGATAAAAATAAATTCCAATAAATCTCATAAAATCATCTTTACTTCTTGTCGTAAACCTTTGACTTTCTGTACTACTGTATCCTTTAATAATAGCCCACTTATTCCTGTTGAACAAATCCGATGCTTGGACAAACGTCCAACTTGCAAACGTCTACCATACGTGTTATGTATCTGGTTTTAATTTGTGTGTAGCTGCGTATACAAAATTGTCAACAGATTATATGAAGATCATAAGCTCATTTGAATTTAGCAGTAGAAGACGGGATTCTGCAATCAATCTTCTCAGTAGCAGAAACCTACGGGGAATAAATTGCACTTTATAGATGAATGTACTTTTTAGAGATTTAGGAAGTAAAAAATAATAAAAAAATATTACCAGACTGCTATTGAATTTTATAAATCATATACCATGACTTAATGAAATTGTTTATTCAATTAAAAACTTTTCAATTTTTAAACTTACAATTTAAATATATTTCGATGGGAAATGATACATTAATATAATACGAGGACTGATATGAAACATAATCTGAATTTTTTTTTTTTATTTCTTTATGACATTTACAACTGTATTACATAAATACATCAAGTAAATTTGGACATAATTGATATAATGACATGAATACACTTGCTGAGTAACTACCCAATGGTAGCACTCTAATGATAGACTACATTAGGAGATCACGGGGCCATCTTCTTTTCAGACGCCTCGGAGGGTTATCAGGAATTGAAGAGGAAGCAAGATTAGAAACTAGAGGGTTGGGATGATTCTGAAGTTTATTATGGAAGGATAGGTATCTGGATTGGGCCAGATCTGAAACATAAGGAACATTAAGATCTTTATAGATAATTTTATTAGTGACAAAGTAAGGAGCATTGAGGATTTTACGAAGGATTTTGGATTGTAAGGATTGGATGCGAGAGGAATTCGATGGTTTAGTGGAGCCCCATAGCTCAACTCCGTAAGTCCAAATAGGTCTTATTATAGTCAAGTATATGAGTCTTTTGTAATTAATGGGAAGTTTAGAGCGTTTGTCTAGTAAGTGCTGAAGTAATCGGAAACGTCTAGCGGTTTCTTGTCGTTTCAGTCTAGTATGAGGATTCCAAGTTAGTCGTTTGTCCAGGTGGAGTCCTAGGTATCGGATTTGCTCAACAGGGATAAGTGGAGTATTGTTAAAGGAAACTGTAGGACAGGAAGTCGTTGGTTTACGACGAAGGGTAAAGGTAATTTGGTGGGATTTATTGGAGTTTATTTTAATTCTCCAGTTATGACACCATTCTTCTAGATTTATGATGTGTGATTGAAGGAGCATTTGGGATGCAATTGCTGGGTCATTGTTTACTGATAAGATACATGTGTAATCGGCATATGTGGTGATGACAGTGTTGGGACAGGTAGGGATGTCAGCTGTATAAACTGTATAGAGGATAATCTGAAATTAAATACGCCTAGAGTTACTGCTAGCTAAATGGCGAATAATAAGATTTTCACAAGCTTTCAATAGTAACAGGAAGCGAAGTTATATATTGAAAATATAATCTGTAGGACATTTTTCTAAATTCCACTATAACTTTAGATGAAATCGACATTCACTTGCACGATCACTATCTTGCTCCACCCATTCCAACAATCCTCCTCGAAGGTTGAAGCGGCAGTGGCCCTGAGACCTTTTGTAAATAATCATATAACAGAATTCTGGCAATGGCCTCCTAGAGTCCTGTCTTTCCTTCTACGATTGGAGGGGAAGGCTTGCCTCGGATTTTTTCTGAGTGAATGAATTTTATAAATATCGTATAAAAGTATGTGTGTATTTATTTTAGTTTCTATTTTTTTTTTTAATAAAAATTTCTTTTTTTTATATATACATATACTTTTAGTATTATTATTTTGTTGAAGTATGAAGTATGAATGAGACAACCTACCACTATTGCCGATGTCGTCGAGTGTGACAGAATGTAATATCCCTCAATAAAGAAAATTCGCAGAAATAACTAAAAGAGTTAAAACTGTAACCTCCATTTCAAAGTCCAATTCCGAGAACACATAATTTAACTAAGCTACCATAAATTGGATAAATTTTTCCTGAATATGGAGCTTCACTTGCATTCTGCTGTCAGTTAAAATCATGGCATCACCATGTACGCGTTCGTTATAGAGAAGGTACGTTATAAATAAGTCATTTTTACTATAAAATCATTAATTAAGAAATGATTATATTATAAATATATTTCCCTTTTAGATATTTCCCTCTACTTACGGGACACCCTGAATATATAAATATATATAGCAATATTCATTTGTTATTATTTAAAAAAATAACAAATAAAATCTGGATAATTTCACCTCAAAGCCACAATGATACACCTCACTTATTATTAACTTTTAAATACTACCAAATCAGTTCAATACCTTGTAGAAAAAAACATTATTTTCTGTCACTTCTTTCAGTCTGTTTGTAATGGAGTCGACCAATTTATGGTGAACTCTGGATTTTTCCTGTTCCACTCTTGGAGCAAGTCTTCTCTCGTAGGAATTTTATGTTTTTTGATTTCTACCTCCAATTTCGCCCACAGGTTTCTAACACATTGAGATCTGGTGACGGTGGTGGAGTTCGTGGCAATTATAATGTAGACATTCCTGATAAAAGCTGAATTTGTTTTTAATCCCAGATTTTCCGCTATTCCATGCATGTTTATTCACTATACCATGTGAATATTTCCTTTATTAAGCGACGATATTCTACACCAGAAGCCACCATACACCTCCACACCAAGAAACAGAACATAAGAAAATAACATAGAACATAATATGACACCAAGAGAAAGAGCATAAGAAAAGTGTATATTACTATTGCCAATTGGTAATATCGCTCGCATATAATATTACTATAATAAACCTCAACTTAATTAATATAGACTTAAAATTTACTAAACGAGTAAGTTCTAAAAGTGTAGTCAATTTACTACACTTTGAGAGTGATAAGAAAAATCACAAATACTTCATGGCTTTTTTTTAAGCGGAACTTAGTTATGTTTGTCCGCTCAATAGTATTCTTTTAATATTTTTAAAAATGACAAATTCCAGTTTAGTTTGAAGCAAATTGTACCTAGTTTACTGTGAAGTAATGTTTAAGTACTTAAATCAAATGATTTTTTATGTTATCGCTTCCTATTCAACAAAAAACGTGACTCGCTTAAAAAAAAAACACAAATCTTACAATCTCCAACTTTTCTGCTCGAGATTAGGCAATTGCTTATATCAACTTTTTTGTAGATGTTTATGTCTACTATCAAACTTTTAAAAACTTCCCTATACTTAGGGGACCCTTTGTATATATATACAGAACTTCACGATACAGTCTTAAAAAAATACAAAATTTGCAACTCTTTTAAGTATATTCACTAGTTTTAGTATACAGAGAAGCGCTGGGATCTCTTGGAGTCTTGCCTTATCCTCCACACGTGGGGGAAAGGGCCCGACTCGGAGCTCCCTCGGCTGACTGTAAATATTGTAAATAAGTATGAATGTGTTTTTATTTATTTATTTATTTTTTTATTTAATGTTTGAATTATTATGTTTTCCAAATTTTCTTTTGTTATAATCTTATTTTTCCTATATATGGTATGTTTGTGTTTCATTCATCCGAAATACTCACTGCCCTTAATTGAGACAAAAAAAAATTTTCTCAATAAATATTATTAGTAAAAAAAAAAAAAGTTTTGGTATAAAATTAACATTTCTATTTTTGATATAAGACGTTCTCAAAAATAGACGTTACAAAATCACCAAGTCAATTACCTCATAATATCGTAAAACTATAAATAATTAATTCAATCAGCCGATGAAGAAGAATCGTTGAAACATCATAAGAAGCTTTTGCGACTTCATTAAATTTATAACGAGGGAAGAGAAAGGACAAAATACACCACTTGAGACCAATACAAGTAGGCTTAAAATAATAATTGCCTGTTAGGCCACGTACCTCCACAAGCGCGGGCACTCACGTATTTTTTAAAGTTAAAATTAATTAGCTAATAATACATAGTATATAAATATAGAACTTCAGGATAAACTGTGCAATTTGTCGTATTTTTTTTTTAAATTTATTTATTCAGAATTATTACAATCTGTCACAATTAAGGACATTTATAATAGTGTTTTCGTATTTAACAAAAAACTATTTTACCTTATATAATAATTTTACTTATTTATTCTAATAATTTACCTTGTTTACCTTATAATAAGGCTAATTTACCTTCCGCTCAAAGAAGTTACATGTTAAACAAAAAAAGAACTATACGACATATAGTGGCTCACAGTGAAATTGGTACTATCTGTTTTTTTTTATTTATATGAGATTTACAACTGTATAAAAAAAAATACATCTAGTAAATTCGCACATGGATATAATGACATGAAACACATGTTGAGAAACCACCCATTGGTAGGACTCTAATAATATGTCTATATTATGAGATCACGTGGCCATCTTCTTTTCAGACGCCTCGGAGGGTTATAAGGAATTGAATAGGAAGCAAGGTTAGAAACAAGAGCGTTGGGATGATTATGAAGGATAGATATCTGGATTGGGCCAAATCTGATACATAAGGAACCTTAAGTTCATTGTGGATGATTTTATTTGTAACAAAGTAAGGAGCATTGAGGATTTTACGAAAGATTTTGGATTGCAAGGATTGAATACGAGAGGAATTTGAAGGTTTGGTGGAGCCCCATAGATCAACTCCGTAAATCCAAACAGGCCTTATTATAGTCATGTAAATGAGTCTTTTGTAATTAATTGGAAGGTTAGAGCGTTTGTCTAGTGAGTGTTGAAGTAGTTGGAATGAGGATTCCAAGTTAGACATTTGTCCAGGTGGAGTCCTTGGCAACCTGTAGAAAAATAAAAAACTTATATTGTTACAGTAAACAAATAAAACCAGAAACTCTTCAACATATTTATTTATAATTTTAATTTCAATATGTACAATCTCAATAAAATTAAAATATTCATTTTTAATTATATAAAAAAATTAACAACAAAAAAACAGGATAATTTCACCTCACAGCCAAAATGATACACCTCACTTATTATTAACTTTTTAATACTATAAAATTAATTCAATACCTTGTAGGAAAGTCATTATTTTCTGCCACTTCTTTCAGTATGTTTGTAATGGAGTCGACCAATTTTTGGTGAATTTTGGAGTTTCTACTCTTCGAGGAGATATTTTTGTAAGTCTTCTCTGATAGAAATTTCATGTTTTATGATTTCTACAAACAAATTTGGACACAAGTTTCTAACACATTAAGATCTAGTGGCTGTGTTGGAGTTTTGGAGCAATTATAAATTACCTATTCCTTAACTGACATGGTAGACTGTTTAGGGCCATTATCCTGATAAAAGCTGAATTTTTTTTTAACCCCAGATTTTCTGCTATTTCTTGCATATTGATTCACTATACCATATGAATATTTCCACTATAAAGCGAAGCTATTCTACACCAGAAGACACGATGAAGCCACGCCAAGAAACATAACATAAAAAATAACACCTCCATACCAGACTGAAACGACTAGAAACCGCCCGACGTTTTCGACTACAATGCAGATACCTATCCTTCCATAATAAACTGCAGAACCATCCGAATCCTCTCGTTTCAAACCTTGCTTCCTCCTCGATCCCTGATAACCCTCCGAGGCGTCTGGAAAGAAGATGGCTTCGGGACCTTCTAATATAGAACTTTAATTTGAGTTCTACCAATGGGTAGTTTCTCTTCATGTTGTACATGTCATGTTACCAATGTCACATTTACATGATGTATTTTCTATGTAATACAGTTGTAAATTTCAGTAAAATAGAAAA
Organism: Nezara viridula; assembly: GCA_928085145.1. Classification (NCBI taxonomy): domain Eukaryota; kingdom Metazoa; phylum Arthropoda; class Insecta; order Hemiptera; family Pentatomidae; genus Nezara; species Nezara viridula. Next base: position 146,900,927 of record OV725078.1, read on the forward strand.
AAATAAAATAACATAAAACATGATATAACACCAAGAAAAAGAGCATACGAAAAGTGTATATTACTATTGCCAATTGGTAATATCGCTAGGACATAATATTACTATAGTAAACCTCAACTTAATTAATATAGATTTAAAATTTACTATTAAAAAACATATTATTAGGGTATAATATTACTAGTTTTTATTGTTTTCAACGTAATAAATTGAACTATTACGTTATTTTCTCAATAATTTCTATCTAAATCCGGGTGTATAATTTTGTATTTGAGCCACTATATATTATTTTTTAACAACAGTTTATATAAATCTGACAAAACCTGCACTTGGCCTGGTGTGGAACTTGTAATACAGTGGTCAATTTTAACATCCTTGCCCCTTCAACTAATGTAGATACATTTACGCATGACCTAATGGAATATATGGTTTGCCAGTTTCCTAAATGAAGGAGCAGGATTAGTAAGAACTAAAATAATACAAAAATTAATTAATTATAAATAATCTAATGATAATAACAAGGGATCGTATTTATGTTTACTTTAACAATTTTTATATGCCTTGTCCTTCTTTAACAAACTTGTACACACTTCTTCAATAGACGAAAATGCATTTCAAGTACTATCTGAAGAGCTACGATAATTCAATGATGGCTTCGCATATCACAATAAGAAAATTTAATATTATCTGTAATTAACTACCAGCTAAACTAAAAAAAAATAAAAATAATGGTGGAGAAATCGTTCATTGTCGATTCTTAAAATAAAAGTTGGTTGATGATTGCTGTCATTAAAAGTCTAGAAGTAATAAAAACAATTTATAGGAATTACATATCATTATATATATATATATATATATATATATATATATATATATATATATATATTATATATATATATATATATATATATATATATATATATATATATTATATATATATATATATATATATATATATATATATATATTATTTATAGAATTTATTTTTATTGTAATTCCCAAACTATCTCTCCTATAAAAAAAATTAATAACTCGATAAAACGATTACTTCGGCAGAATAATTACCAATAAAGGACTTTAATAAAATAACATCCTGTCGATTTCGATAATCAAATTTTCACAGGATTTTTTTAAAATCAGAATAACTCACAAAAAAAAACACTTATAGTTCGTCAATTTACTGGCAGAAATACATTACTTTAATAATAAATATTACGACCAAAAAAAAAAGGATAAATAAGAAGATAATAAAATAAGTTTTGTTAAATATCATTTTCTATCGGAATTTTTACTTGTTGGGCGCCTGGATTATTTGGCCATGATTGTACATTAATCCTACCATGCTAGCTCAGGTGAGAAGGGGTTAGGTTGGATATTTTGATAAAGCAGCAAAAAATGTTAAGAGATCTATTTACATAATTAATACTATTTACAAGCAAAAGAAATTAAATAAGAGGCAAAAGAGAGAATTTAAACATAATTACTATATAAAATGAAAGAAAAATTGGTAACAAAAAAGATACTTATTCTATATACAATAGTATGGCATGCCACATATGGACATCAAGAAACAAAATTCAAGATATAAGATATCAGAGCACATGCACATGCTAAAATAGGAATTAATAATCAGTCACAGGAAACATAAGAGAGATGAGTTTTTTTTTTTTCAATGCTTCCTTAATCTTGGTCACAATATATATTATCGCGTGAATTATTCATTTGTTAAATCTATCTATTTCATTTATGTCTATTTATTAACTACAGTGTTAATTGTTAAATATAATTTTAATTTAAATAATTAATTTTCATTAATTATTTCTTAGCTACTTATTTTAGGGACGGTTAGTTACTTCCTATTCAAAAATTATGCATGGAAAAGAGAAAATCTTATCCAAGAGAGAAGGTAGGATTATGACTTCTTAAGGAGGGTGGGGTCCGGTTGATAAAGGAATTAGTGGATGAATATAAGACAGCAACTTTAGCTTTGAGGTACATAATTAACTTATGACAGGATATGAACAATTAGCAATTAATTATTTAATTTTAACCTTCACGAAACATTTTCTTTTTTCTTTTCTATTTAAAATCCAACATCTTCCCATTAAGTGATTGCCACCGAAGTTGTAAAAATATCTGTAGGAGGTTCTTTTATAGAAGAGGACTATTACTTTAAATTAAAAAGAAGAGAAAAAAAATAGACTGTCCAAATGGATTTTATAATTCCTTTTGCGGTTGCGGAATGGAAGAAAAATATCTGTATAAAAAGTTGATTCAACGTTCACGGTACTATTGTAGATCAATATTAAAATTATTATATATATTTTAGCTGAAGTTGAATTCGGATATATTATACAAATGTATAAGCGTCATTATAAAGCTTCTTTTTTTTTCAATTCCCTGAAAAGCGTAGAAAGAAACATATTACAGCATCAAGCTTCTTAAATAAAAAAAATAAACTTTTCAGAGTGAATAAGGGAAACGATACAATGAAAGTTACAATTTTGCTTTTCCTTCTTCATGGGCAAAATAAACGTACTGGGCAGTTCTTGGCTTGCTCTGACCCGAATTTGAGTATTTTACTCCATTAGCTGACTTTCATGATGGACTTCAAGTTCTTTAATCACGGATAATTATAAATAATGGTTTCAAGTACCATATACCGATAGTTAAATTTATAAATTATATTATTAGATGTGTCATTATACTAATTATGTAAATATTGTTAATATAGACTCACTACTACTGATAACCTTCGAATTTCTTTTTTAAATACTATCAATATTCGATCCCGTTATACGTATACATCTATTTAAAATTTTCATATACACTTTTATGATATGTTTTTAAAGATCGGTTTTTTAAAAATACTCTCCGTTTTGAGGTTACGCCACTTCGTTTTGACTTATTTGAGTTTTTCAGATTTCTTTCATACAAAAGAGGCTCTATTTATGAAGAAATAGTTTTCCGAGCCGCAGTTTTTGAAAATGGAGTCGATTTTGAGATTACGCCACTGCGTTTTGACTTTTTAGAGTTTTTTGGATTCCTTCCATATCAAGGTCTATTTATGTGTTTTCGGAGCCGTGGGTTTTGAAAATGGAAATTATTTTTTTAAAAATAAGTCTTAAAAAGAAACCCAAAAATTTATTATTAGTAGTGAGTTAAACAGTTTTTAATTTATTTTTTTATATATCTTTTTATTGAGAAATTATACATTTTGCCTCACTTAAGGACACTGAGTACTAAAGCTGTGTGAGGCACATTCATACCACATATACTATACAATAAAAAAAAAAAAAATAAAAATAATAAATAAATAATAAAAAAAATATACATCTATATAACAAAGGCAAAAAATATAATAAACCAAGGAAATGTAACTTAGAGTTAAAATTAAATAAAATACAGAAATTCGTAGCAAAATTAAATAAATAATAAGAAACAATCAAAAGCCTATATTTTAAAATATTTATATAATTAGAACAATGGCACATCTATTAATATGATTAATATATATAACTATGGGTATATGGCACTTGAAGCTATAATTTAAAATAGGCCGTGAGTAAAGTACTTAAAGTGGTGCAGTTCAATATTTGATTATAATTCCTAGATTCAGGCTAGTTCAATATCTGAGTACCGTAATCAGAATTGAGGAGGTCAATAGTTGAATGAAATACTGGGTAGTCGGTGCTCATTTTGGCATTTGCCCATCTCTGCTGTCGGTCTGCAGCTAGTATTAAAGACGTTGTTCATCCATCTACTTCATGGCCTCCCTCGAGCCCTCACACCTTCCGGGTAATCCTGATATACCTGATTTACCCCGTATTTTCTCACAGGCACTTGAATGCGCCTTAATATTTTACATTCAAAGATGTCTACATTCAAAGCTACTGATTTTTTAAGTGGTCACGCCTCACATGCATATGTTGCAACTGGTCAAATTAGTGTTATATAGCCTGGAATTGGTTAAGCGGCTTACTAATCCACTTTTCATGAGATTAGTTATTAAGAAAAAAGCTTTATTAGCCGTGTATATGCGTGACTGGATCCTCTCCTCCTCTGATGCTGCATTAAGCTGTGCCCCAAGGTACTCAAAACTATCTACACATGTGTAGTTTCCAAATGTGTAAAACAACTGGGGGCTCCTGGGTTCTTTTCTTCTGAAAACAATAACCTTGGTCTTTTCTTCATTTAACTCTAGGGCAAATCTTCTGTCCTTCCTTTCTAGCTTCTTAGGCGCATATTTGACATTAAGGAGAGACCTTCAAGCTATCACATCATCGGCATATCCTAATAATTGGGTCCCTTTGTAGAATATATTGCCATTCTCGTCTAGACAAGCTCTTGCTACTATAATTTGTAGTACGATATTGAAAATCAGCGGTGCTAGAGAATCATCTTGTCTGAGTCCAGTATTTATCTGAAATGCGCTGGTTAACTTAACATTAACTTTAATCTTTCTGCTTGTATCATTCATTGTACACATTACCAATCTGCTGATTTTTAAAGGATATTCACCTTCATTGCCTTGAACAATTCATCTCTCAAAACTGAGTCATAAGCTGCCTTATAACCTATGAATACCAGCCAAATAGTGTTTTGGAATTCCTTTATTTTCTTACACATCATCGGAGGGAGAATATTTGATCGACAGTAGATCTATTGGGCCTGAAACATCCTTGGTAATCTCCCAGCTTGCGTTCCACATATCTCAGTAGGCGGTTGAGGGCTACAGAGAGAATTTTGTATGATGTGTTTAGAAGTCTTATTCCTCAATAGTTCTTACAGTCAGTTGTTTCCCCATTGTTTTTATAGAGTGGAACGACTATTGTATTTTATCGTTCTTTCGGCATCCTTTCTACTTGCCAAATGTGTGAGATTAGGCTATGTATGTCAATGGCTAATGTGTCATTTGCCACATTTAAAAATGTTGAATGTATTCAAGAGACTTGTTGCTTATATCTTCCATATTTTCTTTTTCTTTTGGAATATCTTTGTCCCTCTCGCATAATTTACGGAGATCATGACTTCAACACTATCCTCAGGTCAGGCTCCTGTCTCGGAAATTATTTCTTCCAGTGTTCTTGCAGCTCTATTTCTGAATATTTATATCTTCATTTCCTATAACCAGATAACTATTTCTAATACATATTTCTGCTGATGGATCCCCTTGTAGATTTTTTTGGTATCATTGTTGCATCTGGCTTCTTATATATCCTGAAGCTTATCATTCATTCATTCTCTTTTATTAGATCTTATGATTCTTTTAGCCTGGGCCCTAGCATCATGGAAATCTCTTCTATTCTGCCGTGGATACTTTTCCAACCTTTTCAATTTCAATTCTTTATTGAGAAATACTACAATCTGTCACATGCAAGGACAATCTTAGTAGTGATAGAAGATTAGCTCATTCACACTATGAACAACAAACAAAAATAAATAAACAGCATAATAATACTAAAAGTAAAAGCATATAAACTAAACTTGACAAAAATAAACTAAACTAATCAAAATAACTACTTGAATACACACATTCTTTTATAAAATATTTACAAAATTCATTCACTCAAGATCTCCAAGCCAAGCATTTCCCCCCACTCGTGAAAGGAAAGGCGGGACTCCATACTAGGAATCTATGAGATATCCTTTTTTCTTTTTAACACTTGATGGAATTTTAATTTCAACTATCACTTTATTCTTCTTCATTAAATGCTCATTAAAAAAACAAAAAAACACAGAAGCTTTATATTATAAACAAACTGGAAACTACAAAGGAATGAAGTTTAAAATGAATATTAACCGTTCCGTTCATGTGTGAGAAATAAATAAACAATATTAAACAATAAAAGCTTAAAAACTGTATCAATTGAAATTCTCATATCAATTACGAAAAAAAAAACATCTCAATATAAACCAAAAATGAAGAATGATTAAATATTTAGTTACAATATGTGTTTAGGGTACACCAATGCTGGACATAGCTACGGATTTTTGTATTTTTTTTTGCTTATGCTGCAGTAATTATCATAGTTATAAACTCCTCCATTGGACATTTAGAATCTCTAGGGTCTCCTTTTTCTATTTAGCACTTTAAAATTGAAAATTATCATAAATAAAGCCATTCATAAAGACCTTAATGTACCATATATCTGATTTAGCCCGAGCCAGATATTTATCCTTTCATGATAAACTACAGTCCCATCAGAATCCACTTGTTTCTAGCCTTGCTTCTTCCTCGATCCCTGGTAATTCTCCTAGGCATCTGATGGCCTCATGATCTTCTTACCTAGAATTATTTAGGGAGTGCTACCACTGGGTAGTATCTCTTCAAGCCTGTTCATGTCATTATTTCTAATTTGTGCTTATTTACTAGTTGTATTTATATACAGTTGTAAATTTCAAAAAAATAAAATTGAAAAAATATTCATGCTGGTATAATTTCGATTAAAAAAAAAACAACACTTTTTTGCACTAGTGATGGACACCCCGAACTTCAATTGTTCTAGTAATGGAAATACCTCAGAAAAATTCTAAATTTTTATTTAACTATAAAGATAACGATAACATAAATGTTCAACTTACTATTAGCAAATCTGTTAGTAGGAAGGTATGAAACACACTCGTCTCAAGAACACTATAGAAACGACAATAATAGGCATTTTAAAATTTTTTTGGGGGGAACTATGTTCATAAAGTTGTCAATATAGGGCATTGTTCTTCAATCTAGAAAAAACTGAAACCTTTAAATCAACAAGGAAGCTTATTATTTACATTTAAATTCCAAGCTTTTCATCACTGGTGCGTTCGTTCACCCTACCTAAATACAATATGTACAAATTGTATTATATATACAATCAATGTTGCACATACACATGTATAGATAAAACTAACGAAATATGACACTGAGCTAGAGGCAAATAAAACAAAAAGACTTAGTTAATTGCTACAAAAAAATCTGAAAACATAAAAAACCTCATGTTAAAAAAATATCAATTACCAATTAAAATGCTCTGGATTAAATGCTGACCACGCAGGATATAAAATGGTTAAAGCGGTGTTTGTTGTAATTAAATATGTCAAGTTCTGTCGTTGGTTTGATTTTTCCCGTACACTAAATTACTACAATTATTAATTTTTTATTTATTCATTTTTTTTTTTTTTTGAAAAATATTAAAATCTGTCTCAAGAACATTTATATTAGTGTTGAAAGATCACATTCGCACTCTATGTACAATAAATAAAATAAATTATACAGAAAAATAAGATATATACAATAAACATGAATTAATGTAATATTCCAATGACTAATAAAAAGTATTCTATGTCACGTTATCGCAATTTTTTTTTTAATTTTTCTTACCAAAAATCAATAAAAACCCAATCGTGAAGGATCACTACTATGTTGTAGGATTTTTAACAAATGTGGGATGGGACATCAACCATTGTTTTGGGGATTAGCACCCAATTTTGGTCCTTTCATGTACAACTCTACGAAAAAAAAAAAAAAAATTGAGAACACATTGTTTCGGCTTTGCTAAAACTTCCCCCTTAAATCAAATAAGTTGCCGAAGACGTAGCAGGCCCTAAAGGCAAACAAGAAGTCTCCAGTAACAGAGTTAAAAAGTTTCGTTGTTCCTACTCAGTTGAAGAAAAGGCAAGTTACACTGCAATCAGCCAGTACTGACCCCGCTACAAAACTGGCTTGGATCTTCTGGTTCCTTCATCCCAAACTAAAACCATCCGGAATGGCTGAATTCCTTGAATGGAGTCACTTCAGAAAACCTAAATGGAAGAGTAAATTAAATTTCGGCGGTGAAGTTGTGTTATACACTTAATGGATACTATTTGATCTAAAATATGATTCGAAAATATTTTCTATGTAAGTTTAATGATAGTTTAATCAATAAAGCAATGTACTTCATGCAGAGCACTAGCGGATCCAGGATTTAATTTTGGGGGGAGGGGGCTTCAGCCCAGAAGCTTTTTTTTTCATAAAAATAACGATATTTACTTTGAAAAAACAGAAAGACACTAACTACCTATATGAAATGGTGTTTAAGTGATTCCTTAAGTCCTTTTTAATGTAATTAAACCAACAATAATACTTTAAGAGGTATTTTTTAATTTTTTTTCCCCATAAAACGCGGTTATGTTTTACCATTTTGGGGGGCTTCAGCCCGAAATCCCCCCCCCCGTAGATCCGCCCGTGATGCAGAGTAATAGTCATATACTTATATACATTTTTTGCTATATACCGGCTGATTCGGGAGGACTATACCGATCACCATAATATGAGTCAGTAGTGGATCCAGGATTTAATTATTTTTTTTGTGGGGAGAGAGATTCAGTCCGAAATCTTTCAGATATATATGCATATGTGTGTGTATATATATATTTTTTATTTTCGGTCGGCACTACAGACATTGAAGATCTTTAGCCGCGAGATATGGTCTCCTTACAGCCGTATGTTGCTTGCGGGAGCTCAGATGGGCCTGGAGGGGGTCACCCAACCTCACGTTGTTACGAACCATGGTTACCATAGTGCAGCGGCCGGCCACCCGTAGCTCCATAGCCGATCCATTTGGGGCCAATATGGCAGTGTACTTCCCACTGACTCACTCGGGTTCAAGGACACTGAAAAATCGGTCTAGATCCATGGATTTGACTGCTCGGAATCAGCAGGCGCACGAGGACCTATATTTCCTTCCCCGAAACAGACCGAACCTCAGAGGGGCTACTAACATCCTGGTAGACCGCATCCCGATTCCCGATTAAGTACACGGGGTAGGGTCATCAGTTCTACACCCGGTCGGTGTGAGGCCCGTCAGCCTACTGGAGGCTACTCACAACACATAGGTAAGTACACGGGGTAGGGTCATCAGTCCTACGCCCGGTCGGTGTGAGTTGCCTCCAGTAGGCTGACGGGCCTCACATGCCCCGGGGGGGAACTCGGGTAGCACCAGCTTTTCCCTGGTGGACGGTGACCCAAATCCGGCGGTCACCCATCTAAGTACTAACCACGCTCGACGTTGCTTAACTTTGATTACCTATAGCAAGCGCCTTAGCCCGTACAGCTACCCCAGCTCCCCATATATATATATATATATATATATATATATATATATATATATATATATATAGAGAGAGAGAGAGAGAGAGAGAGAGGGTGTTTCAGGCTTAAGTGGCCAAACTGAAAATATATATTAAGGACCTCAAAACAAGTAAAAAAATTCCTGGTATGACAGCAAACGCTTTGTTTAGAAGATATTCACACCTAAAGATTTTCGTTGTTATAAATTATTTACGTTATATGAAATAAATAAAACCTATTTATTTGTTTTAAATACTTTATTAATTACATGTAAACATTAACATTCATATTAAATGTTGTTCAAAGTGATTTCCTTGAGCATTAAAAGGGGCTCGGATTTTTTCTTCAATAGCAGCGGTGGCAAAACAGCACTCACTGCATAATTGTTTCAGAAGATTCAACTGCCCTCCTTCGTAAGTGAATTAATGTCTTTAACAGGACTTTTCTTAGATAAATCTCAACATAATTAATACAGACTCAAAACTTAATAAACGAAGAAGTTTCCATAAATGTGGTATATCTGTAGTATAGTTGGATGATGAAAAAAATCGCGAATAATTTATGATGTTTTTAAAAACAGAACTTAGCTTACTTTAACCGCTTGAATGTCCTCTTTAAATGGTGTCAACAATGACCAACTTTATTTTCGTTTGAAGTAAATTTTGTGTTGTTTACAGAGAAGCAATCGTTAAATTAAATACTTCTTTAGTCATCGCTTCCTACGCTACAAAAAAAAAAAAACGGCATACTTAAAAAAACTTGGATTTTCTGTTTCTGCTAAAAATTGGCATATTGTTTTTATGAACTTTTTTGTAGCCCTTGAGGTTTGCTATCACTCCGATAAAAATCCCCTCTGCTTACGGAACACCTTGTATGCATGTATGTGTGAGTGTGTATAAAAAAAAGAAAGAAAAAATTCTGCCTATGTTGATTATAAAATTACGATCAGAGAATCACCTAAATCTGTTATTTTAATTTTAAAATCTTTCGCTAGTATTTTAAATTTTAGTCATTTACTAAGAATAAAACTAATATATTAATAGCGACTCAATTCTCTATTCGATATTCACGATAATTATATATATTTTCGGACTAAAGGTTTTATTAAAATTTTATAATAGTCAACCATCGATAGGTTGATTTTCTCCAAACTTTACTCTGAAACCTAAAGTTCCGTAACCTAAGTAGTAGGTAAAAAGGTAAATCTTTGGTTTGCAAACTTCCCTCTTGGTTATTAATAATAAATGGCAATTGAAAAGACCCACAACGCACCTTAAATTAATTTGCTCATATTGGGCCCCTGTGTTTATACACGTATGTGTATCCTGTAAATTCTTAAATGCGGTTTTCAAACCACCTTTTAAGATGAACGGATATCATAAAAAACTTTCAAGCCATGTGTAGGCGTTTGTTTATGTATACTTAAGATATCCCGTATGATATGCATGGAGTAATTTTTTTTATATAAGATTAAAAAATGTACACTTTTTTTTTACAAAATAATATTAATTGAAAAAGAGTAGTTCAAAAGCTCATTTATCAATAGTTTAAATGCAATTGAGCGGAAAACACTAATTCTCGACAACAATTAAATACTTTTATTCATGATATTTACAACTATATTTTTATTAGGAAATTTCTTTATTGAGATATTTTACAATCTGTCACATGTAAGGACAATAGTAATAGTGATAAAAAGTAGGTAATTCTTACTATGCACAATAAATAAACAGCAATATAATAATTCTGAAAGGAAATGTATATAAACTAAAAGATACTAAACTAAACAAAAATAAACTAATCTAACAAAATAAATACTTAAGTACTCACATGCTTTTTCACAATATTTACAATATTCATTCACTCAAGTTCTTCGAGCCAAGCCTTTCCCCACACTCGTGGAAGGAAAGGCGGGACTCTAGGAGATCCCAGCGTCATTCACTCAGCCGCATCACTGGTATTACCAAAATACGACTATATTAAAAATTTAAAATACGTCTAGTGAATATGAAGAAATGAATATGATGATTATAATACTTGTCGAGCAGCTACTCATTGGTAGCAGTCTAATAATATGTCTATATTAGGAGATCACCGGCCTTCTTCTTTTCACACGCCTCGGAGGGTTATCAGGAATCTAAGAGGAAGCAAGGTTAGAAAAGAGAGGGTTTGGATGGTTCTGAAGTTGATTATAGAAGAATAGGTATCTGGGTTAGTTAAATCGCAAACCTAAGGAACATTATGGCCATTATGGATGATTTTATTTGTAACAAAGTAAGGAGCATTGAGGATTTTGGATTGTATGGATAGGATACGAGAGGAATTCGATGGTTTAGTGGAGCTTTACAGCTCAACTCCGTGGGTCCAGACAGGCCTTATTATAGTCATCTATATGAGTATTTTGTAATTAATTGGAAGCCTAGAGCGTTTGTCTAGTAAGTGATGAAATAGTCGGAAACATCCTATCGTTTCCGTCTGATATGAGGATTCCAAGTTAGACGTTCCTCCAGGTTTAGTCCTGCGTACCGGGTTTGTTCAAAAGGAATAAGTGACGTATTGTAAAAGAATACTGTCTTACTAGAAGTCGTAGGTTAAGGACGAATGGTAAAGGTGATTTGATGGAATTTATTCGAATTTATTTTAACCTCAAGTTCTGATACCATTCTTTAAGGTTGGTGATGGGTGATTGTTTAGGATATAATATTATTTACTGATCAGATACATGTGGAATCGGTATACGTGGTGATGACAATGTTCTGTTGTGTCGGCACGCAATTAAATATAATTATTTATTTATTGAATGATGTAACATTCTGTCACTTGGACATAAATATAAAATTAAAGTTTCTTATTAGTTTTTTTATCCATAGTTTCTAATTTGGCCGATAGAGCGCCTGCTATACGTGTTTTATGGTTGAAAAACCTGCGTGCAATGATAATGTTTAAATGATTCCATTCACTACAAAAATACAGCACAATGAAATAATGTTGACTAATAAAAATCTCACCATGAGTACTTAGTATAGATAATATTCTAGATACTATTTGGATTTTAGGGATCCAGTCCTTTGGATACCATAATTCAATACTCACAAATCACTACGACAATGATGATAGGAAGGGAGAATCAAAAATTAATTTCTATCTTTCAGTCCTTGGTAGCGATGGATCTTATCAAGAATGATACAGGACTCGATAATTAGTTTTTGGGCTGAGTTTCAGAACAAAACCCGTTATGTCCAACACAAAATAGCAATTTTCTGCTTGTGTAAGCGTGGATTGAAGTTGAAAATTAACAGGTTATGAACACTCCAAGAAACCAATTGAAGATCCCATTTGAACCGTCATAAAACTTTTCTTTTGTTCAAACATTAATATATTCTTTCAAGAGTTAATTTATCATGAATAAATCGGACAAAATATTTATCCTCACAAGTAAACAACAATAAAACTGTTTAACTCGATTAATTATTAATTTATAATTATATAAATAAATAATTTATATTTTATCAAACATTGTAACGTTATATCTTTATCCTGGTGTATATTCTTTTATTAATCATTTTTTACTCTTGCATATTCAATGTTTAAGGAATTGCACCATAATGAGGATTATTATATTTCCTAATGTTACTAAGTATTGTTCTGTACGTCATCCATAACTTTTTTTTTTTGTCATTTTTCTTACTGTATCATGTAGTCAGGGTATGAATGCAAGGTAGGAATGTCCCTACATAGAACAAACTTAAAAAAAAAAGTAATAAGAAAAATAAAAAAAATATGGTTGAGGTATAGGAAAATATTTAGGAACATTAGTAAATAGAATATTCCAGAGATATTTTATTCGCATACCTTCAATAAACTATGTAAAAAATCCTTCTTGCATGATAGAATTTATTTTAAAAAATCATTATAACGTTTCGCCCCTTTTTACTTGAACCATTTTCAAACACTAAATTGCACATATTATCACCCTTGTTACCCACGTATTCATAATATTCTATTGAAACGTATTTCTTACCTCTTTAATTATTTATTTCACAAATATTTGTTATTAAAGTTATATTTTCTGTATTATATGGTAATTGTTTGTGCTACTTTATTGAAAGCAAATAAATTATTATTTCTTCTTCACGACTTTCCTATTAGTCTAATTATATAATACAAACACTTTTGATTTATAGTATTTTTTTTTTTATTTCTACTTCGATGAACGTTATAACTCCTCTTCAGCATATAATATAATCCAGTAGTGTGGTAGTTCCAGAACAAGTTTGCTCAATGACTGAAATGCTATTCCCGCAACGTCCATGCGCAAGTTGAAATCCAAATTAAAAAAAAAATCTAAAAACTACAAGTATTTTTTTCGTAAACTTAAAACAACATCCAAATTACTCCTATTGCGTTAGTGAGCAATGACATTAGCTATATTTTACTGATGTAATATGAATTATTAAAATTGTATTAGCACATTTTTTTAAAATAAATATTTGTCCAATTTATTAATGATTAATTAACTGCTAAAACAGTTTAACATAACAAATAAATAATTAGGAACCTTAAAAAAGAAGAAAACTATACATTTTTTAAAGCTTTTTTCGGCCTGCTCTAAAATTTGAAATTGGAATAAATTATTGTGATTCTAAGATTCAAACAACTATTGAGGGTTAGGTATCGTTACAATACAGTTATAATTAGGTTTTATTTTCTTACTCTTCTCACTTATATCAAGATGGATTTATATTATTATTTCACCTGCTATCATTATTATCCGTTCATTGAGGTATTTGAAATATATTTTAGCGGAAAAAAAATTATAGGAGAATTTACCTGACAAACGACATTTAAATAAAAATATTATTGTCTAATATTTTGTATTTACATTTTTTTTTTTTGTTATAGGTGAGAAGTTTAGCTGCTGCAGTGAAGGTAAGACATTCATGTATTTATACATCTTATACATTTTATAGATATTAATATGAATATTTTTTTTTTCAATTTTTTAGACATATTTTTCTATACCAGGGGAATTAATACACTTCTCTTTAGTATAAATTTAGTTTTTATTCTTCATATATTCAAGAAGCTAATACGAGTGCGTTTAAACGTCACTTAATATAATATATTTTTCAGCTATTTAAAAAAAAAAAAAATATGCGATTTTAAAAGTAAGGCAATACATCCCAGGTCACAGAAATAAATAAATAAAAGTTAAGTGCGTTTCGTTAAAAAAATACTGGTTTTGTATGGAAACATAAACAATACATATCGTTTTACAAAACTGGAGGAAAACGCTGGTTTATTTTATTGTATTACCTTAAATTAATTAGCATAGGCGTAAAAGTTATTTAACAAGGAAGTTATTTTATGTAATCCAATAGGGGGTTGTTAAAAAAAATGTGAAGAAACTTCCATGATTTTATTTACAACAGAAGCTCCATTCAAATGGTTTTAAAATTTACCGATACCACTTATTTATAATGCATATTTTTATCTAGTTCACTATTCTGAAATTCGTAATTACTTAAATTGATTAGTTTTTAAGTTGTCGTCTCCCGTCCAACATATACTCTGAAAATGACAACACAAAACATAAACGTCGTGTTCTTCAATGAAGAATTAGGAGATATGCTGTTTTTGAGGTCTACCAACAACGCCTATTTGAATATTTGCCACTATTTACTGGAAACGCTGTCAAGATTTTGGTATGAATATAACTTTTTTTTAAAATACGCGTCCATTAGTCAGATATCGTTGACCTTATCGTCCGCGTGACAGAAAAAAATGCAAATATTCAAGAATCTGTAAAATCTAAAATGTACCACTGCAACTCATTGAGAGTCTTTGGATCAGAACTTTGTAAGAAAGCGCTGTTTAAAGACAGCTGTCACAAGTCCACAGGAGGTGATCGGACCTAAGTCATGCTCGACCACCAGGTTTTCCTCCTAATCAATTATTTAATTTAGTTTATCCAATTTATGGAGGCTAGATGTGCCCCAGGTGGGACTCCTGACCACATGATCGATCCACGACTCATGTAAAAAGAATAAATAATTAGATTCCATATGGAGGGACGGGAACTCCATGGAGCATGGAAGTAAAGTACGTTAGCAGCTGATATAATCCGTTCCCTAATAAAAAAATATACCATGAAACTATTGAATATAGGGTCGAAAAATTGGATAGACAGGAAAACATTTTTGTAATATAGTCCTATGTTTATGGTAAAAGTATAAATTTTAGAAATTTATTTAAGTTCTTGAAACAAGTTTCTTTATATAAGAAATAAAGAATAATTGGGTTTATTTTTTTTTATTGAGAAATAATACATTTTGCCTCATTTAAGGGCATGGAGTATTAAAACTGTTAGGCTTATCTATACTATATACACAATAACAAAAAAAAAAATGAAAAATGATAAAAAAAAAAGAAAAAAAAAAAGAAAACCTTATAAAACAAAAGAAATGTAACTTCAGACAACATTAAATAAAAATATAAAAACACATTCAAACTTATTTACAATATTTACAGACAGCCAAGGGAGCTCCGAGTCAGCCGAGGGCTCCTTTCCCCCACGTGTGGAGGACAAGGCAAGACTATAAGAGATCCCTGCGCTTCTCCGTTAGCCGCAGTACTGGGATGGGAATCCAGTGGGGACTGAGAGAGGGCATCAAAGCCATTATATTATTATTTTTCAATGTTTAGCCCTGATGATGCCCCACATGTTTGGTTCGAAATGTTGCCAAACTCAAGAAAGAAAATTTTGATTACATATCTTGACCGTTTTCCATGCTTATTTAGAATAAATTTTCAGTTGCGAACCACTTATTTAAGAAATCTATTTTGTAATGCCCGGAACGATTCCCTTCAAAACACTGAAATTTATATTTGAGATGAAAACCTATGCAAGTTAAACTTCAAAACTCCCATTAGAATTTTTATAACATTAAAGTAGGATAAAATATTAAGATTTCCTCTTGGTCTTATTATGATTCCACTTTGGTAGGGGGTCGAGCGCTGGACCAGTTTGTGACGGAAGTTTGTTAAACAAGTCGACGGCTATGATTTTTAGTTTGAGGTCAGGGAGGAGGTGGGGAGAGAATTGGGAGGGGGAGAAGGGTTGGTGGCCTGCAGCCGACCGCCCGCCAAACTTTAAAATGAAGTTTACTCCATTTATCCTCAACACCTCCTCAAAACAAATTGCAGAATCACTTTTGAGAGTTAGTCTTCCCTTGAAACAGCATCATCCCAGCATCTCTCTCTTGGCCAAAACAGACCCGCGCTGATTACTTTATCATTTACAAGACCAGCTTCAGTGGCATTACTTACTGAATAAGTTAACAGAGTTGATTATATGAATTCAGATTGAGATTCAAGATTCATGGATTAAATCTTCCACAGAGTAACTCTTTAACAATTGCTTTGAATTGAATTGTACTTGATTCTAGTGATTTCGACCCTCTTATTTTCAATAATTTTGATTAGATTTATATTCACATAATACAATGAATAACTTATTATTATAACATAAAAACTATATAAATGAGAAATATCGTAGATTAAAATGAGACTTATCTCATAAAAATTGCAAATTATCACACCAACGGTTAAGAGAGAGAAATACTTGATTTAAAACAATAATATATGGTTGCTCGATACACAGCATGCTCATCAACCCTTTTCTGGACATAGCACTTGATTATACTTGAATCATACATTTATATATATATATTCGGTTGGCGCTACAGATCTTGTAGATCTTTGATTACGAGATGTGGTCTTCTAGACGAAATCCCCCTTCCTGATTTAAGTACATAGGGGTAGGGTTATTAGTCCTACGCCCGGTCTGTGTGAGTTGCCTCCAGAAGACTGACGGGCTTCACAAACCCGGGGGAGGGGTCACTGGCAGCGTGGCTTTCCCTGGTGGACGGTCACCCAAATCGGGCGGACACCCATCCAAGTGCTGATAACCACGCTCGGCGTTGCTTAACTTGGTTACGTATTGCAAGCGCCTTAGCCCGAACAGCTACCCTAGCCCCTATATATATACATACAAAGTCGTTTCCACATCTTCCATATCACTCATCATATACAATACTAATAGTAAACTATATCAACATAATCACTATTATACAATATACATATTTCGGTGGCACTGATACAACACAAACTCTGAAATTTATAGAAAAAAAAAAGATATTTGAATGCCAAAGTTCCAAAATTAGAAAATTACATACCAAGTAACATAATCCAATGAACAGGGGCAAAAATATATGATTAATAATAATATGTTAATTAATAATCTCTCTCTGTCTCCAAAGGACTCGCGGTATTTTCTTTTAGGAAAAGGATGTATTTTTAATGTACATTTTTTTCTTTTCTTTTTCTACTTACTCGTGGGTTTTTGGAAAATGGTCCGTGTTGTTTAATGATGATTTTGAGATATTGAAATTCTGGATCTATCGAGTTAAAGGAAAATGAAAAATATCTAAAATATATTTTTTTTTTTATTGGGTAATATAATATTGTGTCACATGGACAGGTATGCCTATATACACTGTTTACAATCAGACGAAGGAACTCCAACGACAGAAGGAAAAGCAGGATTCCAGAAAATCCCTGCGCTACTCCCTCGACCGCGTCACAGGCGCTAAAGCCAGTGGAGATTGAACGAGAGCGATACTTAATAATCTTGAATGCTAATTTCACATTGTGATTTTACGTTGCTGGTATTGCATCGGGATGTCGTTAAATCTGTCATCGAAACAGGAAAATATTGGTCATACAAATACCATGAAGATAGAACAAGAAGAATAAAAATAACAAAATCTACCTTTTTTTCATTTGTTTTTATAATAATTCATAAATATATTGTTTATTATCAATATGAAGTCGATAAAAAACATTTGCAGTGTTTGAATAGGGCCACACGACAGAGTGGAAAACAAAGCGGGATTAATAATATGTGTTGAATGCAGTAGGGCTTCCTTTATCCCATGGCAGGGAGAAAACAAACATAATGCTAAAAAAAAATAAAAGGAGGAGGGGTGTTTAAATAATGGTCAGATCAAGTTGAAGAAAACAGAAAGATATAATTAGGAAATACAATTTTTTTGTTGTTGTTGATTAGGGCTTAGAGGCGTAAAACCCCGAGCTCATCAACGTATGTCTAACCTTTACTTCAATGCTAAATTAATTTTTCGAAAAAAATAAATAATATAAATAAATAATGTAACCAAGATTAAGAAAGCACTGGAAACAAAACAAACTCTACTCTCTTTTGTTTCCTGGGGAGATCACTAATTGATATTTTAGCATGTGCATGTACTCTCACATCATATTGTATCTTGACTATCTTTGGATGTGGAGTACCATAATATTGTATATAAATAAGTATCTTTTTTTGTTATTTGTATTATCTTTATTATCTTAAATATCTTCCTTTTTATCTTTAACTGTATATATTAATTATGTTTGAATTCCCTCTTTTTCCTTGTATTTTATTTCTTTTTATTGTACATAGTATTAATTCTGTAAATATTTCTTTTTGTAAGTAGATCTGTTAACCTTTTTTGCTGCTTTATAAAAATTATCCAACCTAACCCCTTCTCACCTGAGCTAGCATGGTAGAGTAAATATGTAATGATGACCATTAAAGGGTAAGTACTATGTTTTCTAGATTTATCTCTTTAGAGATGAAAGGCTGGTAAGCCAGGCGCCCAACAAATAAAAATTCTTGTGGAAAATTATATTTATTAAAAATTATTTTATTATCTTTTCATTTATCCCGTTTTTTGGTCATAATAAAAATAAAAAACACCTTAAATTTTTTTTAGCGAATCATTAACTTTAAGAAAATTTAACACCCACCTAACTTTTTAACTTCATCATTATATAAAATATCTGACAGTTATGGATTGAGCCCTTATTTGGTTGAAATTGATACTTAATAGGGACACTTTTGAAAAATGTGGCTGAGTGTACTGTAGCAGTATTGACATTTTGGTGTTGGCAGTTTACTTATCAGGTAAGAATGTGTTATGTTTGAATCTCCTATCCTTAATCTAGTTAAGGCAACCTCCGCTCTGCGAATAGGGCTGTTCGAGGTGGACCATGATTTTACTGATTTTTTTATTTCCTTCAATTTCCTCGGGGGGGAGGGGAGGGGGGCTCTCGTTCCATATGGGTTGCCAGCCAAGAGCTATTTCCTTTTTGAGGGGAAGGCTTGTGGTGTTAAAATAGCAGCTCCCCAGCCTGAAAGGGTGAGTGTTTGTTTGGCAGCCGCGTCCGCGAGCTAGAAATAAAATGTTACATATGCTAGATATTTAGTAGGGGGCTCTAATAATTAACATTTATAGTTAATGGTCTAGTTATAATGATTTGGGTGTACTTGATGTGCTATGGTTTGGTTAATTTTGATAGCTGCTTCATCCTGCATATCTTGCATATCCTTGTCGTCCATTTCTTCCACCGTCCGCCGACTTATCCCCTGGCTCACCCTAGCCACTTTTCTCATTGGGATAGTCTATCTACTTATTTTTTGTACATTAGAGACATAAAAAAATTAAAAATAAATCAGGGCTTGCCCTTTGAGTACCGAGATAATAATTCACCAGAATCAGCTGGGATTCTCTAGTTCAATCTTCCGCCAATAGATGGCGCCTTCACAATAGCTAGCATATGCGATACTGTTCCCCAGCATTATAAATATAAATGTTAAATAAATAAAAAATGATTGTGGCCTTAACACTATGATTTTTTTTTTTTAATAACATTCACAATATGTACAATTATAATTCTGTAAAAATTACTCTGGTATATTTTCCTGTGGATCGTTTGATATATCCAAATGTAATGTTGATTTAAAAAAAAAATTAAAATAAAATTATGAACATTATTTTCATTATACTTTGATTGAGACATAAATATCCACCATTTCTTAATTCAATTTTGAGATATTTTAGTCCAAATGTTAAAAAAAAACTCCTTATCATTTGGTTTTGGACATAATCTTTTTCTCCGTTTTGGCCTCTTTAACACTGTGTCACGTCAAGATGCAATTTTTAATAATGGTTCATTACAAAAATATGAAATGTTGAACATTTCCCTGATGAAGTTCCGAATTTTAGTTCCTGGCATATTTTAATCAAAATGCAAAACTTATTCGACTCGAGCCGAGTTTACCCGAATGAGCGTTATAAAGCCAACCGTGACAGGTCAGTCTCATTCAATGTCCATTAAATAAAGTGCTAAGCACGAATAAAGATGTTTTATCTTCAAAAAATCAATTGATCTTATCGGAAAGGCTACATAATACTATGTTATTATTAGTTTTGTAATAATAGGGTTTAAAAAAAAAATGACCGTTTTTCAAACAAATATATGTATTATTATTTCTTTGTAATATAAAATACAATTCATAATCAAGGTATGGTACATTGTTATCTAACGCCATTAGCCATCTGCTAGCCAATTGCACGATCCCGCGCTGATACCATTCTTTGGGGTGGCTGTCAAAGAACTCTTGCACCGCAATTTCAACTTCTGCAAAATTATCGAATCATTTCCCTTGAAGAAAATGGGCAATGGATCTAAATAAGTAGTAATCCGATTTTGCGATGTATGGACTATATGGTGGATGAAGCAGGAGTTTTTCAGGCAAGGGTTTTTCAATAAATTTATACAATTTCTAACCGTTTAGCTGATTTCTGAGGAGTAAGTTCGTGAGGGACCAGTATACTGCTCTTTTTCACCTTCCCCATGGAGAGTAGATGGCGCCTAACTGAATCTTTTGACACAACACAGTTCCTGGCAAGTTCGTGAGTACTCGTGGACGGATTTGACTTTCTGCAGAATCTCATCAATATCCAGTAATGGTCGCCCGGATCCCTTCTTTCTTTCCAATGTCGTATCTCCACTCCTAATTTTTTCAAACTAACTCCACGCAGTGCGCTGGTCAAGGACACCTCCCCCTTCATTTTTAATAATTTCACGAATTGCTTCGGAGGCTGTGAAATTTTTTCTTATAATACCTTAAAATTAAGAGAATTCCATAGGACACTGTCATGTTTCTTCTTTGAAACAAATAACTAAACTGAGGCCTTTTTTTGAAGAAGTCGAATGGAATTAAACAAGCTCTAAAAGGATTATTAAGTATTGGCATGTATAAAATAGGATTAAAATTCACAGTGCTTTGAAATCCCTAATTTTATAAAACGGTAATTTTTTTTTATACGCACTATAACAAGAATAAAAACTACTGATTTTGATGGCCACAGCTCGAAATATAATGAATTTAAATATAATTCAGAAGCCCAATAAATTTATACTAGAGGCTGTTGTCCAAAAAATAATTTTAAACATAAATTCCTAATTGAAAGAGGCAGTCAAACCACAACTTAATATATATATATGGTCGGTGAAACACATTATTACAAGAGTTGGCAGTTCATAACGGAAGCTGGATAATACAGAGCAGTCTATAACTTAGCTGATGAATGGGGTAATACTAACCGCCCGGATTTGAGAGTAATATCTAGGATTAAAGTTATTGAAATGCTTGGAGAGGTGAGAGTTTGAACCCAATGTATATGAAGCGAACATGTTTTCAATGAATGGGAGTTCAATAAATAATGTATCCATAATGTATCTAAAGTACTTATAACTTGATCGGGGGGTAATATGAATTTCGGACGCGCTTTTGTTTATGAAACATAGTATTTTATTGCCTTTCGTTCAGATTTATTTGAAAAATATCTTAACGGTAGATACATAAATTGTTAACCTGTTCATTAAAATAATTAAATTGTATCATTTCTCTTATTCCTTTTAAAATAGTATATTTATAAAAGAGGAGAGGGGTAGCTCAGTGAGTGAGCACTGACTTGCAGAGCACAAGATCCCAGGTTCGAATCCGGCTTATGACTAGTAGTTTTACATTAGCCATGGATCGACCCTTGGGTCAGGAGACCCTCCTGGGACACACCAAACCTGTATAAAACGGGTACCCTTAGTTAAATAATTAATTAAGGGGGAAAACCTGATGGTTGAGCGTGATATCGGCCCAATCACCTCCCTGCACAACCATTGACCTTGTAACAGTACTTACATAGTACTGCGCCAGAGACCCTTCACGGGTTCTAGTGGTACAGGTTTTTTTTTTTTTAATATATATATTATATTTTTTCAATGAATGAAATTGCTCTTCGTATTTTTCCATTTATTTGTTATTTTATTACAAAGTTTCAAGCCAATTGGTCCATTTTCTAGCAATTGACATTATATCAATTGCTACATTTATTTTGGCCAGATGTAGTATTTTAATTATGTTCTATTTTGTTATTCTAAAGGGGCTTTGTCCCAGAATAAATTTATTTTCCATGTATATTTCTATTTCTATATCAACAAGCCAGCAACATTGATAATAATGATAATTACTGATTATTTAGTAACAATTTAATTTACAATACCAATATGATTGATTATTTAGTAACAATTTAATTTAGAATGCCAATATTATATTGAGAATTTACCAAAGGTTGATGACATATCTAACAAGTTTCCGCATTACACAAATCTTTTGCTGTTTATTTCAGTCCAATTATACAAAAGTAACCTTTTTCTTAACATTTTATTCGCCTTTCATCAAATATATGTCAATTCATAAACTGGAAGAAGATATTTTAGGTGTAATTATTTTAAAATTAAAATGATGTATGTTTTAGATTTTTAGCAATAATATCTATATTGGCTTACTGAGAAATTGATACACCCTATAAAATTAGTTGATCGGGCGTTGATGATCTGGATGTTTTGTGCCTTGACATCGAAACAAACAAAACAGACAAGAAAAGGGTCTGTCTTTTATCATATTTCCCCCCGTTTTAGGGATGATTTTTGGTAAGTAGTTAAATATTATATAGGTTGGTTAAAGCGACATCTTCATGCATAAAGAAAGCAACCAGTAATATTGAAAAATATCTATATTTTGATCGATATTTTAGTCGTTATACTTTAGTCGATTGAAGATTCAACAAATTTACATAATTTGCTACGTTTGACTAAAATCTTAGTCATTAGTCGTGTTCTTGACGACCCAATTTAAATTAGTAGCAGAAAATATTAAACATCACTTGTTATCTAAACCTCCAACCAGGCACAATTATAACATATTAGACTCTACAACGGTATGTTGGATACTCAAAGTTAGGGATATTTATTTAATCTTACAGCAGAAGAAGATATTTATCATTTTGATAATAATTATGCTTTATTTATTCTTGGAAAAGTCCCTTTAGAATATTTTATAGTTATATGTCCGATTCTGGATGAGTTTAGTTGAGAATATTTCAATAAAACAACATAAGACGCATTCTATTTTAAACATTTTTTTAAATGGTTAAGATTCAAATAAACTGGTTGGTTATAGGAGAGTAGCCTGGCAATGCAGATGTCAATTAATAAAATAATTTAACTATTAGCAATTGTTGAGTTGTCAACAATTGTTAATAGTTAAATAGTCAACAACAACAACAAAGTTTTTTTTTTGTTTATATACCTTTTATTATTATTATTTCATTAATTTGCATTCATTGTAAATAATGTGTGAATGTGCTCTCTTATAACACTGTTATAAATGTCTTTAATTGTGACAGATTGTAATATCTCTCAATAAATATGTTTAATTTAAAAAAAAAATATTAACAAGCATATTAAAATGTATACAATATCTGTTAGTTTAGTAAGTTTGTTTTTGACCAATATGTTTTCAAATGTTAATACCTACATATTACAAGAAGATGTAATTTATTTATTATATACATTTTTTTTTTAATTTTGTGATTTAGTAGACTCCTCTCAGGGGCTTATAACCATAAGGTATGCCTTAGCTTTTGTTAAATGTAGATTTTATATATGTAAATTAATTAGAAATAAATCAATTATTTTTGTTATTATTATTATCAGTTATGTTCTTGTGTCTAACAATTTAGTCTCCGATTTAGATTCTGATAAAAACCATACATTATCTCCAGACCCATAGACAAAAAAAGAGTACAAATAGGTTGGTATATTGTATAATACATCTAGCTGAGATCCTAGTATGGCTTCTGACACCGCCTTACTCTGCAAAATAAAGGTCAATACGGCAAGAACAAGTGCTTTCAGGCTAAATTATCTGATACATCCATCGACCGATATTTTTTTCTTGAGGAGTTTCTCCTCACTTCATTAATAATACATCTCCCCTTAAGTTTTAGAAGAGAAAACTGTATCGTATGATACACTACACAAATAAATTATAACAACTAACTGTAGACATTATGCACCTCTAACATTTTATTACCTCTAACAGTTTTTGAACACTTCTTATTCAATAAAATACGTGACTATCTCAAAAAAAAAAAAAAAAAAAAAATGGAAGCGATAACTAAATAAATAGGTACTTATTTAAAGTAATAACCAATCACTTCACTATAAACTAGAAAAAAAAACTTTAAACGAAACTAGGGTTTTTCATTGTTAAGATTATTTTAAGAGAACTTTTGAGCGGATAAACTAAGCTAATTTCTGTATTTAAAAATATATATATATGAATTATACTAGATTTTTTTTAACACCCTCCAACAATACTACCGATATTCCACATTTAGAAAAACGTCCTTGTTGCTTCAATTCCATATTAATTAACTTGAGATTTTATTACGAAATTAGTTGAGATTCACCTCAAGTTTTGTAATGGTTTGTTTGTTTAGGCTTTAAGGCGTAAAAACCCTTTGGTCATCAATGCCTATGACTCGGGTATGGTTGTTATCCTGTTGATTTCATGAACTCTTTAAAAGAAAGAAAAAAAAGTTAATTAATAGTCAAGAATTAACAACATATAAATAGAATGATAAATGAGAAAAATATATTAAAAAAAAGAAATATATTAAAATAACTTAAAAATTATATTTATTTCTATATTTTATTTAATAGTCTATGGGTTTTAAGAAAATGTATCACTGTTTTTATAGTCATTTTTCAATACTACAGATATATCTGGTTTTAGTGATAATCTATTTAAGCTTGAGGTACAATAAGGGCATTCTTGGAAAATATGAATGATAGTGTGAGGGCTACTACAGTGTTGACAATTTGGTGGTGGCTGCTTAGTGATGATATGTAAATGAGTTAAATTTGTGTGTCCTATTCGCTGCTATTAGGAAGGTTTGATGTTCTGTAGGGCTTCACTGATTCTTTAACAATTTGCTAGGCGGACTTTCGTTCCACATAGACTGCAAAAAATGAGGTGATTCATTCAAGCCATTGTTTAATGACCTTTTTTTGTTGCTTTTGAGGTCTATTATTACCTGTTTAAGTATTTCCCTCTACTTACAGGACCCACTGTATAGGCATTCATTGTTTTTATTTCTGACGTCATTACAGACCTTGTAGATCTTTTACCGCCTAAACCAGCTTTTACCATATCTGCCAATCTTGGTATATTCCTTTCCAATTATCAGCATGCAGCATTTATTGCATCTTTGTTGATTCGATCTTGAGGCGTTCATTGTTTATAAAGACTTTCTGATGGATTAAAGAGTGTTTTTATCCTTTGGAAGAATTTTTTTTCTGGTTATAAAAGATAAGTTATTATTTCTTGGTCCTAATTTGTAGTAGTGTTACCCAAAATCGGTCTTTGGAACAAGACCAAGGCCTATCTGTTGCAAGATCAGGACCAAGATTGGTAAAAAAATCGATTTCTTAATAAAAATTAAGGCAAAATAGTTACTAATATTTGACAATCTTAGTTACTATATGTTAAAAATTGATATAACCAATATACTTTTGCATTCAACTCCTCTAATTTTTCATTAGGGCTTAGTTAGGTTTCTCCTATCTAAAGAATTACAGTAATATCTCTATAGTAATAAACTAATAAGTAACTGCAAAACTCTTGCGCAAGACCAAGACTCGTCTCGGTCTCACATTTGGGCAACACTAATTTGTAGTCGTCACTTACGATTTAATAAGCATGAAGAGATTACCCTTAAACTGCTAATAAAGAAATAAAACATAGGTATGTACATACAACTGTTTTGGAATGTATTTCAAGAGTTAATCATTACAGATTTAATTTTTTTTAATTGCTGAAACGTCAGTTCTCGCACATAGAATTGTTCTGCAACTCCTCGCGCGTTCCAAACCCTTGAACCAGCCCTAAGATCTCCCAATGATAACCAATGGTCAGAGAATGATTTTCTGGAAGACTTGAGGAGTTCAAGTTAGTTTTGGCATTTTAAAAAATAATTAAAAATATAAATGTTGGAAATATTACAGTAAATTGAAAAAGTAAGCAAATGCGACATATTTCGCATTGAAACAGCCAACGTAGAATTCATTAACTTGTCTCACCAACAAATCACTGATAGAATAAACTCTAAACACTTTTACTATATCTATATTGGGATGACGAATCATCTGGCATAGTTTAGACGAATTCATCTATATCGATTTTTTAGTATTTTTATTTTAATGTAAAGTAAGATGAACGCATGGGATCGATCCTACTTGTATCAAACCCGTCAATATGAGGAAAGTAATCACTTGAAAATCTTGAGAAGGTTCTAGGTTTCTCGCAATTGAGAGACGTTGCCTTTAGGTACTTCCTCTAATAAAAATGTCTGAGTACATTAAAAGTTAGTTTATAAATATGATGAGGATGATCCTCCTTCATCGACAATTCTATACGCCTTTTCCTTCAAGATGGCGACCGAAAAACTTGCGTTGCGAATGTACCGATCTATATAACGTACTTCAACGAAAATAAGCTGGAAAAAAAGTTACCAGAGATGGTAAAATTAGATTCCGAATAACTCAAAAAGTATACACAGTTTTATCGTTATTGTATAAGAAATTTAAAAGATTACTGAATTTCCTAAAAAAAAAATAATAATAATTAGTTAAAATAGGGTATGGTCTCTAGATGTTTTATATATGTTATACTGCAAAGGTTATATCCTTTGTTTTGATTTTTTAATGTGTTAATGAAATAATGCTAACTTTTTAGTTGTGCTCTCGACCAATCTCCGCTGGCTTTAGTACCAGTGACGCGGTTGGAAGAGTAGCGCAGGGTTCTCCTGGAGTTCCCTCGCCTGATTGTATATAGGTATGCATGTTATTTTTTTCCTTAGTTTTAATTTTCTTATTTTTTAGGTTATTTTATTTTATTGTCTATTGTATATACTTTTGATTATTATTTTGTTCTATTTATTTTATTTTTTTGTACATATGGTGTGAATGTCATCCTACCTCACTATAACCAATGTCCAACAGACAGATTGTTATAATACTCAATAAAGAAATTTAAAAAAAAAAAAAAAAAAACTTTTTTAGCATAGTACTAACGATAAAAAAAAAAATATTTAGTCCAATATTGGAATCACCTGTTATTTATTTTTCCTTTGTCACTAGGAAAGTAAGATTACTTTAGATGTATAATTTTTTGGAAATAATAAACCATTGTGAAATAATTTACAGCTTTTTTTTTATATATGTATATTTTATATTTTTAGTATCATTATTTTTCTGTTATTCCTCTAATTCATTTTTATTTATTGTACATATGGTGTGAATGGACCCCTTTATCAGTATTACTAGTTTCTTTAGTTGTGATAAAACGCAATAAAATTCAATAAAGAAATTAAAGGAAAAAAATAATTTAAGTAATATAAATATCAAGCTTGATAAACGTGTTATGAATAATCGTGCATTACTAGTCATAGAGAAGGATTATTGTAAATGAAAACATTTAGAAATAACAATTAATCGATATTGAGTAGTACGATTTTGTGACTACCAAGAGCTTTCTCAGTCCAAGACGCATATCGTAAAAAAGAGAGAGGAAAAAAAAAATCAGTAAGCAAAATACTGGTGTGAACGCACAAGTAATAGTTTCCTGGCCGTCAGTAAGACATATAGTTAAAATAGGTAGTTAAAAATAACAGGTTATTCAAATTGAATACAACCTAATAAAAATTCATGTAAAACTGTTAAAACGTGTCTGTGTTATCTTAAATTAGGGGTATCCGAAATTTTTGGCCCGCGGGCCTCGGCTTGTGTTGTAATATTCTTGTTCTATAAATGCACTTCAGTTGTGTAATGAGCTTTTTACGAGAAAAACACATGCATTAAATGTTGTATGAACTCTTGTATGAGTAGTTTTCTAAAGTTCACATTGTTTTTATTAGTTTTTAAAACTTTATCAAGTAATCAAAGAAACTTTGGCGAACCGGATCGGAAGTTCTTGAATGGAGATCCCTGTCTTAAACAAAAACCTTTCAGTTATTCAGTTATATTCTATATCAGTTATTCAGACAGTTATATTTTTAATTGTTGATTGATGATTGACTGTAGTGAATAATTGAAGAGGAGATTGGTTGGGGTGGTCAGTATTTTTACATTTATTTTTTACTGATCACTCCAACCAATCTTCTCTTCAGTTATATTTTTTTTGTTTTGGAGAACTTTGTTTATCCTCAGAATATTTTTATTGTTTATGGATAATATAACCATTGTAAGTTTTATAATTTTATTTTCTTAACATGCTTTTGATATACTAAAACATATACTTACATATATATTTAAACATAATTATTTAATTGGGAATAACGTCACTTATTAATTATTCAATAAACTACTAAATATTCATTGTTTCTGTGTTTATTCGATGTTTCGACGTTTCGATCGTGTTTTCTTTTTGTTTTTTTTTTAATATTAACACTGGGATCCTCTTCAAAGCTAAGATTTTAAAATAGAGCTTCGATACCTGAGGCCAGGGACACACCGACAATCTCAGCACCATCCACCAGCACATATATTAGCTTCTTTAGCATTGTTAACTTGTTAAAATCTTGTTACATTGTTACATTGTTAAAAAAAAATAAAACGCGATCGAAACTTCAAATAAACTTAATATTATAAGTAAAATTAAATAATAAGGAAGGAGATGGTCCGGGGTGGCGGTCATAAATAGACTAAATAGTGGCAAAACTATTTTATTAGAAGCCAACGTTTCGACCCGACTTTGCAGCTCTTCTTCAGGGATAGAACGGACAAGATACAAAAAGATTTAGAGAATTGTGGAAGTTACATCATATTTAGATAAAAAATTATAAACAATGTGAATAAACGTATTATTATTTTTTTTTTTAATGTTAACAATAGGATCCTCTTCAAAGCTAGGATTTTAAAATAGAACTTCGATACCTCAGGCCAGGGACACACCGACAGTCTCAGCACCATCCACCAGTACATAATGCTACAAGTACAATGCTTCTTTAGCATTGTTAACTTTAAAAAAAAAAACGGGATCGAAACGTCGAATAAACACAGAAGTAATGAACGTTTAGTAGTTTATTGAATAATTATTAAGTGACCTTATTCCCAATTAAATAATTATGTTTAAATTTAATACTCAAAGATCGATTAAAGAAAATTTGTAAATATATATATATATATATATATATATATATATATATATATATATATATATATTGTACTATTGCGTGCAGTTTGTAGAAGATATGAATTTTATATATATATATATATATATATATATATATATATATATATATATATATATATATATAATAAACTTCAAATTAAATTAATTTCACAAGAAAAGAAAAAAATAAATAAATTTAACGTAAATCAAGAGAGTACTTATACATATGTGTATAATCTTTTAATCATATGTGTTTATCGCTAAAAAAAAAAAAAACCTTGATTCTATGGATTGTTTATAACAGGGCTGTGAAAGTATTTTAAAAATGTTTTCCGACAGTTGCTAATAATGAAAATTTATTTATTCCAGTGCAGTATTCCTCTTTCTTCCCCCCTCCCCCACGCTCTCTCTCTCTCTCTCTCTCTCCGGATACAATAAAAAAAAGTCAATATCGAGTCAAATCCATTTCTATCAGACTCGGATAGGCCCCAAGATCAAAGGCACAAACTTAATTGTATTTCAGCAGATTGGCTATAGCATTTATTTATTTATTTCCTTTTTTCTGTTATTATTTCTTTTATTGGGTCAATAAAAATCAATTTCAATTAAGATTTTCAGCTCTATTCATTTTTAGGGCCTCTAAGATTTTTTTTTCCAATTTATTCTTTAATTATTACTATTTCATTCACTATCAATCCCTAAAGATGAATTGGTTGTTATTCAACTATTCACATTGTTAATAGTGTTGCCCAAATGCGAGACCGAGACGAGTCTTGGTCTTGCAAACTCACTCTTGGTATTGGTCTTGATCTTGCGCAAGACTTTCGCAACAGTCTTGCATTTACTTATTAGCTTATTACTATAGAGATAATACTGTATTTTTTTGGATAGGAGAAACCTAACTAAGCCCGAATGAAAAATTAGAGGAATTGAATGCAAAAGTATATTAGTTATATCAATTATTAACATTCAGTAACTAAGATTTTCAAGTATTAGTAACTTTTTTGAATTAATTTTTATTAAAAAAATTGATTTTTTTACTAGTCCTGGTATTGGTCTTGCAACAGTTAGGCGGCCTTGGTTTGGTCTCGCAAAGTGCAAGACCAAGACCGATTTTGGGCAACACTAATTGTTAATAATCTACCGGTTAACGTTTCGCTAACCCAGACATGTTGAAGAAAACACGCACATATACACATAACTATATGGAAATACGGAATGGAAGCAATTATTCTGATCAATGATTTGGCATGTGTCTTATTAAAAAATGTGATTTATTGTAGTTCTTATAAATGTTGAATTGGCCAAATTTTGTCCAAACTCCAATATGTATCACTTTTACTAAAGAAAGTAGAGTCGGTTAACAAATAGAACGCAGAATTGTCACAAAGAGGAACAAAACCAACTGAGATGAACCGGATTTTTTTTCGAATCACTCGACAGTAAATCCCAAAACTTGATCAGACCCTGTTCACTTCAAAAGGTTTAACAAGTGATCAAAAGTAAAAGTTATGGCTAAGGGAACCCACCCATAACGGTTTTAAAGGTACTGCGTTTGGTAGCTTATATATATATATATATATATATATATATATATATATACATATATATTATAAAATAGGAATCACTTTTTTATGCTCGCTGAATCTTACAGAAAATTCAGCATTGTTTTCTGATCTGTTAGGAACAGAAATATCAATTCAAAAATGTTCAACATTAAAAAAATATGGCTTTTTAATAACACAAACTTTACGCTATGGAGATTATATATTACACACGATAAGGTTAACATAAAATCTTCATTCCTGCGATTTTCTCTCCAACTTAAGAGGTATTGTCTACTTTCATTGAATAGTAAATAGTACAATATGCCACAATGAAGGATAATAAGTGCTAAGACTAAATCTGTTCGTTCATACCACATATACATATAATAGGAAAATAATTAAGTATAATTAAAAAGATAAATAAATGAAAAAAAAAATAATAAGAAGTAAAATAAAAAATATAAAAGTAAAATAAAAATAGGAAAAATAATAGAAAAACAGAATAGCATACATAAGTAAAATAATAAGGAAGGATATGGTCCTGGGAGGCGGTCATAAATAGACTAAATAGTGACAAAACTATTTTATTAAAAGCCAACGGTTCGACCCGACTTTGCAGGTCTTCTTCAGAGCTAGAACGGACAAGATACAAAATGATATAGAGAATTGTGAATGTTACATCATATTTAGACATAAAAATTATAAACAATGTGAATAAACTTATTAAATATAAAATTATAAACAGTAAGTACGTACTTTCTTTCTTACTAAAAAAAAATTACTCTAGATACCAGACGGGTTTTTACTAAATATTTTATGTAGCAGATTGCTACAAATATGGGCAAAATTTGGACCAACCGACGTAGCAATATGGTAATTAAAAAAAATATGAAAGTCATTGATGTCAGTTGGAAAAGCAGTAATTCAGCTTTCCAACGATTATATTAAAGTTGAATTAGAAGAAAATCCTGAAGAGTTATGAATACTTTAGTTGACGGGCGGGAAAAAAAAATCATCCAAGAAAATCTTAGGACTTGATCTTAGTACAATTCATATTAAAGAATTTTAAAGTGCCCTAAAATGGAATCTAATTTGCATTTCCATAACAAAAATTTACTGGAAGAGCACCTTTTGATTTTTATAAATCATTTAATACAATAGTTTTTTTTTAAATAATATTTTATTGAGAAAAAAATACATTTTGTCTCAATTAAGGGCATTGAGTATTTAGGATGAATGAAACACAAACATACCATATATACAATAAAGGACAAGATTATAACAAAATAAAATAAAATAAAACTTGGAGTAACAGAATAAATCAAACTATAATACAATAGTTAATATATTTTTCTTTTTATGCAAAAAAAAAAACAGCAAAACAATGGATATATAGTAACCTAAAAACCCAGGAAAAGCTAATGCAAAAATAAATGACATAAATTTTGTTTGAAATTTTATAATTTTTTTTCTCAGCTCCTAAGGTCCATTGAAAAGAACGCCGAAACACGTGTCAATATCATTCGATGTAGTATCACAAAAAAAAATTTGGTGCGTTGTGCGCATCACACAGCTTTCACTTACTCTTCTTAACAGAAATAAGTATTTTCAGACAAAGAGGAAGTTTATAAATGCTATATTGAATTATATTTCATTTTGGGTATTTGTATTTGTATACGTACCCTTATATATACAAATTTTAATATTTATATAGCTAAAATCTATACAATTAAATCTTAAATAATACCAACAATAGCACTTATGAAAACCGCATATGTATATTTACATAATATTGTCGCAGCTTAATATTATATTAAGCTGATGTTACGTATGGAAGCGTGTTCTAATCTTTCGGGTGAGCTCGGGTGCGCTCGTATCCGTTTGGTTCCTGAATTACAACTGTTCTCCGTTACGATCTCTTATTTCTCCTTCAGTTAATTATGAAATCCTTTCATATTTCATATTTAACTATCTTTTATATTATAGATTAATGTGAAATGGTCAATTGTTTCAAATAAAAAAAAAATTAAATGTACTTTAGTGAAAGCTAATATTGAAAATTAGCCATTTAATCCCTGTTGGAGAACCCCAATCAAAATAAAAACTACATTCTATTTAAAAGTGCTTATGTTTACACTGATATGATGAAGTTAATCAAAATCGTTAGAACCGTTTACGAGAAAATCGTAAAAGTGTGTTTAAACCATTATATAAAGTGCCCCTTCCGGTTAGATGATTGTGACGGAAATGTTGCTGTAACATCCCTAGCAAATAAGAACCTTAAATATGCAATTTTACTTTCGTACGATTTTTCGTGTTTGAGCTAGACTGTTAAAACAGACAATTTTTCGGGACTTTGTTATTTCGACTGAAGGGACCTCAAAACATGTATTTTCCGTCGAAAACTCAGATTCAAACATTTTGACGATCGCAATACTTTCCCTTACTATATATTTCATATATAGGTAAGTGAAAGTAAAAATTGGTTGAAATCTGTGACAAACAGTCTGTATCCCCTCCTTGTGAGTAACAATAAGAAATAGAATACCAACGGTTAACGGATTAAACTATGTAAAACTGGCTGAATATAAACATTTTTTTAATTTACTGACCAAAGAGAGAGATAACTACAAATATAATATTGCACGGCTGCTCAACTACGTTGAGTTGCTAAGCCACATAGCGTACTCATCAATCAATCGATAATTCTGAAAAAAGATAGTTAGGTTGGACCATTGGAATACATAACAAATACGTCAAGAACGATTCACAGAATCAAACAAATGAAGGCCAAGATCAATATATGTGGTGATGGAGGATTCCTAAAGAGTCTAAAATAATAGTTTCTGTCATGGTCTTCATAAGCTCCCTTCCAACACCGAGCCTCTGCAAAAAAACTACCTGTAGAAAAAAGGATGCTTCCCCTGCTTCTAAACCATAGCTCTTTAACTGAGAACTCTCTCTCCTCAAATCTCATCTCAATACATTTCCTTCAGGTAAGGCATGCATTCGTAATGATAAATTATTACATTACTTTCTTATATTTTTACTTTATCATTGCGAATTGGTAAATTTTCATGACATAATTTAACTTTTAATCCCTCTCTAAAATCTCTGAAAACGCAGAACACCTGAAACAATTGTTATGACACACGCGATGATAATTGAAATTTTGGATCGGTAAAAGAGCAGGAAATATAAAAAATTGTATTTGGGCTCAGTCTTATTGTGATATATAGGACAAAGAAAATACAGACGTCGCATCCCGAATAGCCCGAACTAATGACGATAATGAGGTAAAATCCATTAATTATGTTTCTCGGGAGGACTGGGCGAGGCAAGCGAAATCCCAGATAATATTTTTTTTTTATTTTAATGAAATTTACAACTGTATTGCATTAACTGTATTACATGAAAAATACAACAAGTAAATGTGACATTCCAGATAATAGCTCAATGGAATGAGACCTGGGGAAAAAACCAATCCAAACTTGTTCAAATAAAATCAAACAGTGCTAAATGGTGCACTACTTACAGAAAATCAAGAAAAGAAGAAATAATTCTGTGCCGCCTCCAAATTGGACACTGTGAATTTTCACACGGTTACGTACTCTACGGTCGAGTATAACATACCTGTGTCATATGTGGTTCCCCTAGAACCGTGAACCACATACTCGTGTATTGTGAATACTATGCAGCAACAAGAAAAAACCTCATCCTACACAGTAGTCTTCAGGAAATATTACAAGATAACGAAAAAGATGTGGAAATTCTAATTAGCTTTAAAAAAAAAAAAAAAAAACAGATTCTACAATAGAATATAGGAAACTGGAGTGAAGAAAGAATTGTCAATGATCCTATCCGGTGGAGGCAAATTCAGATAATAAATAAATAAATAATTGGTAAGTTAATGCTTACTGTTATTAAGTTATTTTCAGTAGTTCTAAATAGTATTACGTTAAATATTTCGAAATTTCTGTACACACCTCATGAAATATACTTGGAAAAATTGAAACATAAATTTAGAGCACCCGAACTTCATATCGTTGTTATAGTAAAGAAGGGGCTATTAATAGGTATTAAAAACAATATTTGACCAAAACAATGTAAAACTAAAGCAGATAAATATTTCTTGATCAAACATATCATTTTAAAGGTTCTTACGGAAGACAAAAAGATAAAACAACGATATGTTGTAGAAATATAAACGCAACTTTTGCATGCTATTAGAATGTTGTCCACCGAAAAAAAATATTTTAGATCCATCCTACTGAGCGGCCTAAGGCAGTATTTTCAAACAACTTTTTAAACATTTCATTATGTGTATTTTTATTTGTTTAAATACCCTTATATATACCAATTTTAACTTTTATATTGCTGTATTCTTTAAAATTACATATTAAATAATACCAACTATAGCATATATGAAAACCGCATATGTATATGTACATGAGTCCGTATTATATTAAGCTCATGTTACTTATGGAATTCTGTTGTAATCTTTTGGGTGCGCTCGGCCGCGTTCGTATTCCTTTGATTCCTCTATTAAAACTATTAATCTTTACGGTCTCTTATTTCTCCTTTAGTTAATTATCAAATTATTTTATATTTATCTATTTTTATATTAAAGATTAATGTGAAATAGTTAATTATTTCAAATAAAAAAAATTAAAGGTACTCTAGAGGAAGCTAATATTGAAAATTAGCCATTTAAGACCTGTTACAGAACCTCAATGATAATAAAAACCTACAATATTTAAAAAACTGCTTAATAATATACTGATAAACATAGAGTTGAATCAAAATCGTTAGAGCGGTTTTTGAGAAAATCGTAAAAATGTGTTAAATAGATTATATAAAATACCACTTCCGATTTGCCAACAACGACGAAGGCTTATGCACGACTTTTTGTTTTTTCGTTTGTTAACAGTCGAACTAGACTGTTTACAAACACAAACACAGACCGTTTTGCGGGACTTGGTTAATTAAACTCAAGGGACCTCAAAAGTTGCATTTCCGTTGAAAACTCAGATTCGAAAATTTTCGCGATCGCAATACTTATCCTTACTATATATTGTATATATAGATAAGTGAAAGTATTAATTTTGAGTAGCACTGAACTACACCGCGCTGATGTTCTCAAGTGTTTATATGCCATATTACTAATAATTTCAAGGCAATTATGGCTGGACTATATTGAAAAATGACGCAGAGTGGCAAGGACAGATGGCTGTGTAGTAGACACGGTTGAGAGGAAGATGGAGTGATGCTGAGGCAGCGCATGTGCCACTTAAAGCTCAAGTCAGTCATCTGTGGATTAAGTTAGGTTCTGTTGGCCCTCGATGAGCGGCCATCGCTATTGGTTCATGCTAGCATCCAATTTCCTGGCTAGACAACCGAGGGTTTCGCCATTCTCATAAAATCGTCACTGATTTAAATCGGTCAACATAAATTAATTCCGTTGTTTTGGATATCGAAATCATTTTGAAATATTATTAACAATATCTACATACTGATGTAAGTTAGGTAGTATCGGTCATGAAATAGAATAGAATATATATTTGTTTGTTTTGGGGACTGGCCCCATACCAATACAAATAGAGTGGATACACACATTTTGACTATTACAATATAATATGAGTAAATTAATTTCCAATACTGAATTCAAAGTACAAATGGAGTGGTACACACATTGTAATTATTATAATATAACATTAGCAAATTAATTTATTATACTTGAATCAAAGTATTCTTTTTATAATATAGAATGTTTTTTCGTTTGTTAACAGTCGAGCTAGTCTGTTTACAAACACACACACAGACCGTTTTGCGGGACTTGGTTAATTAGACTCAAGTGCTATGTTCCTGGCCTCGCGTTTCTACGGCGAGTAGGGGGTTCCAGGAATCGCATTTATTTGTATTAATATGTATTTATATCGGTCCCAGAAGGGAACCGATCAACTTAAAATATATTAATGATGTATTTAAATGTTAGATACCACAGACCCCCTACTGTAGTATCCTAGATTGAACCATATACTCTTTATTGGATTTCCTTTCTAAAGGTATCATGTTTATAAATTTACTATTTGTTTCTATTACTAATTGGTGGCATGCAAGGTAGAATGTAAAAGTACTACGTTGGTTTACTAACTAGTATATTTACAAGCTTAAATAAAACCAAAAACATCTATATACAAAATAATAACTAAACCTATATACATAATGAATAGTTAAGAATCATACTGGAGGAGAATGCTTGATGTTTGATTAAAGTTACGTGTTATATTGATTATATTAATTAATGATGGATGGTTGCCAACACAAATTTACATTAGTATAACTAAATGCTTGTTACCACTTAGCTGGTCCTTCATAGTGTTTCTAGCCGTCATAACTGGATTCTCTGTCTCTGCTCTCCTTCAGCGTCTAGTCCGTCCATCTGCTCTCTCCGGCTGTCTTCGTCTTCCTCCCTCGATTCCCCCGCTTGAAGTCTCCTCAGCTGAGTCCCCAAAAGAAGTCCCCTCAGCCGAGTCCCCAGAAGAAGTGTCCTCAGCTGCGTTCCAAGAAGAATTGTCCAGTCCCAATTCTCTATTTCCCACCTTTTTTCATCCCCCTCTCTTTTGGTAGTCTTTTTCCTGATTGGCTGAATATTCTCAGCCTAAGGGATGACCACGCCCTCTCCCCCAGGCCAAGGTAAAGCAGCAGGTACAGACTTAGGTATTTCTGGTGGAAGGTGTGAAAAGGTCTTTTGGGATCCTTTTTAAAAACTTAGTTGTCGGTCTTTGTCGGTGGTCCTTAAAGGTTTTTATTACCACTTACAAAAGGTTGGGCTTGTTGGTCGTTACCCTCAGTCAGGTACCGTCAGATGTGAACACTTATGATGTTTATTTATACATTTAAAATAATTATTCCACCGGCGGTCTTTACAATACATAGCACAAGGGACCTCAAAAGTTGCATTTCCGTTGAAAACTCAAATTCGAAAATTTTCGCGGTCGTAATACTTATCCTTACTATATATTATAATTATATATAAATATATTTAAATATATATATTTAAATGTATACTATAAATATATTTAAATGTATAAATATATTTTATATGAAAATATAGAATATATATTTGTTTGTTTTGGGGACTGGCCCCATACCAATACAAATAGAGTGGATACACACATTTTGACTATTACAATATAATATGAGTAAATTAATTTCCAATACTGAATTCAAAGTACAAATGGAGTGGTACACACATTGTAATTACTAGAATATAACATTAGCAAATTAATTTATTATACTTGAATCAAAGTATTCTTTTTATAATATAGAATGTTTTTTTATCTATACAAAAAAAATTAATCAGCAATGAATATTACCTATAAAATAATATCATACAACATTATATACTATACAAATAATATAATACAACATTATATAATATACAAATAATATAATACAACATTATCTTAAATATTATTTCTCAAATATATATCCCTTTTTCCGGCTCTCGGGAATGATCGATTTTGACGAATGAGGTATCTATAGAATGAGAATATCACGTAGAGTGCACGGATCGTAATTTTGATTCCTAATTTTATACCAGAACTTAAATAAAAGTGGCATGTTCCAAATCAGATGACGGTGCCGAAAAAAAATCATCAAAATCGATGACAGTTGTGTCTGATAAAATGTAATAAAAGGTATAATATAGTACAACATAACATAAAATAATATAATATAACTTTTCAACCAACCATACCATATGACACTAAGGGGTACTATTATTATAATAAATCACTATTACAACGCAAATTGAAATACTTTACAAACAAACAATATATAAGAGAAAAAGTATTGATATATTAAAACTATAAGAGTCGATACATTTTGTATAAATGCACTTAAATTGAGGCTTAAGTATCGGTCATATGTAGTAAATATGTATCTTTGTCTATACCCTATGATTATGGCAAGTTCAACAATATACTTATTCTTTAATAAAAAACTTGTTGATTATTTATATATCAATTCAACGTCTAAATCTTACATGTTGTTGAAATTCGGCATAGTTATATCCACAGACGCAGACTTCAGGGGAGGGATTCGCGTAATAAAAATAGAGAGGGGGCGAGAATATCGTTTCGACGCCTCCGCAATATTTAGAAGAACTACAAAGTAAAATAAAATCGATAACAATTAATCTACATGAATGAATAAAATATCTAATCCCAAATCAATTAACAAATAGGAAAAATCTAAATTGCTAAGCTAAGGGGTAGAAGTAGGTACGCAAGTATTGTACTACAACCTATGATCCTATTATTGAACTTTTAGTTTATATTCATAGATAGTTATATGTAGCAACATATCCTAGGATTTTATTATTTATTTTATTGATTCAAAACTGAGGACATTAATAATAGTAATAAAGGAGGTCATTCACACCATTCTCTGACAAAACATCTTTGAAAAGGTACTCACACAGACGGACTGAACACATACTACTAAACTTCTAAATAAATCTGTTTATTTACGAAAAATTAATGGGTTCATATCTATTAACAAACGCGTAGCAATAAACTCTCTCACTCTTACATATGTAAAATGTATGTATTAGTTTTCATTTCGTCAATTAGTATTCATTTATATCTGGCAGACCTTTTATTAGATTTTCCTACTGTAAAAAATGGATTTCAATTTTTCTTAATAGCACTCAAACCCATGGTTGTATGCCATGTGTAAGATTACTGCAACCACAAACATGTAATTTATCATCATGACATGATGTACTGTATATAAATATAAATAAATGATGATTTAAAAAAAAAAAAAAATATATATATATATATATATATATATATATATATATATTCAAAACATACGTTCAGTAAATAAAATAGAACAACAGCAAAATAATGATACTAAAAATAAATATACATAAAGAAAAAGAAACTTAAACTAATCAAAATTACACCTTAAATACAGGAATACTTACAAAAATATTTACAAAATTCATTCATTTGGTAAAACTCCAAGCCAAGTCTCTCCCCTAAGAAAGGAAAAGCAGGCTCAAGAAGATCCCGACGCCTCTCTCAAAGCTGCACCCCTGGTATTAATTACCAGTGAAGGCTGAGGAGAGGCGATATAACCACAGAGGTTCATGGCTTGAACTAAACTACTATTTAAAATGATAAGAACTAGTTATACAAATTTAATATTTAAAAAAATAATAGATAATCTTTACGGTTCAATAAAAGATTAATAAATTATATACTTTAGTGAGTTTTCGTTTTTTTCGGTGATGGCGAGCAGCTCTGTATATCTTTTTTTTATTCTAAACGGGGACACACTTTTTTTTTTTTTTAATATCCCGCTTGTTCCACAACATAAATTTTCCGGGCACCTGTTCACGTCACATTCAGACCCCGTACGCAACAGAACGTTCATTTGGGTCACCTCATATCCCAGTTAAATGAATTAATCAATTAAATAAATGTTTTCATAACAAATGCTTTTTGTATAAATGATTTTCGGTAATTAGCGTGGTTTTATTTCCTCGATTCGACCTTTCAGATCTCAATCAGTGTCAGCTTTTGAAATATACTTTCAAATATCGTATCTGTTTATGTTCAGGTTCGTTTTTATCTAAGTGTTGTCAGTTACTTTTAGTAAAATAACAGTTATTATTTAGAAATCGTATGACATTAATTAATAAATGTTTTATTGAAAATTAATATTAAAAAATTTGTGCGCACATCACATGACTTTCACTTATAGTATGTAAGTTAAAAGTAAACAGAGTAATTATTATTCTCCTTTGTTTTCATACGTATTTTCTATTTTTGTTTGTGTGTATATATATATATATATATATATATATATATATATATATATATATATATATATATATATATATATACCATCCCCGGATATTTAATCCCCGTCAGCCTACTGGAGGAAACTCACACTGACCGGGCGTAGGACTGATGACCTTACCCCGTGTACTTAAATGTGGGATTGGGATGTGGCTTACCAAGATGTTAGTAGT
The DNA here is from genome assembly GCA_928085145.1 of Nezara viridula. NCBI lineage: Eukaryota > Metazoa > Arthropoda > Insecta > Hemiptera > Pentatomidae > Nezara > Nezara viridula. The sequence goes on from OV725078.1 coordinate 146,942,101, forward strand.
CCCCCCGAGGTTCGGTCCATAGACGGTCTGTTTCGGGGAAAGTAATATGGGAAAAATCGTGCGTTTCCTATCTCCGAGCAGCCATAATCCATGGATCTATACCGATTTGCCACTGTCCTTGAACCCGATAAAGTCGGTGGGAAGGACATTGCCAGATCGACCCCAAAGGGATCGGCTATGGAGCTACGGGTGGCCTGGAAACCATGGTCCGTAGCAACATGAGGTTGGGTGACCCCCTTCAGGCTGTCTGAGCTCCCGCAAGTATCACACGTCTGTATGGAGACCACATTTCGCGGCCAAAGATCTTCATGGTTATCTACACCGTCACCCACTATATCTCTGATATCATCTTATTATGTCTTTATCTGACTACTTTTCCTTATTTAATATCTACTTATAATTCATTTATTTTATTTTCACCATATACTTTTTATATTTTGTATCTTTTGTAGCCATGATGAAGACCTGCAAGGTGGGTCGAAACGTCGGCATAATGACTGAATAATACTATCTATAATTTAGTATTTATTTGACAGCACCCCCCCCCTCCCCGATCAACTCCTTCTCATATAAAATATTTACAGTAATCTTTACTAATCGAATCACGAAATACACCTAGGAAATTATTGGAGACTATCAATGCGGGTTGATCAAATATTTTCTTTGCAGCAAATATTGGAGAAAAAATTAGAATACAAATGCGTTGCTCATCAGCTGTGTATTAAAAAAAAAGTAGTAAATTTAGTTAGTCTGTTCTTGACGGAAACGCTCAAGTTAAAGTTGGTTTTTACTTTAAAAAGTATGAATTTCGTTCGAGTCTAAAGCAAGGCGATTCCTTTTCAACTGTCCTTTTTAATTTGACATTAGAACCTTCCATTAGGGAGGTAATTCGTAACGAAAAAGGGTTGAATCTGGGTAGGACAATACTCGTTTCCTGCTATGCTGATGATTTGGTCCTGCTAAGCAAAAAAACGGAAACTATAAAACTAAATACGATAACGTTAATGAAACCCGCCTCGAAATAAACACGGATCTAACAAAATATATGGGTAGCTGAAAAAATGGTGGTAGTTTCAGTGATATCGATATAGAAGGTAATATGTTTGAATACGTAGATAAGTTTAAGTATCTAGAGTCTACGATAACTAGAAAAAACGAAATTGAAGAGGAGATTAAGGTTAGGCTGACGTTAGGGTAACGCTTGTTATTATTCTGTGACAAAATTACATAGCTCGCGCCTCCTGTCCCGGAACTTAAAAATTAGAATCTATAGAATCATTATCTTACCTACAATTCTGTATAGATGCTAAACGTGGCCGCATACATCAATGGATGATTAACGTGTTATGTTAAGGTTTTTGAAAATGAAGTATTGCGTAGAATATTCCGACCACGAGCCTAGAGGATCTACGGTCGAGTGGGGAGGGGGGCTTTACCCAAATGGTGAAATATAACCATGTTTATGGAAAAAATTATCTCTTAAAGTATTTTTGGTCGTGTAATTACATTTGAAAGGACTTAATAATAACTCATAATAAGGATTCATGATAACTTAAACACCATTTCATATATGTAGTTAGTTTCTTTTTTTTCCCAAGTAATTATCGTTATTTTTATTTTTAAAAAGCCTAAAAGCCCCCCTAAAAATTAAATCCTCGATCCGCTAATGATTCCGACCGGAGAAGGATGAGTTAACCGGAGAGTTCAGACGGATACACAAACCCGAATTGCTTGAATTTTACCAGCTTAATATAATTGAGGTTATTACATCGCGTCGAATTAAATGGTTTTGTAAAATTTTTGGACTTAGTAACGAAATAATTCCTAGAATATCAATATTTACTACTGGTAAACGTCCGAGGGGTAGACCGAAGCAAAGGTGGGAAGATTGCTTTAAGGCCGATCTGAAGGGACTATGTTTGGACGGCAACCGGTGGAGGGTGGTGTGTAGACATCGATTGGTGTTGTCGGCGTCGAACCTTCGGGTTCGCTAAGCCTTTTATTATTATGATTTTTATCATTATTGCTACCTTCAGTTTAATTTCTACCTCGTTTAATAATCCTAATGACTCTGCGGACCGTTTTGTAAATTGCAGAAAATATTAAAACTCATCTCATATTTTCAGAGAATTCGATTGCTATATTGGATTCAATAAAACTCTCCAATCATTATTAATTTCCAGCAGAAAATCTTGTAAATTAATGAAATGAAATTCATATTTAATTAAATCCTATTCAATTGCTGTAAAAAGGGATCGTGGGGTTCTTTGAATGAATAATCAACCAACCACTAAAAAATGAAATAACCGCTGAGTCGACCTGAACATATAAATAAATACATATATTGCTTCTACATTTATTTGTCTACAGTACATCAAACGGCTCATGATATTCACCCACATGTCTGCTATGGGCAAAAATTTAGTGAGGAGACCCCTCAGAATTTGATACATGCTGTCGTTTTTTATTAAAACATTTTTCGAAGCAGACTAATGAACAGATGAGATTACACCAGTCTCCTTCATAATAGAAACCTTATCTTATTCATTGAAATTCAACGTTTTCTATGAACTTCATAATGAGTGAAATTAATATTAATCTAGTGTGTACATGAATGAATAGAATTTTATCAACTAAAATATACCAAAACATTACATCACAAATCATTGATTTTTTTTAAAATATTATTTTATTGAGAAACAGCTACATTTTGCTTCAATTAAGGGCATTCAGTACGTTCAAAAAATTAAAATTGTTGTCAATCACCAGACTACCTTGCATTTCTTAGACGTACGGGTAACAAAAAATAAAGTTGATTTTGTACATACATTAAGATTTTAATTGAATATATAATAGTTGACCGTGGCAATATTAAGGAAGGAGATGGTCCGGGATTCCTGTATAAGATTCCTGAGATGGTCTTGTATAAGGATTCCAAGTTAAACGTTTGCCCAAGGTATCGAATGTTGTATGAAGGTTCAACAGGAATATGTTGGGAATTGTCAATGGTTCCTGTAGTACAGGAATCCTTATGTTTCCGACAAGTGTAAAGCTAATTTGATGGAATATATAACTTTGTTATTAAAGTCGAATTTAAAATCTTAAAGGAAGGAGATTGTCCGGGGTGGCGGTCATAAATAGACGAAATATTGGCAAAACTATTTTATTAAAAGCCAACGTTTCGATCCGACCTTGCAGGTCTTCTTCAGGGAAGTGTGTTTAGCACTGAACTTCATTTCTAAGTGAAGCTCTTTGCTGAACACACCTCTCTGAAGAAGACCTGCCAAGTCGGGTAGAGAAGTTGGATTATAACAAAACAGTTTTGTCACTATTTTGTCTATTTATGACCGCCACCCCGGACAATCTCCTTCCTTTAAGATTTTAAATTCGACTTTAATAACAAAGTAATATATTCCATCAAATTAGCTTTACACTTGTCGGAAACATAAGGATTCCTGTACTACAGGAACCATTGACAATTCCCAACATATTCCTGTTGAACTTTCATACAACATTCGATGCCTTGGGCAAACGTTTAACTTGGAATCCCTATACAAGACAGAAACTACAAGGAACCTCACGACGTATCCGACTACTCAAACTAGACAAACCCTCTGAGCTTCAGTTGATTGCAAAATCATGTATATGACTATAATAAGGCCTGTTTGGATTTACAAAATTGAGCTTTGGGGTTCCACTAAATCATGGGATTCCTCTCGGGTGTCCAATCATTACAATCAAAAACCCGTCGTAAAATACTCAATGCTATTTACTTTGTCAAACATAAAATCACACTTAACGAACTTAATGTACCATATGTTTCTGATGTGTCCCAATTCAGATACCTATCCTTCCATAACAAACATGAGAACCATCATGACCCTCTTGTTTCAAACCTTGCTTTCTCCGCGATCCCTTAAAACCCTCCGAGGCGTCTGAAAAGAAGATGATATCGTGATCTTCTTACGTAAATATGTTATTAGAGTGCTACCAGGGGGTAGTTTCTCAACAAAAGATTTCATGTCATTATATTCCTCTGTGCACATTTACTAGATGTACTTTTATTTTAATACAGTTTTAAATAGCGTGAATAAATAAATAAAAATATATCAAAAGTATAATAGAAGAAACGTTTTAGAAAATTTGTGATGGGAATTAAACATTTTGAAGTTTAAATAAAACTTCCTTGATGAGCAATCTTGCAAATAAACAGATAAATTAAATTCGAGAAGATGGGATTAGCGCCCGTCCCGAGGTTGAGCTTCCACTCAACCCAATCAACCCCACTCATCTTCTTATCAACTCAACTGACAGTAAAAGTTGATATTTCAATATTAGCAAATGCTGCTGCGGGCCTAGCCTAACTGATAAGACCGCTCTTGAGGATTACTCTGCCCTTTAAAGTCCTGCCTAGCCAGAGTGGTCCCAGTCCTCTCAGAGATAAGACGTTGTATCACTTAGCTTAAGCAGTGGGGAAGCACGGAGCAGCGATGGCAAGTTCTGTCCCGGAAAGGCGTCTGTTTAATCACGTGGGCACTCTGGGTCTTAGATAGATTTTCGAAGAACATGAGTGCTATTTTTAACTCACAACGTGTTGCGAAGAGCGATGTTGTTAAAAATAATAAACTAATCTCCACCCAGTTTAAACGGTACCAGTCTTCTGAACTCTTATAACGAAAATAAATATGACCTACCCCTGCTAAATATTTTTTTTTTCTTTAAGACATTTACAACTGTATTAAATAAATACATCTAGTAAATTAGAACATAATGTATATAATGACATGAAAAACACTTGCTGAGTAACTACCCAACGGTAGCACTCTAATGATATGTTTACATTAGGAGATCACGGGGCCATCTTCTTTTCAGACGCCTCGGAGGCTTATCAGGAATTGAAGACGAAGCAAGGTTAGAAACGAGAGGGTTGGGGTGATTCTGAAGTTTATTATGGAAGGATAGGTATCTGGATTGGGCCAGATCTGAAACAAAAGGAACATTAAGGTCATTATGGATGGTTTTACTTGTAACGAGTTGACTCCTGGCTTTCAACCGAGTAGGACGTGTTTTAGTAGGTGCGTGTAACTCGGGAGAGAAGTAGTTGTATTTGTGCTGAAAAGCGGTTTAAATACAGTTTGTGCGTTTGTTAAAGCGGGGTTGGTGTTACAACCGATATACTTCCCGGGATTGAAGGGAAAAAAATAGATTTAAGAAGATCAGTGCTGGGACCACGAGGCAGAGGAACCGCAAGGTTAGGAAAGCACGTGGTAGCAGCAGTGAAAAGGTTAGTGGAGCACGTGGTCGCCACGAGGAAAGAAGAGGTTAGGCGACCGCGTGGAGAGATAAGGTTAGTCGACCACGTTGCGGTGTAAGGTTAGGAGAGCACGTGGTCGCCACGAGGCCTTAAGTAGGTCAGCAGCTGTTGCTCCGGAAGAGGGGAGACCGCGTGGCCGCTGCGAAAGGTTAGGTGAGCACGTGGACGCCACGAGGCCTCAAGTGGGTCACAGCTGTTTCTCTGATCTGAGAGAGGGGAGACCGCGTGGCCACCGCGTGAGGTTAGGAGAGCACGTGGTTGCCACGAGGCCCTAAGTAGGTCACAGCCGTCACTGACTGGGAGGTTGGACCGCGTGGCTGCCGCGAGAGGTTAGGAAAGCACGTGGCTGCCACGAGGCCTGAAGTAGGTCAGCGGCGTAGAGAATAGACAGCTGAACCGCCATAGAGGTAGGTGAAGAAGATTCTAAATATGAGTGAAGATAAATCACCATCGAAATCCAAGTGGCAAGAGAAATTGGATTCGCTCCTGTTCGTTAAGAGTCCGCCAACCAAGGAGAGTTCGCCTCAGAGGAGGAGTGGTGCCATGTCGAGTGATGCGCCAACCCCGGGATCTGACGAGTCGGTCGGATACAGGGAGGGTTCTGCGGCATACGACACCATGATGAATATCTGGGGCGAAACCGCCGGAGCGGAACCAAACCGGGAGTCCAAGGGATCCAAAAGGATGTTGTCCCCAGCGACGCCGGAGGATGCCCCCGGGGCAAAGAGACCGCAGGCCGAAGACTCCTCCGAGGCTCTACACCTGACGGGGAAGGGAGAGACCTCCCCTTGGAACGCAGGAAGCGTAATGGGAGAGGTGATGAGAGCCAGAGTGAGACTGGAAAATATCATCAGGGAGTTGGAGATGCCCTTACAAGCGCCGATAAGGGGCATCTTCGAAGACCTAGCGAAGCTTGCGACGGAGACTGCCTTAAGGGTGAATACACTTGAGGCAGAGAAAGCGCAGGCTGAGCGACTCATAAGTGAGAAAGCGCTCGGCGGCTTTGGTTCCCCAAGAACCCTGGTAAGGGAAATCCTCACCGATGACGAGTTCCTGAAAGGGGTTGAGAAGAGAGTAGCCTCGGGAGTGTTGGCAACAACACTAGCCATGGCGGAGCAGGGCATGGAGGAGGCCAGTGCGGAGTACAACAGGACACTGGCTGAAAACCAGAAAGCCCTTCAAGACCTGGAGGAACTCCGAAGCCGGACTGTGGGACGGAAAGCGGCCCCACAGAGCAACTGGATCCTAGAAATTCCAGGTGGCGACAGGGTGGTAGAGGCTGAGTGCCCGGCCAGACCCGCAAAAAAGGTCAGGTTTGGAGACTGCGAAGCCCCCTCCAGACCCAAAAGCCAGCGGGAGGAGGAAAGGGGAAAACCGACTCCAGGTCCATCAAGGGAGATCGGGATCCCCGCACCTATGCCACTCAGAAGCACAGGCATAGAGATGTGCCGCGGGAGGAACATGCGACCCGAATCCGAAGAGGAGGAAGAGAGCGAGTTCACCTTGGTACAAGGTAGGAGGAAGAAGAGGAGGGCGAGGAAGAGGAAGAAGCAAAAGACCTCCACTCCAGTAGAGGGCCGGAAAGAGAAAGGCAAAGAGAGGCAGCCCAGCCACAGCGACCTGCTCAACGGGCTGGTGGAGATGGTTGAGCGGAAGCTGCTCTCGGAGCAGGACCCCCTGAGAGCATCGAAGGCTAAGGAAACATATGTCACTATCAAGGGTCAGGAAGGGTGGAACCCGAGGGACATATGGAAATTGCTCCCCGAAGACATAAGGGGAGAGGCCCAGATGGACGTCGACGTGGTTAAGGTCACGTATAAGAAGGACGTCCTCGTAAGAACAAAGGGCCCAGAAGAAGCCAAGAGGCTCATAGGGTGGGACAGGCTCCGGGAAAAAGGCCTGACGGCACAGCTGGCCAACAAAAGGAAGCCCCGATTAGAAATAATGCGGGTGCCTTCCGAGTGGTCAGCTGAGATGCTGGAGCAGGTAATTTGGGAGAAGCTGGCGACTAGGGGATTTGAGAGACCGGCGCAAGGTGCCCAGGACTGGATGAGAGCATGTTTCTCCAACTGGGAGAGGAGCGGGCTCAAGAGGACCTGGGTACTCGAGGTTCACCCGAGGACGAGGATGGCAATATTGCTGTTAGACAGTATCAGCGGGGGATGGTGGAACCTCCAAGTGAGGGACTACATCGATCCCCCTCTGTGCCTGAAGTGTCAAGGGTACGGTCATACCAAAGCCCATTGCAAGGACCAGTTGACCTGCAGATGGTGTGGTGAGGAGGGACACATCCACAAGGAGTGCCCAAAGAGAAGCCTGCCCCCGGAATGCAGGAACTGCAAGAGGAGTGGAAAGAAGAGCGAATTGAAGCACTGCGCTGGAAGCAGGGAGTGCCCGGTACACCTGAGTGAGATGAGACTCCTGGCTAAGAGAACTAATTATGACTAAACTGAGGATCGGGCAGATCAACATGGCGCGGAGGAGGGTGGTGGCGGATGAGCTGAGGGCCCAAACCGCGAGATTTGATCTGCTTGCAGTACAGGAGCCTTGTTGTAAAAACAACCAGGTGACCGGGTTCGGGATGGCGGCAAGGGTCGTTGCCCAAAGCAGTGGAGAGAGGAGGCCTAGGGCAGCGATAGTAATCCTCAACCCCTCACTGGATGTCATGGAGATGAAGCAGCATACGACGGCGGACCAAGCGGCATGCTGGATTAGATGGGGAGACGCAGCTTTTGCCCTTCTGTCCGCCTATATGCCGCCGAAAGATGACATTGAGGGGAACATCGAGCACATGGAGGCCGTGGCGCAGCAGTACGGTAACGTGCTGATATGCGCCGACACGAATTCGTGGAGCACGGCCTGGGGCTCAGAAGTCACCGATAGAAGAGGAATGAAGCTCGAGGACAGCATAGCCAGATGCCAGCTGATAGTAGTGAATGAACCTGGCGAGCCCACGTTTGTGGGACCCAGGGGACAAAGCTGGATTGACATAACGCTGGCCTCAGCTCCAATGATGAGACGAGTGGCAAACTGGGGCCTCAGGTCTGATACGAGCTCGGACCATGGGACCATCATGCTCGATGTTGTGAGAAGAAAAGAGGAGAGACGAGCGGAAGGGGAGCGTGGATACGTCACAAGGTCGGCGGACTGGGCTCGGTACCGTGGAGCGCTGGAGGACATCCTGGTGGACAGGGAGTGGGAGGAACCGCCAGAAGATGACGAAGCGCGCGGTATCGAGAACAGGATAAACGTGCTTACAGGCGCCATGAGAGACGCGGCAGAGGCCTCCCTTCGGAGGAGGAAGGTGAGGGAGAGACCAGTGCCGTGGTGGACGCCGACCTTGACGGCGCTGAAACGGGAATATCACCGGGCTAGGCGGAGGTGCCAAGGCTGCAGGAACGAGGAGAGAAGAGAGGTGCTCCGACTGGAAAGCAGGCGCACGCTCAAAGAATACCGCAAGGAGATGCGCCAGCGAAAGAAGTCATCCTGGGACGAATTCGTTGAAAGGGAAACGGAGAAAAATCCTTGGGGGATACCGTACAGGGTCGCACTCGACAAGGTGAAGCCAGCCCAACTCATGGCTGCCATGAGAGTGGGCGGTAGACAGGCTGAAACCTTGGAAGAGGCGGTGGCCATGTACGTTGATCATACGTACCCCAGGGACGATCCGACCCTGGACACGGAGGAGGACCGGATGATCAGAAGGACTACGGAGTATCCTCCCGGAACGGACCTGTGCGAGCCGTGGGACATCTGGGACCTCCGTCTGGCGATAGAGAAGCAGAAGGTAGGAAGGGCTCCGGGACTCGATGAGATCGATGCAGCGATCTTGAGGAACAGTGCGCCTCAAATAGAGGACGAACTTCTGGCCATATGCAACCTGTGCCTGGACAGAGGGCACTTTCCGTATCAATGGAAGGAAGCGGACCTCAGATTGCTGTACAAAGGGGGAGGTAAAGATAAAGAACAACCTAAGGCCTACAGGCCCATATGCCTCCTCCCGGTGATCAGCAAAGTCCTGGAGCACTTGATAATGGAGAGGATGAAACCGGTGCTGCGCGTGGCGGGTCATCCTCGGCAGTTCGGTTCCACGAAAGGGAAGGGCACGGCGGATGCGCTGATGCAGATGAAGCGGGACGTCGAAGACGCGGAGGAGAAGTATGCGTTGTTGATACTCTTCGACATATCTTCTGCCTTCGATAGCGTCTGGTGGCCCGTTGTGATGCAGAGGCTGCAAGAGTACGATGCCCCCAGCAATCTATACTCCCTCGTGGGCAGTTACCTCAAGGATAGGAGAGTGAAGATCCGGGGTAACTCCTTCGAGGTGGAGAGGGGGATCGAGAGAGGGTGCCCGCAGGGCTCGGTACTCGGGCCAGCACTGTGGAAACTAGTTTTCGATCAGTTGCTTGGCGAGTTGGAGGAGAAGGGGTACCGAGCCATTGCATACGTGGATGACCTGGCGGTGCTGGTGACGGCAAACAGCAGGGCCAGAGTGAAGGAGGAAGCCGAAGGACTGGCCATCCTAGTAGAGGAGTGGTGCCAGAAGAGGAAGCTGAGGATGGCGGCTGAGAAGACACAGGCGATGCTGCTGAAGGGGAAAACCGACAGAGCCCACCCAATCAACCTAGACATAGGTGGAGCGAGGGTGCGCGCGTGTGAGGAGGTAACGTACCTAGGGGTGAGGTTCAGAAGATCATTCGACCCCAGCCCACACATCGCGTACCTGAGAGGAAGGGTGACCACCACACTAAATGGCCTGTCGAGGATAGGTAGTGCGTTCTGGGGGGTCAAGTACCCAGCGACCAGAACAATCTACAAAGGAGTAGTATTAGGTATAATTAGGTACGCATCGCCTGCGTGGAGTCGGCGGCTGACAAAAGAGCAGCGTGGAAAGCTGGCAACCACACAGAGACTGGCCCTGCTGAGAGTAACAAAAGCTTACAGGACGGTGTCGCACGAGGCGGTCCAGATACTGGCTGGAGAGATGCCCATTGACCTGATCCTAAAGGAAGACGTAATCAGGTTCGATGTCAAAAGACACGGACTCGGTTCGCTTCCGGAGGGATTACGGCAAAGGGCTGAGGAGGAGCCAGGAAGATGGAAGAGGCTGGTGGAGGAGGACTCACTTCGGGAGTGGAACGAGCGGTGGGTGAGGAGCGAAAAGGGTTCTACCCTCAGGAAGTATTTCCCCACCGTCAGTTCCAGAATGGAGGCGAAGTGGGTGAGACCTGACTACTGGACGTCTCAGATCCTTACGGGGCACGGGGGTTTCAGAGACAAGCTGAATAAGCATGGGAAGAACATCAACCCCTTGTGCCCCACTTGTGGGATTCCGGACACGGCGGAGCATGTAGTCCTGAGCTGCGAAAAGATGGCTGGGCACAGAGCTTGGCTATCAAGGATGACAGGGCTATATGCGATGGAAGAGGCGGACTTACCGAGGCTGATGAGCGAGGACTTCTACCCCTACTTCACCGAGTACATCAGGAGATGGAAGGAGGCGGTGGGCCCGGAGCACTTCACCCTTGGGAGAGGACGCCCGCCGGAAGCCGTAGAGGAAGCGACGGAGGAAGAAGAAGAAGAAAGAGAAGGTGCAGTCCCTTCCTAAAGCGTGCAACCGCACGCTGGGCTGCACCACAGATACCCTATATTGTCCCCAAAAATATAAATATCCAAAAGCATGTTTATATAAACATATAAATAAAGAGTAAAAAAAAAAAAAAAAAAGAAGAGTTTATTGGTGGCAGTGGCATGCGCAAATCCCATGTGCACTACCCTACTGTCACCGAACCCCGTATGCCAGAAATGGCCAGGTAGGGGGAAAAAAAAAAAAAAAAAAAAAAAAAAAAAAAAAAAAAAAAAAAAAAAAAAAAAAAAAAAAAAAAAAAAAAAAAAAAAAGGTTTTACTTGTAACAAAGTATGGAGCATTGAGAATTTTACGAAGGATTTTGGTTTGTAAGGATTGAATACGAAAGGAATTCGGTGGTTTAGTGGAGCCCCATAGCTCAACACGGTAAGACCAAATAGGCCTTATTATAGTCAAGTATATGATTCTTTTGTAATTAATTGGAAGATTAGAACGTTTGTCTAGTAAGTGCTGAAGTAATCGGAAACGCCGAGCGGTTTCTTGTTGTTTCAGTCTAGTATGAGGATTCCAAGTTAGTCGTTTGTCCAGGTGGAGTCCTAGGTATCGAATTTGCTCAACAAGGATAAGTGGAGTATTGTTAAAGGACAGGAAGTTGTTGGTTTACGACGAAGGGTAAATGTAATTTGGTGGGATTTATTGGAGTTTATTTTAATTCTCCAGTTTTGACACCATTCTTCTAGATTCATGATGTGTCTGCTAAATATTAAAGAGGAAAGTAATTAGGATTAGAAAAGTAAATTCTCTATTAGTCACATTGAAATAAAAAAATTAACTATTTTCAGAGAAATATTGAATATTTAATAGTTGACCGATACATTATAAAGAAAGGAGATGGTCCGGGGTGGCGGTCATAAATAGGCTAAATAGTGGCAAAACTATTTTATTAAAAGCCAACGTTTCTACCCCACTTTGCAGGTCATCTTCAGGGCTAGAACGGACAAGATACAAGGTATAGAGAATTGTGGAAGTTACGTAATATTTAGACAAAAAATTATAAACAATGTGAATAAGCTTATTAAAATTATAAACAGTTAGTACATTAAAATATAAACAGAGTAAGCTAAGTAACAAGATCCTCAACTGAAGTAAATAGATGGTAACAATTGTTGTAGTGCATATATATAATATATGCAAATGTGAATATACTTCTGCAGATCTACCGGAGAGATTGAAAGAAAAGAAAAAAGGATATAATATAAAATAATAGAACTTTTTTTAAAAATTTATTCAGAAATATTACAATCAGTCACAATAAGGGACGTTTATAATAGTGTTCAGAGAGCACATTCACACTATATGTACAATAAATAATACAGAAAATAATAATACTAAAAGTATATGAATAAAAGAGCAAAACTTATCAAAGTAACAACTAAAATACATGCATAGTATAGAATATTTACAGAATCCATTCACTCACTAGCCAATCCTTTCTCCCTATTCGTGAAAGGGAAGGCAGGACTCTAGGAGATCCCAGCGCCTCGCAGTCAACCGCATTACTGGTATTAAAGAACAGTAGAGGCTGAGAGCCAGAGAAACTTTTTTTTTTTCTTTTTTTTTTACTCGAGATCTACAAATTTAATTATTTTCATTTTTAACTCTAGAATTGTAATCAACATGAATAGATACAAGCTAGAGGATAGTAAAAGAAACAACAAGAAAAAATAGCTATCATATAATATAGATAATATAATAATAAAATAATGATTATAATAACAAATAATTTTTCAATAAAAAAATTGTCAAAGTTTAGTGCAGTTTTCAGAAGTTGTTTCAGTTTCTCTCGTATGAATCCGAAATTATGTAATCTAGAGAAAATCAGCTGTACCAAAAAGACAACTGATAAAATTTCCTAAAAAATAAAACTAGAACCAGCTCACTATCTGTTTGCGTCTAATGTGTCTAATTATGGAATAAAAAATAATGATAATTAGTTATGATTTTGTATATTTTTTACTTTTTCAATCAAAGAAATAATATGCAAAATTAAAAATAATTGCATGCATTAAATCTGTATTTTGTTACTGTTATAAGAGTTAGTTTTATAACTCTAAACGATAATATGTTTAGCTAAATTGTAAGATTATTTTAGAGACTAAAGTATGGATCGGATAGCACTTCAAAAGTGACAAAACCTAAAAAAAAAACGCAAATCAAGAAAATAAATAAAATTATAAATCAAACATTAAATTATCAATTAGTAATAAAAAGTAATAGTCCACTCTCCAGTCTCCAGTGATACCAGTCTAACGGCTCTTTAAGCGCACGGGATCGAAGGCATATTTCACTCGAAGAAAAATTTGCCTGTCTGGAGTCCTTACTGACTGGAGTCCTAAAAAAAAACTGTTTCTCTGTAAACATTTATTTTTTTTTATTTCAATGTGACTAATAGAGAATTTGCCTTTCTAATCCTAAAAGAGTATTTAGCAAGGTTAGGTCATTAATTATATGCAATGGATTCTTCTAAATACGGCTTCATTCATTAGCGTGTTTGCAATTCCAAAGCTTTGACACAGCATTTGAATCTAAGTCTATTACAACCTTAAATTTACTCGAGTTCACAAGCACCGTTTAATTATGTCCAACACAAATGTTAAAGTATACTATATTATTTTAAAATTTGAAATAATAAACTTTTATGTTGACACAGCCATCTGAATTTGAATTACGATATTTTATTAGAATATTCTATTGCGTTTACTTTTAATTTTTGAGTGCTACCAGTGGGTGGTTTCTCAACAAGTGTTTTCATGTTTTTATTTTCTGTTATCACATTTACTTAATGTATTCTTTCTTAATACAGTTGTAAATATCATAAATAAAAACTTTTAGTATTATTATTTGGCTGCTTAATTTATTTTTATTTAGAGTATGCAGTGTGAATGTTCTGTCTAAACGCAATTATAAATGACCGTAATTGAGACAGATTTTTGTATTTCTCAATAAATAAGTTTATATCAGAGAAAAAAAAAGGAATATTCTATTATGATATCTATCAATGTTGTTTGTTTTTTATAGGGTAGAATATCGAATTTCCTTAGAATATATATTTTTTTAGAACTTTTTATTTATTTTGAACTTTCTCATTAAAAAAAAAATACAACAGCAACCCTTCTAGGAAATGCTGTTTCAAGGCCAATGGTTGTAGAGGGAGGTGATTGAGCAGAGGTCACGCTCAATCGCAAGGTTTTCCTCCTTAATTAATTATTTTTCTATTGAAAACAAATTACTTATCTACAAGACAATACTGAAACCTATATGGACATACGGACTTGAACTGTGGGGGACAGCAAAAGCTTTTAACATCAAACGTATTCAATCCTTTCAATCTAAAGTCCTTCGAACAATAGTTGATGCTCCGTTCTATGTAAATAACAAAATCCTACACCATGACCTTAATATCCCATTTGTCCTAGACCTTATTCCAGAAAAATTCTCCAAATTTCACCAGAACCTTACCTATCATCCAGATGCCCTTGCACAATCTCTATCCAGCACCACCCATCAATCCTCCTCGAAGGTTGAAGCGGCAGTGGCCCAGAGACCTTCTGTAAATAAGCATCTATTGGAGTTTTGGCAATGGCCAGATCCTCCACTCAAGCCCGAGTGTGTATGATTAGGTTAGTTCTTTTGTTTATATACATTTACTTTATTTTATTGTATTTATTTTTATTTTATTTTATTGTATTTATTATTATTAAGTTTCTGTATTATTTATTTATTTTTATTGTAAATAGAGTGTGATACGAGCGCACACGAGCTCGCCCGAAAGATTAGAACACGCTTCTATACGTAACATGAACTTCTCTAGGAGGGCTTAAATGGCTAATTTTTAATATTAGCTTCCCCTAAAGTACCTTTTATTTGTTTTATTTGACAAAATTGACCATTTCACATTATTCTATAATATAACAGATAGTTAAATATGAAAGAATTTCACAATTAACTAAAGGAGAAATAAGAGATTGTAACTGAGAACAGTTGTAATTCAGGATCCAAAGGGATACGAGCGCACCCGAGATCGCTCGAAAGATTAGAACACGCTTCCATACGTAGCATCAGCTTAATATAATAAGGACTCCGACAATAGTATGTAAACATACATATGCGGTTTTCATAAGTGCTATTGTTGGTATTATTTAGTATTTAATTGTATAGATTACAGTGATATAAATTTTAAAATTTATATAAATATAAGGGTTCATATACAAATAAAAATACCAACTATGAAATAGAAATCAATATAGCATTTATAATTCTTACTTTCACTTTCCCTTTGTCTGAAAATACTTATTGGTGCTAAGAAGAGGGTGGTAAGTGAAAGTATTGTGATGCGCACTCCGCACCAGATTTTCATAACTGTTCAGGATGTAAGTTTTCATGTATTCCCTTCTATAAAAATTTCTGTCTTTCATATACCTGTTTTCATTTGTATAATCTGTAAAATGAGTTACACCGTTAGGCGAACAGGGAGTGAACTAACTCGTATGTAATCATCTTTAAATTCATATGTCTACTTCAAGATCATATGTTTACTACAGTGTTTTTATTTTTAATATTAACAATTTTTGATACTATGAAAAATTTACGTATTTCATTATTTTAATATTAAGGTCAGACAACTTTGTATACTAATTTTTTTTTATTTGTCATTTAACTATTCATAATTGTCATTTCTTCGTTCATTATAATTATATAAGGGAACTAAATGTCTCAGAATAAAATTTATGGATGATAAATAGCCAGGGTGCAGTCATTATAAATTTTATTTTATTTGTGCCAACGTTTCAATCCAATCATGTGGGTCATCTTCAGGGCGTGGTTCGAGCACTGAAGGCTAGCAAGTACTGGTTTTGAAAGTTTCAATACTTGAAAGCCTTCAGTGCTCGAACCACGTCTTGATGATGACCCACATGTTTGGGTTGAAACGTTGGCGTAAATTAAAAAAAAAATTATTATGACTGCGTCCTGACTCTTTGTCACCCATGATATGTAAAACAGTTGACTAGCTTCCTTCAAGAATAAAATTTACTTTCTTTCAATAAAAATATATATATATATATATATATATATATATATATATATATATATGTAATAGTACAATTTTTAATTGAATAATTGCTAGATAATTCTAATTATTAATAAGCCGTTGATAAAGAATTTTTTAGGTGCGGAGAGTGTACAGAAACGATCTACCATGCCGTGCAGTACCAGAAGTCAACCCCCCCCCCCCATTTACCCTCCCCCATCCCCTCGCAGCTCAGTGAATTATTCAATGCTGGCAACATAAGAAAGTACCTAATCCATAAATTAAGGCGATTTAGAAGTTGCAGGGCCCGGGGTTAAACAATTCAAACTACCAACGCCCTTTCAAAAGTTCAGGTTATATACAGCTTTGTGTGACCGCCCTAAGTTTGTTTGTCTGATTCGACTGTATCTTTTTTTCTTCTCGTACTACATGTCTATATTTTACTAAGGACGTAGTATGTCTGTCTACAAGTTATTTATTCAATTTTTTTTTTTTTAATTTTACAGGAGAAAATGGTGTTAATCATGATTTCTGTCATCGTCAAAATATATATGATCGATCTTTGTACAAACACGAACATTGTATCAAAAACGAAACTTTGATAAATCCATTAGATATTGATTGAAGTGGCCACGGGCGGATCTACGGGGGGGGGGCTTTCGGGCTGAACCTCCCCCCCCCCAAATGCTAAAATATAACCATGTTTTATCGAAAAAAATATTTAAAAAGTATCTCTTAAAGTATTATTGTTCGTGTAATTACATTTACAAGGGCTTTAGGAATCACTTAAACTCCATTTCATACAGGTAGTTAGCTTCTTTCTTTTTCTCCAAAGTAATTATCGTAATTTTTTGAAAAAAAAAACTTTCGGGCTGAAGCCCTCCCCAAAATTAAATCCTAGATTCGCTAGTGGAAGTGGCCGAATTTGTTAAGGAGTCAGTCCACTTTGCATCCTCTTGTGGTTGAAAATCTTTTTTTTTTTTTTTTTTTTCTATTTTTTCGACAAAACCCTGGCAATACCGTGAACTGTAAGTCACAGAAAAATAGTTTTGATATTATCATAATCACAACTACATTTGCTATAAAATATATTCAGTAGAATCTCGCTTAACCGGCTCTGTGGATTAAATAGTGATAAAAAGAAAAACGGAGAATTAATTTCTATTTCTCTCAGTATAGGCTAGTCTCAGTTAACGAAACAAAACAGATAGTTGTTTTTGTTACAGCCAATCTTGATCTGGCAACTTATTTTAAGAGCTAAGTAATAAAATGAAAATTAACAAAATAACAAATAGCAAAAATCTTGTTATATTGTGAAACAAGGAGAATTGTGTATTTTACGTTTTTAAAGAGCCTACACAACACTTGCAATTTTCTTGTGATTGATGAAAACACTTAGGTTCGTTTAAGCAAAAAATAAATAATTAACGGACCATTTTGGAAGACTATTAAATAGCAAACAATCGTTTATATACTAAAATTAAATCATATATTCAAGAAAATTTACAATAGCTGGTCTACAAAAAATAAATGCATCTTATATTAATACACTTACGAGCTATAAATATTTTTTTCAGATACTTTTAATTTTAATTTTTACCGAATATTAGAATTTTTCTGTGTTACACCGGAATAACTGTTATAAAATATATTCAGTAGAACCCCGCTTAACCGACTCTCTGGATTAACTGGTGGAAAAACGGAGGAGAATTAATTTTTATTTCTCTCAGAATAGGCTAGTCTCAGCTAACTTATTGATTCAAGTGGCCGAATTCGTTAAGGCAGGAGAGATAGGATCTACGAATTGTATCTTTTTATTTAATATATTTTTTACTTACATGTTTTCTTCTTATTTCTTTTTTTTCTCAATTCTGTATATAACTGTATGAATGTACACATAGATCCCTAATACCCAATGCCCTTGGTTGAGGAAGATTGTATTATTATTCTTCCAATAAAAGTTTTATTTCAGAAAAAAAAGGAACATGTAATAGTAAATACCCAAATATCAATAAATAATGTATAAATTATGTCTTGAAAATTATAATTATATGTAATAAATAAACTCTTTCTCATTTCGTTTTCAATATTTAAGATTTATATCCCTAAAAATTACACTTATTTGAAATAAAAAGAAATAATAAAAAACTCTTCATATAGACATCGGACGTCAGAGTCCACTCCTACGATTGCTGGCCATTAATGAGGGCACAATTAACAGATAGAGACTCTGAATAGGGAATTTAGTTCACCTTGGTTTTAAAAAAATAACGGTATGCCTGGAAACTGATGTATGCCTCCGTCATGCGATGCCGTTAGGAACTTCATAACTAGTGTTTGTCACCGGAGACCGATATCGTCGGGAAAGACATTTAAGAGAGATCATGCTCAGCAGCTAACGTGTTAATTTGAGATTTTTCATGATTTCAATACCTTTGAAAGGGAGAAGAATGCTCTGTTTTTATACGCTGGTCTATTTCTGATCGTTGGTCATTCATTGAAAAATAGATGATATTTTAAATTATTTAATGAACATTTACATGCCAGGTCCCGAACCCGATACTATCGGCGTCTTACCCATCGCGTTATCCCCCCCCCTTCGCCCACCATATTTACATGCAAATAATTTAATAATTTAATTAATAATAATTTTTATTTGGTAATATAACATTCTGTCACATGGACACTGGTTATAGTGAGGTAAGATTACATTCACAATATATATACAGACAATATAGAATAAAGATAAGTAATATACTAACTAAATAATAATGTACGACAAATAAAAATAAAATAACATTAAATAAGTGAATTTAAAAAAAAACATACACACATACCTATATACACTATTTACAATCAGGTGAGGGGGCTTTGAGTTTTTATCTGCATTCAACGAATTGAATTGAGTAATTTAATTTGATTACTATAATGTAATTTTATGCATAATAAACTATAGTAATGAACGTTAAATTGTGACATCAAAAACAAGATCGGGGCTTTATGATATCAGGCGTTCAGAGCGAAAACCTTTCTTAAAATTGCTGGGCTTAAGTGGATCAAACAACCTTAATTATAGCTTTTGAATTATCGAATAAAGATCCTTATTAATGTCAGTCATAAGATTACAATAAAAAGAAAATTATCCACTAAAAGATTAGGATTAGATTGGAGTTAAGAAACTTTAAACTTGATTATCTCAAAACTATGATTTATGAACTTGATCCAGTTTAGCTCGGAGTTTCTCGGAGTCCTCTGCCTTAGAACCAATATACATATACACCAGCTATACTCAACGCCAGAATCTATTTATTGAGAGTGTCAGTGCAGGTGACAAATTCACAGTGCATCGGATTACATCTTACAGGAATGCATAGGCGTAAACTTCAGAGGGGGGGGGAGGAGAAGGCAATGGGGCAATCCTCCCCCAATAAAAATATAGAAGAATTCAGGATATTGTATCGTCCCCCCCCCCACCACCAATATTTTGAATTAAAAAAATTAAATTATTGATAAATGATATGTATGAATAAATAAAATATTTAAACCGAAATCGATCAAGAAAATAGGAAAAGTCGTCTATGACTGAGCCAAGAAGTAGGTACGTCAGTATTTTACCACGACATAAATATTCCTATTATTTAAATTTTCATCTTTATTAAGAGATAATGATATGTAGCAACAATATATGTACATACTAAGAAATCAAAAGTGTTTTTCAGTTGTTAGAATTGTTCATTTTTTGCTTAAACAATTTCTAAAAATTTACCTATGTCATGGATGCTGTTTTCCTCCTCTCATGTTTTATATATACAAATAAATATGCCATTGTTCTCATTTTCCTTCCTACCTCTATAAGTCAATCCTCATCCACAAATTCCTCCACACCTTCTCCACATTCAAACTTCCACTAGCTTGTAGAATTACTTGTAACTGTATACTGTTTAATTTCAATCTACTGCACAATTGCAATTACAATGAGCAGTTAATTAATTTGTATTTTATATTATTTTAAGTCAGACTAATACCCATAAATTTGTAACACTGTTATTATTCATAGGGGTCTGTAGTCCCAGAGTAAAATTATTTTTCATTTCATTGTTTTGTTCAAATAAAATACAAAATACAAAAAAAAAAAGTATTCGTATTTTATTTCGGAAGACATTTTTTTTTTTTTTTGGTTTATGGTAGAAGTTCAACTTTTGTTTGTTCAAGTTTCTACAAAAAAGTTACTTACTTTAAACGAGAAACAGTAATATGGTTTAGATTAGAGAAATAATTATCTTTAATGAGTTGCGTGATTCTCAATTTTTTTTAATTTATTTATTGAATTATTTAAAATTCTGTGGCATAGACAATGGTTATATGGAGGTAAGACTACATTCACACTATATATAGAAAAATACATAAATAAACAGAAGTAAAATAACAAATAAATAATAATCAAAAAGTATATAAAATAAATTATTGAAGAATATTAATCGATTGTTCTACATAGCACAGGACATAAATAATCAGGAAGTCAATTCAAGATTTTTTATATTTACCGACATTTCAACCCAAAAATGTAGGTCATCATCAGGGCATGTTTGCAGCATAAACTGAAGGTAATCAAGTACTATCAGAAGATGTTGAGAAAATAAAAAAAAAGTTGTAATAAAAAAAAGTATTTGATTTTCTATTTTAAATACATAATTCACAGGCGTTTGATCTAGTCTGGGATTGCTTTACAAACTCCGTAAATTTCTCCCTCCTACATACTTTCTCATCATAAGTTCCTACTTTTCTGATAGACACTTCAAAGTAAACAAGATTAATGACTATTCATCCCTCTTTTTTTAATCTGCTCGAGTTCCTTAAACTAGTATCTTTGGCTCTATCGTTTACACAGTTTATACAGCTGATATCCCACCCCACCCTAACACTGCTATCACCACGTATGCCGATGACACATGTATCATATCAGTTAACAACGATCCATCAATTGCAACCCAAACTCTTCAATCACACATTACAAACCTTGAAGAATAGTGTGAAAACGGAGGATTAAAATACTCTTCGTCCTAAACCTATGACTTCCTGTCCTACAGTATCCTGTAATACCCCACTTATCCCTGTAGAACTAATCCAATTCCTAGGACTCCACCTGGACAAACGTCTCACTTGGAATCCTCATACAAGACTGAAACGACAAGAAACTACTCGACATTTCCACTTACTCCAACATTTACTGGACAAACGCTCTAAACTTCCAATTCATTACAAAAGACTCATATACATGACTATAATAAGACCTATTTGGACTTACGGAGTTGAGCTATGGGGCTCCACTAAACCATCAAATTCCTCTCGTATCCAATCCTTACAATCCAAAATCCTTCGTAAAATTCTCAATGCTCCTTACTTTGTCACAAATAAAATAATCCATAAAGACCTTAATGTTCCATATGTTTCCAATTTGGCCCAACTCAGATACCTATCCTTCCATAATAAACTTCATAACCATCCGAATCGTTGGTTTCAGCATTGCTTCCTCTTCGATTCCTGATAACCCTCCGAGGCGTCTGGAAAGAAGATGGCCTCGTGATCTCCTTATGTAGACATATTATTAGAGTACTACCAATGGGTAGTTTCTCAACAAACGTTTTCATATTATTATATTCCTCTGTACACATTTACTTGATGTATTTATACTAATACAATTGTAAATGTCATAAATAAACAATAAAAAAAAAAATGCATAACTTAAATTTCCATATTTAGTAGGTTCCCGGTATTATATGCTGATCATCCTCCAGAAAGTGTTTATATATATTTTTATTGTAATTAAAATAATAAATAGATTTATTGAAAACTTAATGGTTGACCGCTGTATATTTTAGAGAAAGGAGATGGTCCGAGGTGGCAATTACAATAGGACTAAAATAGTGGAAAAACTATTTTATTTAAAGCCAACGTTTCGAACTGTCTCTGTAGGTCTTCTTCAGGGGGGCTGCATGCAGCACGGAGTTTCAGTTAAAACTCAGCTATGGCGGAGTCGTGGTAAAGCCTCAGGTGTGGATTTGTTTTCTCGGAGTCTGAAACTTCGGCGAAGAGCTGCTGAGTTTGTATCTGGCCGATGTTGGCCCCGTGACTTAATAGTTGACCGTTGTATATTTTAGAGGAAGGAGGTGGTACGGGGTGCCGGACTTTGTAGGTCTTCTTCTGCAACCCCCTGAAGAAGATTTACAATGTCGGGTCGAAACATTGGCTTTAAATAAAATAGTTTCTCCCATTATTTTATTCTCTTTATGACCGCCACCCCGGACCAACTCCTTTCTCTAAAAAATAGTTTATATTATGTTTTCTGTAAACAATTTAAATACTTAGCAATTAAAATGCAATGTATTTCAAAAACAACTTGGTACTTCGTATTTTAAAATAAAATTTTAAATAAATTTTGCCCAGATCTAATATGAAGTTGGTATTAACTATCTGTTCATAAAATATCTGTTCTTTAAGGAACTAGATAAAAAAACTTTCATGCCGGCAATATCGTCTTGTAGAAACACAGAAGACAAACAAGTAGAACTGGGAACAAAGGAAGACTCCCTATATAGCAAATCACCAATCCAATCCATTTTCTTATTGAGTAGGAAACGTTGAATAGCGAACTCAAATTAATGTTTAAGTTACAGTTACAAAGTACATGGAATATACAGTATAGGACTTCAATGGAAGTCTTTGACCTTCAAATAAAAAGAAAACATGGAATTATTTCATAAATATATATACGCATTATAAATTGGTATATTCCACTTAATACAGAGTGTATCGAAATATATTTTATTTTTAAGGCTTTTGATATATATATATATATATATATATATATATATATATATATATATATATATATATATAAAACTTCCCCCGGGTTTTATAACTAAGGTCCCGGGTTTCGGCACCACTTACGTCAGTTCGAACAAGAAACAATAAAAAAAAGGGAAAAAAGGATCCGAAATGAAGCACGTGGTTACTCAAATAAGACTGACTTTATTGCCTTAGTAATGCCATATATATAGTATCACACTTTGTTTACACTTCATAGATAGGATTAACTTAGGATTAACTGTTATATTGTCTTACCTCTAACCATAACTCCCCCCCCGCCAGTTTATGAACATTCCTCATAAACTAATGCAGGGTAACTGACGTAATACATAACCAAAATACAACAACTACAAACAAACAAAAATAAAAGATATAATCGCCGTTGGAGTACCTAGAACAGCCAAAGTAATAATAAAATAAAAACAATAAAATTAAAAGACACTGTTATCTTACAGCCAA
Source organism: Nezara viridula (assembly GCA_928085145.1). Taxonomy (NCBI): domain Eukaryota; kingdom Metazoa; phylum Arthropoda; class Insecta; order Hemiptera; family Pentatomidae; genus Nezara; species Nezara viridula. The sequence continues at coordinate 146,965,417 of OV725078.1, forward strand.
AAGTGAACAACAAAATCAAATTAACCTTTTAGCGTCGGTCCCTAGCTTGTAGGAGACAGAAAAGAGGATATCCTACTACTGTATTGACTCCGTCTCTATCGGGAGTTTTAACTGTTCTATGTGAACGGTTCTCCTTTTTCTGGGATCCTTCAGACATTGGATCGTGCAAACGTTGTGCTCTCTAAGTATAATTACCTTGAATGGTCCTTCGTAGCGCACCAATTCCTTCCCCCTATTGGATCCGACCCTACGATAGACGACCGTCCCTATCTTCAATGCACCCATTGTATCTCTGAGGTTCAAATTAACCTTTTCCACCCTTTTCCGCTTCTCTTTCTCTATTCTCCCTTTCGTTTTATCCCACACTTTCCTTATCTCCGCTCTGTTACACGTTATCTGTTGAGCGTGGTCCTCGCTCGTGACTGTTTCCTTCCAATCCCGACGCCGTATATTTATTCCGAACAGTACCTCGACTGGGGAAAACCCTGTAACGGAGTCGATTGAATGGTTGTAGGCCGCTACCGCCCTCTGCATTGCTACGTCCGCTTCTAATCCCTGCTCCCCCTGATATATACGTAGGTGATCACTTAGGGTGCTATGCAACCTCTCGATACCTCCCCTGCCCTTTGGATGTCCCAGCGTATTGAAGTGCCAAACTATATCCAAGCGCTTCGCTTCTTCTCGGATGGTACTGCTGTCGAACTCCCTGCCTCCGTCCGACGTTATGCGATCTGGCACTCCATAGAACTGAACCCACGTTTGGAGAGCTCCCACGACAGCCTCCGCCGACCTATCCTGTACCCGATGTGCCATTGCCATTTTGCTAAAGAGGTCTATCATTGTGACCCATTTAAAGCCTCTCCACGTGAATGTGTCGATTTGCACATCTTTCAACGGTGTATCTCCTGTAGGGGTTTCTTCTTGTACTCCTTGAGGTGGTCGTCTGTCATACTTAGGGCGCGCGCACACTTCGCACATTCCAATGACTTCCAAGATCGTTTTCCGCATACCATCCCAATATATCTCCTGCGTAGTGCATGAAATGTTTCCTGTACCCCCCGATGGTTCGTCTTGCCCTGGTGATGTGCCAGTGTTACCTCTCTTTGCTGCCCCCTGTCCATTAACGTTTCAACCAAGTATTTACATTTAATAAATGACCTGTCGACCCCTATTTTCTCTGCCCTCCAGAGTTTCTTGATCTTTTCCCAAATGGTTGCATTGCCTACATACAGATGGTGAATTTTGCCCGACTCCGAAGCGTCGTGCAAAGCCTTGCAAATCTGTTCCTCTTTCACCCCTGGTTGGGACCAAATGGTATTAATTTTCTTCTTTCCATATTTAGTGAAGTCGATCTTCATAAGCCCCGACGTTCTGGTCTTCCAAATTACTTGTCGTCGCTTATCGTTAATGATCTCCTCACATTCCTCCATGTCAGTAGGCCTTTCATCCACCGAACTCTCTTCTCCTCTCGATTCCTCTGTTCTCGCATCCCCGGGTTCCCCTTCACCTTCCGGTGTCCATGCTCTCAAAAACTGCCGCACGTCCCGCGACGATTCCCCTTCTTCCTCCTCAATGGCATTTATCGTTACGGCTCTGGACAGCCAGTCCGCTACTATATTCTCCTTGCCTGGCTTATACCTGACCTCCATGTTATATTGACTTAGGAACTGCTTCCATCGCGTGACCACGTCGCCGTTCTCACCTTCAACCACTCTAACGTAGTTGCATGTGCTGATGCCAACGTTTCCGTAGGTAGTGGAGGAAAATCCCTCGCTAACGCCTCTGACAGCGGAGGGAACGCCGGCGGTGGAGCCAACGGTGCTGCTGGTGGTGGCGGTGTCGCCTGTGCTACCTGCTGTGCTACCTGTTGTGCAGTGGATACTGGTGGTTGCCCTATTCCGTTCGGCATCCTTCCTCTTTTTCTTTATTTCTTGTGACGTTAATAACAACAACAACAAAACGAAAAGAAAGAGAAAAAAAAACTACTTCCCCGACTGATTCTAAAGGTCCCGGGTTTCGGCACCACTTACGTCAGTTCGAACAAGAAACAATAAAAAAAAGGGAAAAAAGGATCCGAAATGAAGCACGTGGTTACTCAAATAAGACTGACTTTATTGCCTTAGTAATGCCATATATATAGTATCACACTTTGTTTACACTTCATAGATAGGATTAACTTAGGATTAACTGTTATATTGTCTTACCTCTAACCATAACTTATATATATATATATATTGGGTGTTTCATAATCCCTGCTCAATCTCCTTTTTTATCTTTTCCAGAGTTTTGAGAATTTATACATAAAATTGAAAGTCTTGGTTATGGCTTTATTGTTTCTTTTCGTGATATAATTTAGTAACCTCTTTTAATTTTTAGCATCAGTTCATTACAGATTTAAAAAAGAATAACAGTATACATTTTTAACTAGTCTATGAGTATAGTTTATTGCCATTTGAATTTTGTGTTTTTGTTGTAAAAATCGCAAAATGAACTTAATTTAAAAATTTCAATTAAATTATATTCACTGTATAAGTAAGTAGCGGCGTATTACAATTTTTGCCGACGTACTCCTTTATGATATTTAACACCAGAAAATCACTGATATAAAAAACATTTAAAATTAGATTTACTATGAAAGAAAGAAAGAAAGTAAATTTTATCCTGGGACATTTGGCCCCCTCTGAATAACTACAATGAACAGATAAATGACTATTGTCTGGCGATTGTGAATAATTAAAAATAAATTAATTGGCAAAGTTATTCAATCTTAATATTAAAATACAGAAGCATGTAAATTTTTCATAATATTAAAAATAAAGACACTGTAGTAAACATATGATCTTGAAGTTAACATATGAATTTAACGATGATTGCATACGTGTGAGTTGACGTATTTGTATAAAGAAGCAATATGACACATACATAGATATCTGCAAGACTATAGGAATCCATCGTAAAAATATCTTTTTGTGCTGGGAACTCCAGAGTTAAATGAACACGAGAAGAACTGGAAGAGTTTATTTACAAGAAACTTCATTTATCATAACTAAGATCTTCTCATTATTTTATTGGAGCGACAGATATTTAAAGCGATCCTTGGCCTGCTTAATCTCCAAGTTCCATCTGTTCTGGTCCTGCGCATGTGGTACTCATATTCTCAGTTTCCTGTGATCTTTCTGGTCATTGTCCCTCCATCTACCCTTTATTCTACCTCTGGACCTTACTCCATCAGAACAGTTCTCGTACACTCCATCCTTCATCCATTCTAAGTAAGTGACCCATCCACTTCAATCTCTATGCCCTTGTCACAGAAAAAATGCTCAAGTCACCATATATAAATCTTATTAATAGAGGTCATATATTTTTTTTTTCACCATACACCATTTTACTGTTTCATTGGTACCTCTGAGGATATAACTTTAAAATACAAGGTGTTTCATACTACATGCTCAACCAACTTCCTAGCCATCCCTAACTACAACTAAGATCTAAGATACATTAAGACCCGAACTCAGATGCATTTCGAAATTCTCAAAACTCTCGAAAAAGAAAATTGGATAGTTCAGCAGGGAGTGTGGAACACCTAGTATCCTCATCAAATTTGGGTTAATTATGTATGCGTATATATTTTGGTTATTTTTTAATCTGTTCTATTTATTTCTATATTTTTCAGTCCTATATTATATGAGAAAGACAGGGAGAGAGATTTATATTGAGTCTAATTTTATTATATTCGATAAATGCCACTATAAAAAGTTACCTACAGTAATTATATTGGATAAGTTCTTTTGATCTATATAGTACTTAAAAAAATCATTATATTTAATTTTGTTTGATGTTGTATTATCAAAACGAACCCACCTGTTGAACATGGCCACGCCCTGTATATTTTTTTCTAAAGCCTCCCTTATAATGTCTAGGTAAATTCCATTTAATATTTTGTAGCGGGTATCCATTAACAAATAAATTTTTCATCAGCAGCTTCTAAGGAGTAGGTTATTCCAATGATCGACCAGCGGCAAGAGTGTTCGGCCAACGTCCTCGGCCAAAACGGCGAGTACCGGGCCGAAATATAACATTATCCATGACTTATTATTGCGCATGTTTCATTTAACAAACACGTTCAAAGGTCTATTTATGTCTCCATAATTCTGACCATTACAAGAACGATAAATTGACCAGCACCTCATTATATATATATATTTTTTTTTTTGTAAAATTATTTATCAATTTTGTTTTTGTAAATAGTTATATCTTCAAGGAAAATATTTAAAAGCCCTGTTTATACTTCATTTAATTTTTATAAAACTATATTTTCAAAAGGTTTCCTAATTCTTTGTCCATTGGTAGTCGATACATTCATCTGATAATATAACATATTAACAAATAACATAATCTGGTTCAGTACAACATAATAATTATATTTTGCATAAATGGGGAATATTCTATCATATGTCAAAATAACCATTAAAATTATTTAGTTTATTACCAAATTTAAATTCTTTCTATGTATATACTTCTTACAAAATAATATAATTCAGTGAGGACGTGATGTCCGAGCATGTTGGAGCGTGGATCCTAGAGTGCCCGAACTTTGTGGGTTCGATTCCCACTTGGGTCGTCTAATTTTCATATCTCAGTGGCTCTGGAAGATGAGGTAGCCTGGTAGCCGCCAGGGGTTGGATAAAAGGACAAAAAGGACCACGTGGACCATTTACCGGACTAGTTCCCTCCACCTGTTCTAGTATAAATAACAACATAGTTCAGGAATATTACTATACGGTCATTTGTTTATAAATGGCGCCTGTTGATTTTGCTGTAGACTTCAGTGCCTTAGGGAATTTCATGAAACTTTTCTGAAGTCTTCCCCTTAAAGCCTTTTAAATTTATGCATATAAGATACTTCGGGTCTTTTTTACTTCGCTGCCATAAATCACAATTCAATAAAGACATATGATTTTGACATAAATTGTTTTTAACTTTGAGCGAATGGGTTATTTATTGGGTACGTTCTTGCGTGTTTAGATGCTAAAAAAATTATTCTTTTGTGATAATCTGCTACATTTCAGAGTGAAGAAAACTTCTTTCAATTATTCCAAGAAGCAGGGATCGAGCATAAGTCAAGAAAATGTTTGAAGGGGTCAGCCCTTGTTGGAGATGACATAAGACGGAATGTAAGGCAAATACAAATGTTCTTACCAATACTAATTTGTTTGGCATAAAAGGCACGTGAAAGAAGACCTCCTCGGAGTTACAACGGAAAATATTAGAGACTACTGGCCTATCATGATTAAAACAGATTTGTTTGTTGTTTACCTTATATTGTGTATATTAATTTCAAATATTGTCACTTTTGTTTGCTATTGGTGAAAAAAACTTACATTTTTCAAAGTTGCTCGTTTTAAAGTCTAAACTGAATGATTTGGAGATATCACAAAATATATCAATAGCGTTGAGAAACGACAGCAATAGATCTGACAAAATAATAGCATTTTTAATACAGGCAAATTTAATGAAAGAGTTATAATAATAATTTCTATTTATCTTTTTCTTGTATTTAATTTGTTTTCCTTTATATGTATTTTATTTTTTAAATTTATTTTTTTTCATTAAACCTACCAGCTAAATATTTTAATAATAATACTTTTATAGATAAGACGCTGATGAACTGGATGTTTTGCATTTAAAACATCAAAACAACCAAACCACATTTACCTATTTATTTCTTTATTCGAAAATGATGTTATAACTACGTAACGATAGTTATTAACAAATATGTAAACAGTAAAAAAAAATTATATGTTTTTAATGAAATGCAATTTGCGGTAGCGAAGTAAAAGGAACCCATACTCACTCACACACACAGACTTGCACTACAGTCCATACAGAACCCTTGCCTCCATCCACAGCTTGTTCCATTCGGCTCTGTCCGTAGCGTATCATCTCCAGTGGTGTATACCTAAAGCCATCAGGTCTACCTGGACATCATCCAGCCATCGCAGTGGAGGTCTCCCCGCTTTCGTCCATTACCAGCCTTCCCGTATACCATTTTTTTTTTGGATTCTATCGGAGTACATTCTCTTTATATGTCTCAACCACCTAAATCGGCCCAACTGGATATAAGAGACAATATCTCCCTCTCCAAACAAATTCTGCAATTCCTTATTTTCTCTAATTCGCCAGGCCTCTTCCGTTTTCACTGCACCGAATATTCCACTAAGAAATTTTCTTTCCTGTACTTCCAAAAGTCTCTTATTTTCTGCTGATAAGGTCTACGATGCTCTCCCAAAGGTGGCAGTAGTTTTTACTATTGTCTTATAGATCAAGAGGTTCGCCTTTCTTGAGAGGTTCTTGAACTTAGGAGCCTTCTGAAAACCCCAGAGGCAGCGGTTTCCAGCAGCTATTCAGGCTTTTATATCGGCTTCGGTCAAATTATCCGTGATTACCAAGCTTCCGAGATACCTAAATTCTGGACAACATTATATTATGTACTCATCCAGCTGAATTGTATGCTGTTGAGCATACGTTTTTTCCGACTGCATATACATTGTCTTTTGGACATTAATCTCAAGCCCGAATCCCTCCTTCAGAAGACCCCATACTTCCACTAATATAAGCTGGAATAATGGTTACGATCAACGGAGTTTTGTTTTCTAATAAATCGAAATGTACATGGTTTTAGGTTTAATATACTTATTTTTATTTAAAAGTTACCTCATTACATAAAAAGAGATCCTATTCGTTCATATTTATTCTCGTTTAAATATTTGCTGTAAGTCATTTCTTTTTGAGATACCAATAAGTCAACCTTATTTTCCTTCATTTTTTTTTCATATTATATAATGGATTTATTAATCCTATATAGTAAGAATAAGTATATTATGTAGGAAATCCTATCAGAAAGGACAATCTAATAAGGAAACAAGATTCTATAGAGACTGGTTCATTTCAACATAATTGCCCGGAACTTGATACTAAACCCGCATAACAGTCCTATCTCCCCAACTCAATCTCAACAGTTGCTAGCTAGCAGTTTCTTAACCTTGGAGTTACTGAGGTTTGCTTTATATCTTTCTCCAAAACTTCTTCAATCCTAACTTTTTATTTGAGTAAAAAAATTTCATTTTCTAATATGAAAAATATCTAGTGCTCGTATCATGTAATTTTCACTTACCACTCCACTTAGATATTAATTTCTGCCTAAATAGTGCTACGTCATATATGAGCCTTCTATATGGTACGAAGTTATAACCAGTTATAGGATTTGTATTTAGTAAAAAGCAACAGACTGCTCCGTATAATATGCAATAATAAGCCGTAAAATACTGGTCAATCCTCCGACAAAAACATTTATTTATAAAGAATTAAAACATCATATAGCATATACAAATAATAACTGATAAAATTTGGATTTTAAAAGTAAGAGGACAGTTATTATACCTTAATTACAGGAGATATGTCCAACATGCTAATGGGTTCTGTCCGTCTGTATTTACAATACTAAAAAGTTGGAGGATTCAGTTTTTTTTTTTTTTTTTTTTTTTTTTTGCTATTTGTCCTGTACTGACAAAGTTGAGGGTAAAGTAGTTTGCGTTTATTTACACACACACACACACACATACATATATATATATATATATTTTTTTTTCCCGGTTGTCACTACAGACCATGAAGATCTTTGGCCGCGAGATGTGATCCTCTTACAGATTTATGTTGCTTGCGGGAGATCAGATAGCCTGGAGGGAGTCACCAAACCTCATGATGCAACGAACCATGGTCTCCGTGGTACAGCGGCAGGCCACCATATCTCCATAGCCGATCCCTTTGGGGCCAATCTGGCAGTGTCCTTCCCACCCACTCGGGTTCAAGGATATTGACAAATCGTTATAGATCCATGGATTATAGCTGCTCGGAGATAGGACGATTTTTCCCAGATTTCTTTTACCGAAACAGACCTTCTATGGACCGAACCTCGGGGGGACTACTAACATCTTGGTAAGCCACATCCCGATCCCACATTTAAGTACACGGGGTAAGGTAATCAGTCCTGCGCCCGGTCATTGTGAGTTTCCTCCAGTAGGCTGACGGGGATTACATACCCGGGGATGGTGATTCCCTGTCCTGCAGTATACTTTAATAATACCCCGTTTATCCCAATTGACCAAATCCAGTATCTTGGACTCCACTTGGACAAACGTCTTACTTGGAATCCTCATACCAGTTCTAAACGACAAGAAACCGCTCAACGTTTCCGACTACTTCAGCACCTACTAGACAAACGCTCTAAGCTTTAAGTTAATTACAAAAAACTATAATAAGACCTATTTGGACTGACGGAGTTGAGGTTATTGGCTTCACTAAGCCATCGAATTCTTCGCTTATCTAATCCTTGCAAACCGAAATATTTCGTAAAATCCTCAATGTTTCCGATTTGGCCCAATCCAAATTCATATCCTTCCATATTAAACTCCAGAACAATCCAAACCCTCTCGTTTCAAATCTTGCTTCCTTTTCGATCCCTAAGAAACCTCCGAGGCGTCGGAACAGAAGATGGCCTTGAGATCTCCTATTGTAAATACTTTTTTTTTTAGTGCTACCATTAGGTAGTTTCTCAACAAGTGTTTTCATGTTATCAGCAAATGTTGAAAGAAGGGTATCGGAATATAATTAACCGTTTCTTCTGGTTACTGATAATAAAACATAACCGACAATTAAATAAGAAATAAAAGGAGAAAAAAAGGAATATATTTCAGGATTGAAAGAAAATTTCTGGAAATAAGTGTAGTAACAAATATGAACTGTTCAATATACCGTTACACAGTTAAAGATTTTAGAAAAAATGATGTCGTTAAACTAATCTGGAGCTACTAATAATTATTATTTTAATTACAATTTCCTAGCTACACATATATCTTTATTTATTTATATATATTTTTAGCAAATATATCTTGACAAGGGTTTTAAGTTAAAGTTAAGAATAAATACTATGCTTATAAAATCTTGAGTTGGTGGAGTTCTAGGGAAACTGGTGAATAAAAGTTCGGTTCAAATTAAAATACGCCATTACCTTTTAGGGAATTACCAATTACAATTGAAGCTTTATCAGAGTTTCCAGCAAATGGGGATTCTCCCTCCCCCAAAGCGTAATTAATTAATTGTAACCGTAAATCGTGTGGGAAGTTCGCAATTACAGGTAAAACCGGATAATGTTTTCGAGAATTTTTTCAAAATTCCGGATTTTTTTTTCAAGACTGATCAACTGTTAATAATATTTTTCTGATGATGGGAAGAACATTATCCAACAAATATAATGGTACAAATGTAAGGGTTTGGGAGCAAGGTTTGAATTTAGTAAAAGCAGAACTGGACTATGGTCTGAAGAAAGGTCATCGAAGGATATGGCTTGGGAAGAAGAAATCTGGGAGGTGATAAATATATCCAGGATATCGGGACCTTTTTTGAGGGATGTTGGACAATAAGTAGGGTTCATGGGCGAGAGGATAGAATAGCTGTTGTAACAAGAAACACGTGAAAGGATGTTATACGCATTTAAATCTAAGTTGCATTTCATTTCTATTCGTTTTTTTTTGGCTTTATGCATGGGCATATTATCCAATATACCAATTCATACATAGGTATGCTTATTTTCAAATCTATTTCAAGCTAGGTAAACGGCACAGCTATAATGTCCTCCTCAAAATTCTTCTCAGTCATGATATATATGTTATACATTTGCCAAGGCTGTAGAAGTTTAGGCACAAGTTGGATTATTCACCTGACGGCAGCTTATCTTCAAATGTGTCAAGTGAGGAAGAGGGGATTATGAACAGAATAGAGATGGGACCAAAGTCTCAATTTACTCACCCATTATCGCGAAATATAATATCAGTGACGGATTACTGCCTGTTTAAACATATTTGAATCCACATCTTAATTTTAAATTGCAACTATGCGCAACAGGTGTGAAGATTAACCAATCTAACTCGTGATGAAAGTATTCATTATATCCATGAATCGTAATATGTTTTAATTGAATATTTTCCAGAAACCTTCAAATCAAGAGTCACAATAATATTGTTCTTCCTATTTGTTTTTTATTCATTATTTAAATAGGCAAAAACAAAACCGTTCAGTAGTTGTTTTTTGTCTTAGATTTGTTTTGTTTTTTAATTGAATATTTTCCAGAAACCTTCAAATCAGGATTCACAATATTATTATTCTTTCCATATTTTTTTGTTATTCATTATTTAAATAGGAAAAAAACAAAACCGTTCAGTATTTTTTTTTTGTCTTAGATTTGTTTTGTTTTTCAATTGAATATTTTCCAGAAATCTTCGAATCAAGAGTCACAAGACTATTGTTCTTCCTATTTGTTTTTTATTCATTATTTAAATAGGCAAAAACAAAACCGTTCGGTAGTTGTTTTTTGTCTTAGATTTGTTTTGTTTTTCAATTGAATATTTTCCAGAAACTTTCAAATCAGGATTCACAATACTATTATTCTTCCCATATTTTTGTTATTCATTATTTAAATAGGCCAAGACAAAACCTTTCAGTAGTTGCTTTTGTCTTAGATTTCTTTTTTATTGAATATATTCCGAAAACATTCAAATCAGAATTCACAATACTATTATTCTTTCCATATTTTTTTTTGTTATTCATTATTTAAATAGGCCAAGACAAAACCTTTCGGTAGTTGTTTTGTCTTAAATTTTATTTTATTGAATATATCCCGAAAACTTTCAAATCAGGATTCACAATACTATTATTCTTTCTATATTTTTTTTTGTTATTCATTATTTAAATAGGCCAAGACAAAACCTTTCGGTAGTTGTTTTGTCTTAAATTTTATTTTATTGAATATATCCCGAAAACTTTCAAATCAGGATTCACAATACTATTATTCTTTCTATATTTTTTTTTGTTATTCATTATTTAAATAGGCCAAGACAAAACCTTTCAGTAGTTGTTTTTGTCTTAGATTTTTTTTTATTGAATATATCCCGAAAACTTTCAAATCAGAATTCACAATACTATTATTCTTTCCAATTTTTTTGTTTGTTATTCATGATTTAAATAGGCTAAGACAAAACCTTTCAGTAGTTGTTTTTGTCTTAGATTTTTTTTTCATTGAATATATCCCGAAAACTTTCAAATCAGGATTCACAATACTATTATTCTTTCCATATTTTTTTTGTTATTCATTATTTAAATAGGCCAAGACAAATAGGCCTTTCTGTAGTTGTTTTTGTTTTAGATTTTTTTTTATTGAATATATCCCGAAAACTTTCAAACCGGATCCACAAGACTAGTATTATTCTTTTTTTTATTTCGTAGCTTTAGAGTTATTATTGAAAACAGTGTACATCAATAATCATGCAAATGTTAATTTGTTCAAAATATCTAATCTCCTGTAGTAGACACCCCCTTGTATTTACTCCTTTAGACGACATTGTGTGAGGGAACGAGAAGGAATATATAATATATAGGAATGTGAGGTTGCAATATGAATTGCACTCAATTGTGCAGTGGACAAATTGTTCTTTGAAAAGTTTCATATCGATAAATAATCGATAAAGAAGGAAAAAGGTGGGAGGTACCGAAAGGACCCATAGAGTCCTGGGAATAGAGCTTTACTACATTGAAGACCAAGATTGTCAAGCCGACCGTTCACTTGACACTTGTTTCACTTGTATATATATATATATATATATATATATTCATTTACTATCAGTTGTTAAAATAAATTTGGTTTGTTAGACAGGAATGAATAGTCATTTTATTTAGTTGTCCTATAGGCCTCACAATTGAATAATAAACCAGCTGAGTCAATTCATTCAAAGTGTTTACTAAGTCCCACATTTCATATATGTATTCTTATTGTTTCTTCTCACACAGTGTAATAAAAGGTATTAGATTCCCGAATTCCCAATCACAGTTAAACACCCTCAAAAAAGATCTATATCCAATGCCGGGGTTTTGTTTTAATAATTCACGAGTGTAAATAACCTTAAATCCCCGATATAAAAGCGAAAGGCTATGCGCCTATTCCCGCCAAAACTAATCATTTATTATTAACTTCCTGTAGGTTATTTACACTCCGGAAGTTCTTCACCGATCGCTTTGAAATTGTAATACACCTTGCATTCAAATTCAGGAGTGTTTATATATAGATTTCATTAACAACCGGCCTTTTGGTTCTCAATGGCGGCAGAAAAAAGTGTGTCACTATATAGTATGGGGCCAAAAAGTTTTAATGAAACTTTACTAAAGCCCTCTCCATGGAGTCATTTTAATTTGTTTTATATAACATCCTTCCCAGAAAAGAGGATGAAAAAAAAAGTAAACGATCGGTCCAGAATTTTATTTGTGAACAAGTGGTACTCAACTGTTTTGTTTTGTAAGCACAGGCGGCTCTACGGGAGGAGGGGGGGGGAGGGAGACTTCCGGGCTGAAGACCACCCCACTCCACCCAAAATGTTAAAATATAACCATGTCCTACGAGAAAAATATTTAAAAAATTATATCTAAAAGATTTGTTCGTGTAATTACATTTAACGCGACTTCAACAAACAGTTAAATACCATTTTATTTAGGTAGTTAGTTTATTTCTTCTTTTTCTAAAGTAATTATTTCATATATATATATATATATATATATATATATATATATATATATATATATATATATATATTATATCTTAAAACATTAATATCATACGGGATATTAAAATCCCGAAAAATCGCAAGAAATTAATGGTTCACAATGCCAGTTCTAATGTACGGCTGTGAGACCTAAACACTAACCAGCACCTTATAAAAAAATCTTTAAAAATTTGATAGAAAAATGATCCGCACGATATCTGGAGCGATCGGGTGCAGAATATTAACACATGCAGAATAAACACCTAAAGAACTGCATATAGAAAACGGTCAATCAATATCCCATGATATGGAGGCACGTAGGTTAAGATGGGCGGGGCATGTAGCTCGTAGCGATCCATCTGGAAGCCTCTACGTAACAATGAATGCCTCAAAAGAAGACAAAAGACGTGGAAGGCCAAAAAGCACAGAGCTGTGTGGAGATAACTGGAAAGAAACAGCCTAATACAGGCAGATATGGAGCAGGACCTTGCTTAGGATCTTAATGGTCTATAATGCCACTGAAAAAAATATATATATTGTGAAATTATTATTATTTTCGGGAATTAAATCATTTACAATTTTAATAATCTACATAAATTCGAAGTTTATTCTTTTTATCTGTTAACGTTTTGACCCCTCCTTTTCTTTTGCATATAATGGGATCCCCTTCAGAGCTTCTTATCGAGATTCGATATTCCAATCCAGAGGCACACCGAGATCCTCAGTACCATCCTCCAGTACGTGTATCAAGCCACTCGATCCAGTACGATTATCGAAGCTCGATAAGAAGGTGTGAAGAGAATCCCATTCTATGTATAAGAAAAGAAAGGATCGAAACGTTGACAAATAAAAGAAATGAACTCCACATTTATGTAGTTTATTAAAATTATAAATGAACTAATTCCCGAAAATAATAATTATTTCACAATTTAATGTTTAAGTGTCAATGAAAAAAAGTTAATATATATATATATATATATATAATTAGGGAAAACAAATTAATAACAAATAAATAACAGTAAAATAGGAATGAAAAATAATAAAACAAATCTGAAAAAACTAATCAATAAAACGGGTAAATAGTAGAAATAAAATTGTGTATATATTAACAGAGTTCACATTAGAAGGCCTTCCAAGTCTGGTTTTTAGTCTACGGGATCATATCGGAGTTCCTATGTTGCAAAATTGGGCAAATGCTACTCTTAGTACCGAGTACCAAGTATTTTGCTCAAATTGAATCACTATTGGGAATTCAATCACTACTTCAATCCACTAATGCAATCAGTTAATCCTTTGACTGAAGTAGTAATTAAATTCTTTGGTACTCTAGAAACGTCAGCATTTGAATACTTGGTACTCAGTACTCAGATTAACTTTTGCTCATCTCTGCTATGTTAAAGGTACAGCATCTCTAAAAGCTGGTAATTGGGAATGATTTTTGGTAAAGCGATTTTAATAAATTCATTGATTATTTATATTTAAAGCCCACGATGAAGTTGACTGTATCTTACAAACCAAGATAAAATTTACTGCAATTCTCATGATCTTATTTGAAAGATTTTTCATTTCATACAGGAAGCACTGCACCCCACACTTCACAACCCTACATCATTAGTGGCCTTAAAATTGTCTTGTGAATTAGGACGGTTGTTTCAAGTAAATTTAATTTTATGGAATGTTTATTCTCAAAATTCACCCAAGTCATCCAGCTTTATAACATCTGGACTACTGAATACCGTGGTTAAATTATAATTTCGAGAAGGAATGATCAAGAACAGTTTGATTAAGCTTGGCGTGGAAAGCGACTTCCATGCCTGGCTTAGTAGCCAAATTTTATTTCATTTACGAGACCCTACCTCATCAGTTAAAAATAGTGATGCCGTTATAAAACCCGAGAAGACTATAAAGAGCACAATATATCGTTTACAGCGTCTGAAGTGAACCATTTTATATCGCTTGACTCTATTAAACGTTTTATTACTATTTTAATGTCAGCTAAGAATGTTAAACGTTATATATTGTCCCTAGTTTGCTAGACAATTTTTGTCACCTTTACCATGAGATTATTTTTATTACATCATGATCAAAGCATCATGTAAAAAAAAATCATTTCTTCCTCGAAACCGTTCATTCGATTTAGCAAATTATAATTATACATGTCATCGAGCATTATGGTATCTTAGCTTTAGCTAAAAGAAACACGTTGATATAAAATGTCGTATTATTTTTATTATTAGTGTATTAAATATATATATATGCTATGGGGCTCTATGGGGTTGAGCTATGGGGCTCCACTAAACCATCGAATTCCTCTCGCATCCAATCCTTACAATCCAAAATCCTTCGTAAAATTCTCAATGCTCCTTACTTTGTTACTAATAAAATTATCCATAAAGATCTTAATGTTCCTTATGTTTCAGATCTGACCCAATCCAGATACCTATCCTTCCATAATAAACTTCAAAATCATCCCAACCCTCTCGTTTCTAACCCTGCTTCCTCTTCAATTCCTGATACCCTCCGAGGTGTCTGAAAAGAAGATGGCCCCGTGATCTCCTAATGTAGTCATATCATTAGAGTGCTACCATTGGGTAGTTACTTAGCAAGTGTATTCATGTCATTATATCAATTATGTCCAAATTTACTTGATGTATTTATGTAATAAAGTTGTAAATGTCATAAAGAAATAAAAAAAAAAAGTTAATTTACTTGATGTATACATTTTTAATTACTGATTTTTTTTTCCTGTTCGTTGTACAATAGTTTCCTTTCCGTTTTTTAATTTATTAAAATCAACTATAAAATTATTATTTCCAAGAGGCAAACACTTTCTATTTTTCCATTTAATTTCACATTAACCTATGTATGGATAGCCAGGCTTAATAATAATATTTTTATCATATAGAAGTGGTACGATTGTCACAAACTTCTTTTCCCCAAGTTTTCTCAAAATTTATGTTAGTACGTAAAAGATAGATACAATTTATCTAATATTACTTTTTTCATAAATAAAAATGTTTTTCATTAAAATCAATAATATTTCGTTTGTACAAACATTTTCAAAAAGTTGTTTCATGGGATGAAATGGGTCAAAGTATCCTAAACCATAATTAACTACAGCAAACATGTGGTTACAACACTTGTAATTATATATATATATATATATATATATATATATATATATATTATTTTTCTGTATAATTTATTTTTGTATTGTACATAGAATCATCACATTCACGATCTCAGAACACTATTATATCTGTCCTTTGAGACAGTTTGTAATATGGTCAATAAACAAGTTTTAAAAAAATTATATGGAGGACATACGTCGAGAACGAATCATTATGTATTTTATTAAGATATACTATACACCCTTCATGTGTAACATTAATGGAGATGGACATTCATACTCAAAAATAAAGACATTATATTTTCTCATATGGATTGACGAAATTGATCCAAATATTTCAAATTGACGTAACTTTGAACTTATAAAAGATAAAATAATGAATGGTAGATAAATTTAAAGAAAAAACTATAATTTAAGACTTTCTTTCAGACAATTTTCTTGTAGAACGGAAATCCGTAGCGTTAAAAAGCCATATCTGACAAAAAACGTGAGACGAAAAGAGGCAATTTAACTTAGTGAATATCTTGAAAATTATAAAAGAAACAAAAGTAATGAATATGTACTTTTTTAAAGGAAATTTGTCTGCTTTAGTTTCGTTAACGGTAATGTTTCGTTTGCGATGGCTCATTTTCAAGATATATGAGAAAATATGGAAAAAGTCACTTTTAACGCTCCCCCCACCATGAAGCGGAATGGATAGGGACGGGGACTTTTAGTATGTTTACCTCCTCACTGTCCTCAACAAATGCCCTAAGTCAATTGCTTGTCCATCTCCCATGCACTCTACAAGCCCTTTTTTGCCATTCATTGACTGGACTACAAGCAAATGTTTATGGAACGTAGTGAAGTTGTCCGAAGAAATCCTTTAATGGATAAATTATAAAATAAAGTATTTTAATTATTGAGACTAAAAGGCCTTTTTTTCTACTGATATATTTTCTCTCCATCCTTTACTAAGTTTACTTATTCCTTCTACTTCTATGTAGGGGTTTAAGTTTGTATGTTCTGAAATCCATTGGGGTTTTCCATCTTTAGGATGATTTTCGACAGGTGGGAAGACCATGTCCGCCAGTCCACCTGTGTCGACAATTATTACAATATTTTTCCTTTTTACAAACTCCACTTGTTTAATAATGGAATATATTTCGATTTTGTGAAATAAATTTTACAGACAGGGAACCTATGTAATTTTATGTTTCTATCTTAGATGTCTAATATCTCCTAAAAGCGTTAACGAGCATACGTTCATAAGTACTTTTTTTTCTTATTTTAAAATAAACTGCATATTTCATATATTAGTAAATGAAAATAAAAATGAATTGAACTATGTTGTGACCTCAAAACTTATACAGAAATCCAGGCAATGGTAAATAGCTTTGAGGAGGGCTAATGCCCAATGAAGAAGAGGATAATGGAATCGAGTGAGAGGGATGTAGTGGGATGCCGACACATGCTAATGCCTCGAAATGCCCACAAACTCACATACCCCTCCCCCCCCACCCCTCTTCGCTGGGCAAATCCACTAATTTACCGAAACCACCATATAGCCTTCCAACAGTCCTCCACTTGACGGTTTTCCTAGTACGTTTATTTTTGCCTTATACTTGATTATAAAATTCAACTTCCAAAGTTTCGAGGATAAATTGAGACAGGAATTTTTATCAATAGTACTTGCAACTTGGAAATAAATTATAAAATATATATATATATGTATATATTGCAAAGTTATATATATATATATATATATATATATATATAGAGAGAGAGAGAGAGAGAGAGAGAGAGTGAGAGAAAGGGAGGGAATGGAGTCGCACAGTGGATTGGGCACTGACTTCCAGTGCCAGTCCTAGGTTCGAATTCGGCTGATGACAGATAACTTATTTATTCAGTTTCATCGACACTGGAGTCGGAAGACCCTCCTCGGGCACACCCAGCCTCTATAAAGCAGGTACTCTTAATTAATTAGGAGGGTTGAACCGTTGAACAAGCAAAAGTACTTCCCAACATAATACGAAACCTAAGACCCTTCATGAGTTGAAATATATATGTCTGATTTTTTCGCGGAACTATTGTATTTCTACTAAATCAATAATAATTTCATCGGTGAGAAAAATGTCTTGACAAAATGATAATCTGCATTGAGTACTCAAGAAACCTAATTTCATGCAAGGAGTTACGCTATGATATCATCAAGGATACTCCAAATGTGTGGTGTACCTAGACTATTTCGGGTCCTTGCCTTCATATTAAGGTTAAGGTTCAAGGCTTCAGTAAAATATATTTTTTTTTTTTATTATTTTAATGGAATTTACAACTGTATTACATAGAGAATACAATAAGTAAATGAGAAATTTGTAACATGGCATGTACAACATGAAGAGAAACTACCCATTGGTAGAACTCAAACTAAAGTTCTATATTAGAAGATCCCGAGGCCATCTTCTTTTCAGACTCCTCGGAGGGTTATCAGGGATCGAGGAGGAAGCAAGGATTGAAACGAGAGGATTCGGATGTTTCTGCAGTTTGTTATGGAAGGAAAGGTATCTGGATTGGGCCAGATCGGAAACATATGGAACATTAAGGTCTTTATGGATGATTTTATTTGTGACAAAGTAAGGAGCGTTGAGGATTTTGGATTGTAAGGATTGGATACGAGAGGAATTCGATGGTTCAGTGGAGCCCCAAAGCTCAATTCCGTAAGTCCAAATAGGTCTTATTATTGTCATATATACGAGTCGTTTATAAGTGATTGAAAGCTTAGAGCTTTTGTCTAATAAGTGTTGCAGTAGTCGAAAACGTCGGTCGGTTTCTAGTCGTTTCAGTCTGGTATGGGGGTTCCAAGTGAGTCGTTTGTCAAGGTGGAGTCCTAGGTATCGGATTTGCTCAACAGGAATAAGTGGAGTATTATTGAAGGATACTGTAGGACAAGAGGTCATAGGTTTACGACGGAGGGTAAAGGTGATTTGATGGGATTTGTTGGAATTTATTTTTATTCTCCAATTTTTACACCATTCTTCAAGGCTTGTGATATGCGATTGAAGAGTTTGGGATGCAATTAAAGGATCGTTATTAACTGATAGGATACACGTGTCATCGGCATAGGTGGTGATGACAGTGTTGCCCTAAAATATAAAAAAAAAAAAAAAAAAAAAACCTTTGTTTAAATACCATAAAGTTATATTCTGATTGAAACAAAAGTGCATTGCTAGGAATGATTTTGGAGTGAAATTGGATTTGAATTTTTTTTTTCAACTACCTTTCTTTGTCGGCTGTAAGGGGCTTTTCCCGAGTCAGGGAAGAGAACGGTGGATTAATGCCAAACGTAAGTGCCAACGCATTTTCAGCTATTGGTCTGTCTATTTATGGTACGATTATCTCGTGAACGGCTGAACCGATTTTGTTTTGTAGGGTTTTGCCACCAATTCCTGTTGCGCCAAAACGACTTTAACGATTTTGGTTAAACATTCCTATAACATTATACTTAATTTAATTGAATCGAATAAAATATAATAATAATAAAAATTAAAACTAAACTCTTCAAGGAAGTGAGGCCCAGGGTAAACCGTCCCCTCCGCCAACCCCCTCCCAAGGTACGCCCCCCCCCCCCGCTCCAAAAGGTTTGGAAGGGGACAAATTAGACTAATCGACACTTCCGGAATCAGAAAGGAGTTCGGTAACAGCTGCCATGTTATAAAATGATTTAGACTTGGAACTTCTTCTCCGTCGGTCTTTGCTTATCCTTAAATGATTTCCCCAAACTTATACCGTTCTGTAGTTACGATTACTAAACATTTTTTTGGTTTTAATTTGAAAAAAACTAGGATTATTTAGTATAATTTGATTTTACATAATATAAACTTAATTTTAACATTGCCTATAATCAAGTAATGTTTTTTTTTTCCGGCAACCATCGCCATCCAATATATTATCATCTGCCATCTGAATGAGTAGGGATGGGAATTTTATTTTTACACCCATTGTGTACACCCTTTCGAATTCTGTGTACTTTTTAATGCTTCCGAAATATTACATATTTCGTTATATTTCAATTAGGTTTTATTTGACATATATTAAACATTAATAATATGTTTTACTTTTTTTTTTGTTTTGTTTTTTACAAATATTTTCTATGAGTTTATATTTTAATTCCATATTTTCTAGTCACTTTGTAAACAGGTTTGCAAATAATTTTTTTTTTTTTTTAATTAAAAAAAAATCATTTTATAGATATTAATTAGTACAGAGATAGGATTCTATCTAAATCTGTTTCAAGGAAGCCCAAAATGAACATTTATTGTTTTAAAAGTATCTAATTTCAATTTGTACAATTCTGAGAAATTCGATGAATTATTCTAAAATATAATTGTATTTACGTTTCTAGAACAATGTCCTCTCCACTGTTGTGTTTTCTTTTACTAGTATTAACATGCCGCAAACTGGAAAGCAGTAACCCAAGATAGGCAGAGGAGGAGAAGGCTGGTTCAGGCGGTCAAAGATCTACAAGGTCTGTAGAGCCAATAAAAAAAAAAAAAATAAAAAAAAAATAAATAAATAAAAAAAAAAAAAATATATATATATATATATACGCCATTCGTTGAACAATTATTACATATGCTGTATTGCAAACATTAATGTGTATATAGTTTCAAATATAACAGACTTGGACAATATTTCAAATAATTTGTTTTCTTTTTTTTAAATACAAAATAAAACACATTTTTTGTATTTTAAGAAGTAAAGTATAAAATAGATTGTTTGTAACTGTATTTTCTGTTCAAAATACAAAACGTATTTGTATTTTGTTTCCAAGATACTAAAATATAAAAAAAATTATTTTATTTTGTATGTTAAAGGTTAGGTCTTCTGTATTAAATGAAAATCACCCACCAAAAAGTATTTCTTATTTTTTTTATATATATTTTTTCTGATTAGAATTAAAAATACTTTTATTATTTTATATTTAAAATACATTTTCTGAAGATAATTTAAATACTTCGTAATTAAAATACACTTTGTATTTTTAAAACACAAAATACGTGGTATTTTGAATATTGTATTTTAAAATACGTTTTTCCCAGGTCTGAAAAATAAAGGGTGTTTTAGGGTTGAGTCAGAACTACAAAAATTTAATTTTCGAATTATGATGTTTCATTTTGATGTTTTTTATTTATTTATTACTTTTTTATCAACTTTCAATTAAAAATGCTTGCACTTCAGTAGGTATAATTTTTATATTAGTTGTAAAAATAAAAAATAAAAATCTAAAATTATGAATGGAAAATTGATTTTATGAACGGGAAATGTTTATTAGGTTACCAATTTAACAATAATAATTTGTAATTGGTTGCTGAGGCTGTTCAAAATTTATTGCCAATATGTGGATCCATACACTAGTGAGATTGTTGATGAGATAATGGTGTTGGGAGAATGAAGCGGTATTGTTCGGCGTCAAGATATCAATGCACGCCGCTACCCACACAGAGAGAACAAACCATCTCATGATATAATATTAAGGACAGTTAGAAACGTCAGGGCATATAACTTCATACTGCGAGAAAATCATCAGTATCGATGAAAACAACAACGAAAAAAATGTGAAACTTTAGTTAAAAAATCTGGTAAGGTATCAACTTTCACCTACCACACTATTTTTATAAAATGACATATATACATATATATATTATAAGAATAAACCTTAAATCCTTAAAGGAAGGAGATGGACCGGGGTGGCGGTCATAAATAGTCTAAATAGTGGCAAAACTATTTTATTAAAAGCCAATGTTTCGAACAGACTTTGCTGGTCTTCTTTAGGGCTAGAACGGACTAGATAAAAAAACATATGGAGAATTGTGGAAGTTACATAATATTTAGACAAAAAATTATAAGCAATGTGAATAGGCTTATTAAAGTTATAAACAGTTAGCACATTAAAATATAAGCAGAGTAAGCAAGATCCTAAACTGAAGTAAATAGATGGAAACAATTGTTGTAGTGTTATATATGCAAAGGTGAATATACTTCCACAGATCAAGAGAAGATATTGAAAGAAAAGGAAAAAGGATATAATATGAAATAATAGACATAAAGGAATGTGGAGAAAGAAAAGAAAAAATAAATAAGTAAGTAAATAAAATTTGAAGAATAAAAATAGAGACTTACAGGTATGTTTAGCTAGGGGTTCCACTTAGAACTGAAAAATCAGGGTAAGGGTAGGTATTGGGGAATTTGCTGACCTGTTTGGGTAATGGGAAAAAAACAAGAAAATTACAGTACATTAAATTTGAAGATATGGATGGATACAAGGGAAAAATACTATATCTATGAAATAATAAATTATAAATATATACATATACATATAAAATAAAATTAAGAGATTATAGATAAGAGTACAATTTCACATTGTAGGATCTTGTTACTTAGCTTACTCTGTTTATATTTTAATGTACTTACTCTTTATAATTTTAACCAACTTATTCACATTGCTTTATATTTTTTTGTCTAAATATTATGTAACTTCCACAATTCTCTATATCTTTTTGTGTCTTGTCCGTTCTAGCTCTGAAGAAGAGCTGCAAAGCCGGGTCGAAACGTCGACTTTTAATAAAATAGTTTTGCCACTATTTAGCCTATCTATGACCGCCACCCTGTACCATCTCCTTCCTTTATAAATTATGATTCTATGCGTTGTAAATTGGCAAGCTTAGTATAAAGTATAAAGTTTTAAATACTATATTCCGTTTGTTTTCTATGAAAATGTTTGTTTTTCATTCAATAATATAAAAATATGCATAAGCAACTATGAAAATTAAAAGTCATTGCCTTTTCGAGACTCTCCATTAAGTTTTAGGACCTTTTATATTAAATGTTTATTTTTATAAAGTTCATAGATTTCCAATGGTATATTATATGATTAATATAGATATATATTTTTCATATACATTTTTTTTTTTTAAATTATTTTATAATAATGCGATTGGAGCAAACTTTCTATTTTGATTTGGGGAGGCGATGGACCAAAAAAATTGGCAGTAGTTCATATTATGTCTACAAATTCAACATAATGATTATGAAACGAACCTATATAATATTGAATATTTAAAACGAAATTTATATATATATATATATATATATATATATATATATATATATATATATATATATATATATATATATATATATATATATATTTAAACAGTTGAATGATATTTTTAAATGCTTTTGGATGTACTCAAAAATATCTGATCAAAACTATTGGATATATTAAAATTTGTATACGTTAAACACGGAAGGAAGGATGGTCATCTTAAGCATGATCTTTATGATGTTATTCAGGTAATATTTTTTTTTTTTTTTTTTTGTAAAGTTGCAGATTAATTTTTTCGTCGATTTCATGATAGCAGTGGGGTAGCTTCATTTTAATCACAGCTCCCTTATTCCACGCTCTGTTGTTATTATACTCCTCCACTTTGTTGTCTCTTGACCTTTGAGAAGTCTTCATTTGTTCGGCGTCCTTTTATTATTGCAAACATTATTAAACCCGGATCTTTAGCGTGTTTTCATTTATGGGCAGAGTGGAGCTAAAGAACAACATTCTCTTGTTCCTACTGTTTTCCGCCTCAATACTTGAGTTTCAAGGGGTTATACTAATTATTAAAGATGAGAAATAGAAGTAACTCTTCTAAAGAAGTGTAATATAACAAGAAAAAAAAGGAACCATTGAGGGAAAAGACGTTTATAATAAGCAGTGTTCCTATACTCCAAATTTTTTAAAATCTGTTCAACGGTGTCACTCAAGGAAGCATTTTAAGCCCCATCTTCTACACGGTTTATACAGCTGATATCCCGACATTCTTACCAGCTTTTTTCTCTGCATGCACACATCGTAACAATTGAATAAAGTTGTAAAAACAGAACAATTAAAATAAATCTCAACAAATCCTATCAAATCACAATTACCCTTTTTTTTGTAAACGAACTATCATAACCAGATCCGCTACCTAGGACTCCATCTAGACAAGCACCTTTCTTGAAATCCTCAAACAACATTGAAGCGACAAGAAACTGCTTGTAGATTCCGATTACTTGAACAATTACTCGACAAACACTCTCAACTTTCAATATATATATACTGCAAAAACCTCGTATACTCGACTTCTATCAGGCCCATTTGAACATAAGAAAATTGAGCTGTGGTTTTCCACAAAATCACCGAGTTCTCTGCGTATCTAATCAATACAACCCAAAGTCCTCCGTAGAATACGTAATGTTCCTCATTATGTCTCAAATAAAATTCCCCATAAAGACCTCGATTTGTTGCACCCTTGGACCGGAACTGATATTCCTTATTTAATTTAAAACGCCTTGGTCACCCAAAACCTTTGGTTCCTAACCTTCCATCAAAGCTATTCCTTACGAGGAGTTTGAAAAGAAGAATGATGAGGAACCTCCTAGAGTAAAATAATCATTGAAGAGCTACCAATGGGTAGTCGCTTCACACACTACGATCGTGTTTTGCCTTTTTATAGCAGATTTACTTATTTTATTTAATTTAAACAGTTGTAAATTTCAATAAATACATTTTAAAAAATTGATTTGTTTTTTATTATAAAGGAAAAGATTATGACATACTTGTTAAAAAGAGTGAAGAGGATATACCAATTATTGATTGAGGACTGGTTAAAGAAAAAGTAAAAATTATGTCGATTATTGGGTATATCCTTTTTTTTTTTTTTTCAATAAAGATAACTATATTTGCAGATTTCAGAGGGAGGGATACTGGGGGAGATCCCCCCCTAATAAAAATGTTGAGGTAGCGAGAATATCGTTTAGCTACTCCCCCCAATAATTTGGGTAAATGGAAATTAAAATCAATAATAAATGAAATGTGTATACTAAAACCGATTAAGAAAAGTCGACTTGTTCTGGCTATGCTAGTAGCAGGTATCTAAGTTTTTTATTGATACTGAAATCTTGTTTTTATTTAAATCGTCATTTATATTCAAAGATAATAACATATATGAACATATCCTAGGATTTTATTATTCAATAATTTGAGTTCTACCAATGGGTAGTTTCTCTTCATGTTGTACATGCCATGTTACCGATTTCACATTTACATATTGTATTCTCTATGTAATACAGTTGTAAATTCCATTAAAATAATTTTTTAAAAAAAATTATTCAATAATCTCTCAATTTTCACATTTAAGCAGAAAACTATTCGGACTATGAAAAAAGGTAGTATTTTTATTTGAGGTTGTCTACACTATGAAATAAAAGATATGTTTCAATTTTTTACGTTGGTAATTTTTAGCTGAAAAAGTTATAGAAATGTACTAAAGGTTATAAAGGCAGTCTCCCCTCCGAGTGATGTTCAAATTTTTTTTTTTTTTTTATTTATTCATGATATTTACAACTGTAAAAAAAAAATTAAATACATTAAGTAAATTTGATAACAGAAAATAATAACATGAAATGACTTGTTACCCACTGGTTGCACTCTAAAAACAAAATGTATTTACAATAAGAGATCTCGAGGCCATCTTCTTTTCAGACGCCTCGGAGGGTTATCAGGAATAGAAGAGGAAGCAAGGTTAGATACGAGAGGATTCGGATGGTTCTGAAGTTTATTATGGAAGGATTGGTACCTGGATTGGGCCAAATCGGAAACATAAGGAACATTTAGGTCACTATGGATTATTTTATTGGTGACAAAGTAAGGAGCATTGAGGATTTTCCGAAGGATTTTGGATTGTAGATGTTAAAATGTTAAAAACTCAAAAAGTATACACTTTTTTGGGGATATTGTATTTGGGTTTTTAAAAGCTTATGGAATTTCCTAAAAAAAAAAATCGTTAAAATCGGACAATTAGGAGGAAAGATATGGTCTCTAGTTTTTTTCCCTGAAGAGGTGAAAATAAATTTAAAATATACTTTTTTAATTGTTGAGACTAAAAAAATTTTTTGTACAGAAATTTAATAATGTACCTTTCCTAAGAACATCTATCATAAGAAATAAGTACCTAAATTTATACCTTTATTCTCAGTTCTATATTTCAACACTGCAATCACCACCTCCGGAATCAACTTACTCACTGTCTGCATAGATAACATTTTCAACTAAAAATATCACTAAAATGACATTACTCAAAAATGTTGAAATTGGAGTTAGTCATTCTGTGGTTTATAAAAGCAAAGAAAGTTGTGTGGTTTATAAAAGCAGATGGAGTAACTACATTTTTATTGCCTACCGTCGATAGAGTAAATAGACTTTTTACAATTTTAATGGTGTTGATGATTTGTTATCTGTAAGCTTTAAGCTTTATCTCCGTTTAAAATGCACTTCAACAAATTTTATAATAGCCCAGCATTGCCAGAAAATAATTTTTATTAAAAGTAGAGCGGTAAGTGAAAGTTGTGTGTTGCGCAACACCAGATTTTTTTTTAGGCATTTTCAAGTATATATAATAATTCTAAAAAAAATCTTACACAAATGTTACACAAAAATTCTATTAAAAAATTTAAACAAGTTAATTTTAAATATTCAATATTCATCGGTTACATCCATTTATTAAATTTTAAAATATTATGTAATGAGTGATCTTATCACCTGTCATGTTGCATCGCAGTGGGCTGAGAATATATCTAAACCTGGCTTCAGACAGTCAAAGAAAAAAAGATTGGTGTAACAATGTTGTACTACTCAATTGGAGTATTCATGCACTTGTTGTAGATGCTTAATGTGCTATAATTCTAAGCAGTCAGCACAAATTTTGAATGAATACTAAATAAACTGTCTGTGCTAACGTGTCATTAGCTATAATAAGGTTATGCATTTACTGTAATCAAAGTTTGTGAGTTCTTAGCGGCCATATTTAACACATTCCGTAAATAATTTTCTCGACTTTACACATTTAGGAGGTTTACAATACTTATCACTGGTTGCATAAATACCCCTAATATTGTACAATATTTTTTACGAAATCATATGAAAAATATTTTACGGCACGGATTTGTAAAGCTGGCGAGTTTCGGTAAGATTAAAGGAAATTATATGGCATAGCAAATTTTCTCCTTAATTGGTATATTATTTTTGTATTAAGTTGGTAAATTTGGATATTTGAAACCCCGCTAATAAAAATTCGAATACACAACTCTTCATTGTTGCGAAGTTTTTGCAAAACTTCCAGATGTTCTCATCTCTACATGTAATATAGTTTCTGTCAATAGTGAAGTCTCACTGTACAGTTGTCAAGTTTGTAATGAGGGTCGCTCCAGTATCTTCGTTTATGGTTTGCTCATTTACTGTGAATTGCTTGAATAAAACATGCAGCTGCCGCAATCACTAAATCTTCGTTGCTGCCGACATTATGCGAATTGGCCATGTACTAACACAGCCTTTTGTTATAGCATTGTATTTCTCTCTGTCTTTTCAATAACATCCAAAGAAGATTAGAGTGTAACCCACACACCAGATGTGAAAGATAACAGCTTAAACAACAATTTGGCCCATTCTATACTCCGCATCTTTCTCAAAATCACATCTTTCGATCTATCCGTTATAATCTATGGTGTAATAATCTAATCTATGGTGGGGAATACGGGAAGCATCTATTCGTTCCAGGAATAAAATTCCACTAAAAAAAAGTCAATACTCCATTCAAAGTATCCAATAATACTCCATTCCATGACATTAATATTCCATTTATTTCTTATCTTATACAATATAAATTTACCAAGTTTCACCGAATCCTTATCCAATTCCCAATCCCATTCGCACAACACCTGTTAAGCTTGTTTTCCATGATGATCCTTCCAAGAATTCCAAGATGATTCCCACACTTAAAATCATCGATCATCGAAACGTCAGTCGTCCCGTGACTGTTTGTAAATATGCAAATTAACGAACCCGTACTACAGTAAAGACTTATATAAAGTTACATTGGCATAATATTATTGATACTTCTTACAAACTAGCCTTGTGAGGCCTAATCTAATGTTACATGTCTGACTTCTAAACTTGGAATTGACTGTAGGATATTTTGGAGCTCAATATATAGGAAATGATAAATGAGGGGATGGCTATTATTTAACTATTCCCGTTGGAAAGTTGGTTTTTGTTAAAAGTTATAACGCACCAAGCATGTGCTAACTATAAACTTTTGGGACAAATGAGGCTCAATATACAAAATCAGGTACCTTTTATGGGACACTATGGGCAATAATGTTATAGCCATAAATGTTAGGACTGTCAACATCTCCTGGAGAATGATAGCATAAATCTATCAATGGTTAAAGCAGGTCAATTCCAACTCTTTGAGACAAAGGAATTAACAATCTTAGTAATAATAAATAAAGAAAAAATTGTAATAATAACTGTATCTATCTAACTTGCATCGTGGAGCTCCGGACGTTTTGATTTGAGTCATGTGTATCTGAGGCCGTAAGCCCTCTCACTTAGTCTCCTATGAATTTGCATCAGACATTCCGTTTCTTTCGCAAATGGGAGAATAGTATATAT